>OY294050.1:24295642-24367723 GCA_958510825.1 Brachypterus glaber
CCAAACCTGGTTAGCAAACCACCCCCTTTAAATCTCCGATTTAATTTACTCTTAGCTCCCTTCAGAGCTTGAGTGGGTTGTGAAAATTCCCTTAAAATATTATGCTGATGTAACTAAAACGTATTTTTATTTACTGATTGCGTAAGTCATATGCATACATGAAATTTTAATTTAAACAAATATTGCTTATTTACATTTACATTTTGTTTAACCTCGTACTATTGTACTTAGTTAAGCATCCCCTAATTCCAGGACTTGTGTGGGCTAGTAGTAGAGGGAACCACCGGCTTTAATTGACTTTCGAACCAATTTATAGGGAGTGTCCGCTTCACTTACGCCTTCGCCAAATTTCAATTATTAATTAACCCTAAAAGGCAAATCGGCGCCAGTGAGAATTGAACTCACGCTATTTTGGGTAGTAAACGTACGACGCGGTAATCCACTACACCAATCCTAAACTAAATAATATATTTATGTAAATTTTAGTTGATTAAAATAAAACGATATAAATTTATAGTTACGATTTACAATTATAATTACAATAATGTTCCATTTATTTATTACATCGGCACTTAGTGCTACTAAGAGTGCCGATCTATTGAAATCTTCGCCGAAAAGTCAAAATCTTTGACCACGTTTTTTTCACATTTCTCGACGTTTTAGACCATTCGAAATCAGTAAAAAAATTTTTTGCGTCCGTCTGTCTGTCTGGGTGTAAACTCTAACTCCATTTCTACATGAGATATCGACTTGCGGTTTTTTTGCATATTGTTTCTTATCGTATTTCGAAGAGCTGATTTTGGGGGTAAACGATTAGGGTAAGGGGAAAAAATAGGGTAAAACTCCTATTTTTAGCGTTTTTTGTTTATAATTAAGGCAATTATTATTGTATTTGGTTAATATAGCACTTATATAAAAGATAATTTTAAATTGGTCAAAAAATGTTATAAACAACGTTTTCCTAAACGCATTGTTTTTTAAGATATTGGCGTTTAAAGCAGTAAAAGGTTTTTTTAGCATATCTCACAAATTTATAACCCAATTTCAAAAAATTATATTTTAAATAAAAGCTCTTTTTAAGCCCTATAAAAAATGTTATATACAGTTTTTTGCTAGAATATAATTTTTAAAGATACAGAATTTAAAATCAAACAAAACACCTAGTTTGATATTTGCAAAATAGATGGCTCTAGTGTACAATAGTGCCTATGTTTTGACAGGGTGCTTGCAACGTTTCATCTAGTTTATATTTATTTTGAGGAAGGCATTTTCCTCGGCATTTCTACATAAAATAATGAAAATATAAAGAGTTCTGAGCTGAGCTATCTGGCGGAGCTGTAATAGTTATTTTCATAATTATACATTCATTGTGAAATCTAATTTTTTACATTACTTCTAAATTTTAGAACCTAAAATAGGAGGTAATGAGGAATAGCCATTCTACTAGGGACACTAGATCTAGGTCTTAAGTTAGCCTTGCTAACTTAAGACCTAGATCTAGTGTCCCTACATTCTACACGTGTTGCAGACTATATTTTTCTACGACTGAAGTTTTTATACATTTTTTTTTTATAAATTACACAATAACCAAAATTTTTAATAAAAAACAATAATTTACATCCAATAATTTATTTTTCATCTAATTTAATATTTTTTAGTAAATTTTGTACTTAGTTGATTTTGATAAAAATATGAAACCTATTTTTTATGTAATGTACCGTTTTTGCTTACCTGTTTTATTTATTTTTTTAATTTAATATAATAAAAGGCAATAAAAAAAGCATAAATAAACACTTTAGCTAATAATATTTAGGAAAAAATGATTTATTTTTTATGTTTTTCTTTAATAGCTTTAGCATAAATAAGTAATATTTTGTTTATAAGTTACTTCCTTTAATTTTTATTAGCATGGGCATAATACCTTCACTGACCTTAGTAATAATACTAATTTCTTGGAAATAATAAGCTAAATATATTTATATTAATACTAAACATTATTAAGCGTTTTTAGTACAAGTATTTAACACAAGTATCACAAATATTTCATATTAGAATATTTTCTCTCTGTGTATGATCAACGAAATTTGTAGATGTAGGTAATTTTACAACTAGTTTATAGATGAGTAAACAGGAGCTGCAGCTCCTGTTTTTCAATTAGTATACCTCGATAAATTTGTTGAAAATAGACTATATAGTTGGGACTTTCAAACTTCTTTGTAAAGCGTACTTGTTTAAAAGATCAACTTATAGGATTTATACCAACAGTTCGAGAAAATAAAATATTCCGAGTAGTTAGGGGCTGTTTATTTCCTAAGCTTGGCAGATGTATTTTTATTTCAACATAAATTACTATTTAGTGGCCCATAATTCCCTTTTTCACACAAAAATTGACGAAACTATGCATATTTAAGGGGTCTACCCTCTTTAGACGGGCAAAGATAAGGCTATTTTCACGAATTTTTTTGACCGGTATACGTCATAAATATGGACATAAAAAGTGTTAGGCCTAAAAAATACACTATTTGATTACACAAGAAATTTTTTTTTATATTTATTTTAATCAGTTTTTATACATAAAAATGAGGGAGAAGACTGGTCCAAAAAAAAAGATGAGTGTGCGCTGTTGATGAAATATCTGGAATGGATGATCTGAAAAAAAAAAAAAAATAGTTTTAGATTCAGTAAGTAAATGGCTATAGCGCATATCATACGATTTTTGAAATTTTGAGTTTAACTATTTATTTTTGGCAAAGAACGACGGAAAAAACGTGATTTTTCGTACTTTTTCGAAAAATGGCTGCCATTTTGTCATTTTTGAAAAAAAAAAAAATCGTATGATATGCGCTATAGCCATTTACTTACTGAATCTAAAACTATTTTTTTTTTTTCAGATCATCCATTCCAGATATTTCATCAACAGCGCACACTCATCTTTTTTTTTGGACCAGTCTTCTCCCTCATTTTTATGTTTATGTTTGTTTATGTTTGTTTTTAACCTCGTACTATTCTACTTAATTAAGCATCCCCTAAGTCCAGGACTTGTGTGGGCTAGTAGTAGAGGGAACCACCGGCTTTAATTGACTTTCGAACCAATATATCTAGGGAGTACGCCTTCGCCAAATTTCAATTATTAATTAACTGAAAAAGGCAATCGGCGCCAGTGAGGTTTGAACTCACGATCATTAGATCAGTGTCAGGCTATATCGATGCCATTGACCACTGAGCTAAATCTCTAAATCTAAAAACTGATTAAAATAAATATAAAAAAAATTTTCTTGTGTAATCAAATAGTGTATTTTTTAGGCCTAACACTTTTTATGTCCATATTTATGACGTATACCGGTCAAAAAAATTCGTGAAAATAGCCTTATCTTTGCCCGTCTAAAGAGGGTAGACCCCTTAAATAATATTGTAATCAGTAAAAAAACTGTTGACATTGATATTAAAAAAAATTCTTACGACCCTGTTCTTTCGTGATCTTGCCGATGAATCATCGGCGATGATACATTTTCGCGCGGAATGTGTACTCACAGAACACCAATGTGTGTACTATTTTGTGTACCCGTGCATAAACAATATACGTGTTATATGTGACACTCAGTGTAAAAAGAGGTACCTAGTATTTTTTTTCGAAAAATAATAGTAGACTGACACTGTACCGAATTAAATTTCAATACGGTTCATAAAACTGTTCACTTAAATGCTATGGCAATAAGATTTACAGAACTGTTAGCAGCTTATAAATAATTTTAAAATGTTAAAAAAAATATTTAAATTTAATTTAAATTTAAAGCGGAAGTTGGGGGAGCTGTGTTAGAATACTGGACCTTATTTGAACAACATACCTTACTTACTGGCTTTTGTTCCACTTCTATTTGCGTGACGAGTCACATAACGGTAATGGAACCATCCATTAAATAATTAAAAATTAAAGTATCTAATCTATATTTAAAATCGTTTTACATGTCTAATAGTATTATTACGACGCGTAAGCCCTATAAGGGTATAATAGAATAGTTTCAAAGAAGGGTATCGTTTTAAATAGGAGTTTTGGGCTAAACAAGAAAAATATGTTTTTGTTTAAAAAAGTGCAAAATGATGAAAAGAAATGATAAAAAACTGTGTTATTTGTCGATAAAGAACAAAATGAAAAACATAAATAAAAACTAAGGAATTATTTGATATCGTAAACCCGACAACATCGCATTATTCTTGCGCTAAATGTGACATACTGAAAAAAAGCAATATTTTTTGTTTATTTACAAAACCAACATAAATACGTTTAGATAGAATGTATAATAAAAACACTGTTTAATATTAATTAAATATATTTATTTTTAAATAAATATTTTTAATTAATATTATAAGTTAAAAGTCTATGTGTAACTTTTTCATAATCTAGTTTTAAATCATATCATGGAAATAAACAATTTAACATATTGAAAGCCAGATTAAATTACTTGTCTTGGGTAACACTGTCCCATGGAACTAGATGCTTTGGGTTATCGTTGAAGCTAATGGTTTACTTACAATGTTATTATAGTATAAATACCTCAAAAATAACTCCATAATCGTACTGAAACTTAAGAAACTAGTCACATAAGTCCAGCCTAATTACACATTGAATTACAGTATATTAAATCCGTGAAAACTAATAAAACACAACAAAATATTTTAATATTATAGTCAAGAGCAGTGAACACAACACAGACCCACTTTGGCCCCACTGTAGTAGTTAATGTGCAAAGTTATTTTTATTTTGACGAGATGACATTTGACACTTGAAGTTTCGTGCAATGTTGCCAAATCGTACATTGACATATGTGAAAATTCTTAATTAAAATAATTAATTAAAGTATGTTCCGGGATGTAAAAAGGGCTGAAATTTTGGCTAAGTATTTATTTTTTATGTATCTATAAGCAAAAGTCTTATCGTTGCAGGCGATTAAGCCCAAAATGCGATACCCTCCTTTCCCAAAATCGCAAAAACGACCTAGACAAAAATTCATGGATATAGTTAAATTAAAGTCGCAAGCAAGTTGCAAAACAACTTTACATTATGTTATTTTAACCCTTCGTTAGGCGCGCCTCTTTTTGTAACGTGTTTGTTTAGGCGCGCGGTCTACACTTGTAGACCATTTTATTTTTTGTTTAAAAAAAAACACACATTTATATTTTTAAAAACCAAATATCTTATGTTATTTATTTGGTTGTATTTAAAAGTTATTTACATATTTTTTTCAAATTAATATTGTTTTAGTAAGTGTTAAGGGTAAAAGAAAAATGATATACAATTCTAACATATATTTTACATCTGTACGGTAATTTGTAAAAAAAAATAAAAATAACTTAAAAAACTTTCTGAAACTAAAACATTTGTTTTTTTAACATGTACGATTATAAAAAAATAAAAAACACCTAAATTAAAAAAAAAAAATATTATAAAATTTGACTTGAAATCATGCAATATTTTAGTAACTCATGCGCCTTGTACATGTGCTCTTTGCAATCGTTGTTATGATATTTTGAGCTATTTTTTTTGGTGGTAAAGACATATTGTATCTTTAATTTATCTTTAAACTAATAAACAATATTCACAAAAAGAAACCATAAAAACTTACACAAAATAAAAAAATGCAAAAATAAAAAAGGTAACGTGGTTAGTCGCGCGGTCTACAATTGTAGACCAAGCAGGTTTCAATATGAATAAAAACAATATTATACCCATTCAAAATGTGAATTATTACTGATCTAATAGATTGATGCATATTGCACAGCTACTCGAAGGGGCGCAAGCGTAAACACTCCGTGTAAAAAGTTACCCAGCTAAAAAAAGGCATGGTCTACGATCGTAGACCGCGCGCCTAACGAAGGGTTAAGAACACTTTGATATAGAGACTTAGATGTTTTGTTCCAAATTTCAAGTCTCTTGGTCAAAGCGTATTTGAAATATCGTAGTGTAAAGTTGTTCTGCAACTTGCTTGAGACTTTGATTTGACTATAGAACTGTTTTATGAAAAAATAGTAAATGTATGCGTCTGTCCCTCCGTCCGATTTTGCTTTTTTTTTGTAAATACTTTAACTCAAGAACGAAATATCAGATCGACTTGAAATGTTTAGGAAAATGTTCTACGAAAGGAATAACCCTATTATTTTTTAAAATAATTCCCCCAAAAACATAGAATTTATATGGAGTTAAACTTAAAAAAAAAATCGAAAAAAGCTGAAGGAAACGTCAGATGATATTTTTTTTTAGGAAAAGTTAAGGATCAACCCCACCAATTTTTTAATAGAAGGAAACGTTTAAACGTTTATCAATTGATAGTCGACACTTTTAGAAAAGGGCTAAGCCCCCCTGGCGTTTTCGCTGAGTCCCCCCTAGTATTTTTTAAACCTTTTTAATTTTAATCATTGATATAAAAACTTTCTTTGCTACAATCGGCGCAAAAACACATAGCTCTCGGGAAATAAACTGTATGAACCAACGAACTAATAACTCTTCTTTCTAGAATACGCATACCGTTAAAATAATGTATCGCCAACATCTCGGTTTGTTTGTAAACAAATAGTAGGTATATTCAGGCCTGAACAATAACAATTACCAGTAACTGGTATTGTTCTCTCTGTTAGAACAAAGATGTGCGAGTAAAACAGACGAATGTTTATGTTGCCGACGTTTTTGTCAGTTTTAACCAATGAAATGCCTATTCTAGAGAGAATAGTTATTAGTTCGTTGGTATGAACAAAATATTCTGTCAGCTGTCAACATAAATTTTAGACAGTACAAATTAAAAATGTAGCTCACAAACTTTGTTTTATCATAATGCACACCCTTATTAATTTATATTCACAAACAACTACAAACTTTTCACTATTGTAATTATTAATTAAAAACAAAGCACTAGAACAACCAAAGTTAATCATACTGTAATATATTATATTTTATTATGAACAGTTGAAAATACCACACGTATGCATACATGTATGGCCTCTATTTTCTCTAAAATATGCACACAGAGAAATGATAACTTATAGTCCATTTGGTTATTCAAATAACGAGGGATTCCTATGTTGAAATTGCAATAAATGTACACGGGTAGTAGTTGATGGTAACAGTAGTTTTTCTCCGGGTAATTTGCGTAAGGGGCGTCCGCTATCTTGAATTAAAAAAAAAAATGATCCAAACAAAAATTGTTGGAAATTTCCTCCTAAACAAAATTGATTATATGAATTTTTATCGTAACATGCATATTAAGCAACTCACCCCTAAAATTCAAGATAGTGGACTTTTTTTTCACCCGGTGAAAAACTAACAGCAGTGTTCTGTTACCATCCACTACTACCCTTTAAAATATCAGCCCGGGTACATTTATTGCAATTTACATTTATTATTTGACTGGACTATAAATCAAAATGGGATATTTAATAAAAGTACTTCGTTTGAATAACAAAATTTCTTGCATTGAGTTTTAAAGTAACTTAAATAGCAAGTATAAATTTATTTTTTTTTAAATGTTAAAAATAATGAAAAAGGTACTAATTGGTATTAATACTTCTTGGATACAATTGAAGTTAAAACAAATTATTGATTTTTTTTTAATTAGTTGTATATGAAGTTTGTTTGTTTGTTTGTTTTAACCTCGTACTATTCTACTTAATTAAGCATCCCCTAAGTCCAGGACTTGTGTGGGCTAGTAGTAGAGGGAACCACCGGCTTTAATTGACTTTCGAACCAATATATCTAGGGAGTACGCCTTCGCCAAATTTCAATTATTAATTAACTGAAAAAGGCAATCGGCGCCAGTGAGGTTTGAACTCACGATCATTGGCTCAGTGTCAATGCTATATCGATGCCTTAGACCGCTGAGATAATTCTCCCGAGTATTTTTATACTTTCAACAAGTATCTAACTTTATAGTAGAATATTTTTTTCTCTGTGTGGCCTACTTTAATAAAGCATTATATTATGCAGGTACAGATGATTGTATTTATCTGGAAATAACTTTGTTAATTATGTACTTATGCTACGAAAAGGCAGTGTTTATACACTGAAAAGTTACCCAAAATTAAATTAAATACTAAACACTTTTGTATATTTGGAACCTCCTAGAAACTTAAGTTATTGCATACAAGTTGTTACAGTAATATTAACAGAACTACGTTATGTTGTTCTGTAAGTATAAGTTGTATTTAATACATATACAGGGTTATTCAGGAATAGGGTAATTAAAAAAAACACATATATAGGTCCATGCTAAATTTTTCCAAACTAAAACAAAAAAATATACGTAGTCGTTAAGGAGCAGATTTTTTTAAAGAAAACACACCTAAAATTAGTATGCCACTGGCTGGAAATTAATAAACAGCGCTGTTGCCACTGATTAATTCCGTTTATGAAGATTTATTTCTAATTCAAAAATTGAAGAAACATTGTGCCAGAATAATTCTACTGGGAGCCGGTCTTTCGTTCGTAAAAAGTAACTTCTGCTATTAATATTGGCTTATTATTTAATTGTAAAAAAACAAAGGGTTACTTTTTCATGATTTTAGAAATCGCGCGTCTTTTGCATAAAAAATTAAATATTTATTCCGATATAACATATTGGTTTTAAAAATGTTACTAGGTACTTACCACCTCACTAAAAAATATTTGGTTAAAACAACAATACATTTATTTGTCCATGATTGTACATTTAGGTATCCAAAAAAACTACTAAATTTTTAAGATATTAGATTTTTTAACCCACTTAAAAACTTTTAGTCCTCGCATCACCTTTTATTACAAGTACCGATAATAACACCCGATTAACTTACAATTTTACAAACAAATTTTTTTTATTTATATTTGTCTGACACGTCTAAGTTTCTTAATAGGACTTAATAAAATCTAATCTAGTCTAATTTAAATGAAGATCGTAATAAATCTACTCATAACATTGTGTCGTATAAACACCTCTTATCGGTAGAAAATCGAATACATATCGCGCACACACAGCTGTTCTATTAAAAGTCCAAACAAAGACAGCCGATACTTTTTTTTTAATAAATTATTTATAAATGAAGTGTTTTGTGTAAATAAATAAATTGAATTGATAAGGTGTTTTTGCAATCAATAATGTTTTATTAAAGTGGTAAATTTGGCAACCTGAAAAGCGACTCGCTTTAAGTCCAAACGAGATAAAAAACTTTTTGGTTTGTTTAAATTTTTAAAATCATTTTTAATTCTTGAAATCGATTTCTGGAACCTTCAGGAGTTCCTATTTTTGAATAACCCCGTATTAATCGTTAAGTATTTAATACGGCAACAAATTCTCAGTGTCGATATAAACTGAAAAGAATTTGTCAAGTCATGTGACACGACTCATGTCACTTGCCTTTTCACCAATTTTTACAAAATTATAAATTGGGATCTCTTACATAGTATTTTTATTTCATTATTTTAGTATTTATTTATTTATAGTGAAACAGGGACCTTCATACGAAGGTATTTTATACCTTACTCTGTAAAAAGTTTTATATCATATTTTTGGAAATATATTGAATATTATGCATAAAGATGCATTTAAGTATGTAAAAGGACTGACTCTGCACCCCATATTTTGTAGAAGACGTAATCAAGAAGAGATATCCTGAGAGCTCACGATAAACAAGAACACCAGCAAAGATACAATTTAAATTTATAATAATTGTAATATTTAACATTATATTTTGATGACATTTGTGACAGTTATCGGAACAAAATGTCGCCCATGTGTTGTGTGACAAAAAAGGCTCTGAGTGTCTTAAGTTCACAAATTTTATACCATAATACTATATGGCTTCATTCAAAGCAGGCTAATATAATAAAATATGTCATTTGTTTTGAGTTAATATGACAAAGCCATATGAAAGCCTTTATAAAATTTTAAAAAATTTACTACTGTGTTCGTATAATAACAGAATATATCGAAATACCGGGTGTCACAAGAAGTATTGCCTACGTATTATCTCCGTAACTATAAGAGATATATTTTTTTTAAATTACAGTGCTTATATGAGCCATGGAAACACCCATTTTGGCATAGCCCTTAAAAAAATGTTCACTTCGAGTCCAACCGAAAGTTATAACAACTTTAGATTTTGAAATAAAAATCTATGATTTGTTTATATTTTAGATGCTTTTTTAAATTCTCTTTTCAGTGACGTGTTACACGTTACACGTATATGTAGGAGCTAGCGAGGAACAAAAGAGTCCACCTTGTATGGGTCCCTGGACACAGCGGGATACCAGGCAACGAGAAGGCAGACGAACTTGCCAGGCTCGGAGCTGAAACTCCGTGCATGGGACCCGAACCCATGCTTGGTATTACAAGGAAACAAGTCACATCAGCCCTCAACACGTGGGCTGGAGAAAAACTAAGGGAAAGCTGGTCAACGGTCACGAACTGCAGACAGGCAAAGGACTTCCTTTCCGGTCCAAGCAAGTCAAAAACCGCGTGGCTACTAGGAAGAAGCCGAGCCACGATCAGCCAACTCACAGGGATCCTCACGGGTCACTATGGACTAGGAAGGCACCTGTTTAAGATGAAGGTCGGTAACGACCCCGTCTGTTCGGGTTGCGGGATAGACGAAGAATCGTCCTTCCATTTCCTAGGACAATGCGATCGGTTCGGCAGAATACGACAGGAGATCTTTGGAGTGGCAACTCTCCGAAGAGAGGAGTTGCGTACCCTTGCCTGGACAGATATCGCGACCTTTATAAGAAGGTCCGGCAGGTTTAGGCAGGGAGTAGGGTAGATGTGTGGCTGGGACAGCTCGGGGCTGGCAAAAAGGGCCATAATGGCCTAGTTGCCTGGCTTGTAGCCTCCCCACCCTTACTACTACTACTACTACACGTCTATGTTTGAATTAAAGATGGCGCCACAGAAGCCATTCTTTTTTTTCTATTTTAGAAACTTGACATTTTAAATCTTTTAGTAGTATTTTTAAACACTTTTAAAATAACTCAATGTTCATGTGAAACTGATTTTGTTTTTGTTTTTATGTCTCCTGTGGCCCTATCTTTAATGCAAATATCGACTTACGATACACAATTGAAAAGAGAATTTACCTAAAGGCGAATCTCAAAAAGGTAAACAAATGTATAGGATTCCATTTAAAAACCAAAAGTTAGTATAACTTCCGGTTAGACCGGAAGTGGTATATTTTTTAATAGCTATACCAAAACGGGGATTTCATAGCACATATAATCACTGCTTTCAAAGAGTTACCTATAATACTTACGGAGATAACTTGTAGACAATACTTCTTGTGACACCCGGTATAGTACCTAGGGGAGAGTTGGCCAAAAAGGGATAGCTAACGATATTTGGTCTGAAATTCTGTAATTATGCTATTGATGTCTACTATTTTTTAACTGTAACTTTCCCATTGATCCATTTCTATGTTTAGGTATAGTTATTGCTGAATATCTTGACGATAACATAGGAAAGTCATATTGAAGAAAAAAACGTAAAGTATCCCGTTTTACCCACCTGGTCGGGTAAAATGGGATGGTGTTTGAATGTGAATAAAAAAGATACTAAAGTGAGATATATTTATTAAATTTGAAAATGAAACATTGTATTAGTCTTATATCTTTAATAAAAATACAAATTAACATCAACACCGACAAAAATCGCATAAATATGGCTCACCATCATTCTCTACCCCGGCGTAAGCTTCGTGAGCCCAAAGTCGACAGTCCTAGCACATTACCCATCCGTCGTCCGTCTTCGATTTAGAATACAGTTCTGTACAATAAATGCAACTTTCGTCGTTGTTCTCTTCTTCTTCTGAACTGGTATCTAGTATCCAGTTTTACCCTTACCCGACCGCTAGTATCCCATTTTGCCAGACTGCACATGTCCAAATGTTTTTCAAAGTTTTCCCCAAAAAAAAAAAAAAAGATGACATATTCACAAATGCCACAAAATACAGTCAATTAGTTACAGAATCATAAAAAATACTTACCGTTAATTAATTTGCTGGTTGAAACTAAAAAATTCTTGCTTAGCCACTAATGAAAACAAATAGCACAACCTCACTTTTTGAAGTTTCACTTACTACTCACCACAGATCAAAAATTTATCAAAAGATTCACCTGCTACATTTAAAGAAACCTAATTTATATCGATTAACACTACCAGTCGTCAGATGGCGCTGCTTACTTTGAAATATTGGCCGGTATCCCGTTTTATCCGACTATCCCGTTTTGGCCAACTCTCCCCTACCTACTACATCGCCGCAGGAAAATATTTGTACATTCATATATAAAAAAAATAGTTTTAATATAGTTTCCACTCAGCAAAAAATATTTACTTATGAAGAAAAATTTATTTAAGATAAATCATGTTAAAGTTGACAATAAATAAATCAAAATAAATATTATTAGTCAAAAAAAAAAAAAAAATACTATTAGCTAACAAAAACTAATAACTGTTATTGATTTATTATATTAAATAAATGTTAATTGGCTCATTTTTAATAATAGGTTTACAACACTCAGCTTTTTTATAAGTGTAAAAATAAATTTACCATTAGATTTTTCCTATAAAGTAACTTTTTCAAGTAAAACATAAATAAATCTATGATACAATCTACACATAGAAAAAAACAGAACAGAAAGTTCGAAGATTAATGGCCCCTAAGATTTAGCTTTTCTCTTATCTATTGAATTTAAAAACAAAACAAAAATGCTACAATTCTTTTACCATTTTGCCAATTTAAGTATAACATTTTGAGAGTCTTTAGTATCATGAAAAGTCCAAAGAACGTTAATAATGTCTGTCTGTATGTCTGTTTGTATGAAAAATAACTTTTAAAAGGAATATCCGATTAATTTTTTTTTTCACCAAATGATACAGGAACGTTTTAGTTTGCGTCACATAAAATATAGTTAACAATGGGATAGGATAAGGGGGCAAAAGGGATAAAAACTAATATTTCTGGCGATAATTAATTTTTCTAAAACCGTCTGCGCTAATTTCAATTTAAGAAAACCGCTCCCCCACACAATTTTAAATTTTATTTATTCCATTACAATTGTCAGATACTCAAACGTATTTAGGCGTCACCCTTGATCAAAATTTAAACTGGAGTAATCACGTGAACTCGCTATGCTCAAGATTAAACAAATCTATTTATGCGTTAAAAAGTCCAAACCTAGCCTACCTCAGAAGAAACTCATTGGTGTATACTATGCTACAGCATACAGCATTATTAGCTCCAATATTGTTGCGTCGGGACAAGCTACTGACTACACAAGAGGTTTTAAAGCGCAAAAAAGAATTTTAAGATTAACATTTAATTTAAAATACAGACAATCTTGTCGTAACATTTTCAAAAGTGAGCAAATCTTAACTTTTACCTGTATATACCTCTATAAATTACTTTCTTATGTGCATAAAAACAAAGAGAACTTTGTCACCCACTCTGATGAACATGAACATGACACAAGAAGTAGTAATGGCGATTTCTCCCGTTAGATTAGACAGGGACAAAAGTTCTACCCAAAAAGGATAGAAGACATACATACACTCCCACTTCCACCTAACCAAACAAATTCTGTATTTGTTCTTTGTTGAACAAATACAATATTTACTTGGCCGGGCGAAAAGTGTAACTATATTATTTTTATTAAAGAAATTACTGGCGCCATCTAAATTTTAGTAGAATTATCTTATTCTACAGATTCACATTAGCTATGTTCGTTCGTGCCGCTCACTGCTACATTTTCCGGCGAACCAAATAAATACTGTATTTGTTGTATGAAAAACAAATACAGTATTTATTTGGTTGGACTTTTGGAAAGTGTAGCACAAATGAGATAGAGATAGGGTAGACGTCTTTTGTTTCATAATTCTAGTTGTAGAGAGCTCCATTTGTTTGTAATACACCGATATAGAACAGCTTTCTATAGAAAATCACCAAAGCATGCAGGCAGTTATTTTTTCAATTTTTTTACCTCCTGACCTAAGATCACTTCAAAATCATATCCTCTTTAAGAAAAGGCTGAAACAATTTCTTCTTGATAAAAACTATTATAGCTTAGGAGAATTTACTGGGACTGACACTGTACATTAATTTTAATTTTAATTATAATTTTAATTGTCTTGCGAATTTTGGTTATTTATATTGTTTCTAATTTTATACTTATTTATATACAATAATTTTATGACTTATCTTATACATTTCTTGTATTTGTAATATTGAAATTAATAAAGGAATCTAAATCTAAATAACTCGCTTATTATTGATCGCAGGATAAAAGTTCATATAAAACACATTTTAAACTATAATAACATTTTCAATCATTTTTGTCCAAGATTTAGCGATTTAAAGGTATATATATATATATATATATATATATATATATATATATATATATATCTTATATCTTAAAATTTGTAAACCTATTTATAAATCAACCTGTATATTAGTTTACGTGATTCACTTCAGACTTAATTAATCACGTGCTTAACCTAAATTGTATTAATTAAATATAATTTTTTATGTTTAGTACCCTTTATATTATCTTCACCTTAGAGCTACAGAATTATATATCGCCAACACGCGAACTCCTTACAAAATTAACCGTGAAGTTATGTTTAATCCATTTTTACGGAAGCCCAGAAGGGCCACTTAAAATAAGCCAAGGTAAAAGAAAAAACCGACTACGGAAAATGCACGTGCTTTACATAATATATTATATGCCTGAAGAAAAAAAAAAGCCAAAACGTTGGGGAATATTTTTAAATTTAATACACATCATACACTGATAGAAAAATCTAAAAATAGTACAACCAAACGTTGTTGTAACAACTTTGAGGTATATAATACCATTTTTATGATTATTCTAAAATATTATAATGTTATATTAAATACACTATAATAGTTTTTTGAGGAAGAATGATTAATAAAGATGGCGACAATTAGCTGATTCAATAGGCATTTTGGGCTAAAATATTTATGTGCGTAAGTATACACAACGATAAGCATGTACATGTACATGTAATTAAATGTGATATGTAGTTTCTATATTCACATAAATGTAATTAATATGTGAACTTAAAATACATTACACCAAATTTGCAAACGCAGTAGATAGCCGACGCCTACCAGGCTCTGCTAGCCAGTCGGACGGACGGGTCAGGTGAATTGCCTGTGTTTTGAAGCGAGAATGGTGACGTAAGAAGGAGCGGCAGGCTGACCCTGCTGATTGGCAAGCTACGCCTACCGCGCTCTTTGCCCGACAAAGATCAAACAACTGCACTCGTTTGTAAATACAGAAAACGTTTATATTTTTGTTGTTGTATTCCATGCAATATATAGTGGTTGGTGCATATACAACTATTTATTGTTGTATACTCTAACCCATTAAAGTTATTGATTACGTTAGTGTTCTATCAGTGTATGATACAGATTTATATAGATTTCTTTGAGTTTATGTTAAATTTTAGGTGATAACTATCAATATTATTAGAACTTTATATAGCCTATGTTATTCGAATTATATAGGCGATCGCCTCGTCCGTTAAGATCAGTTCAGTAGTTTAGGCTAGAGTACCTTAATGTGACGCTGTCAAAAATTTCCTTGACAGAAGACGTCACACTAAGACTCTCTAGTTTAGGCTCATACAAACACGTTAAAAACATAACCCTCTTTTCACTTTGCTGTAGTCGGGTAAAAAAATTAACTTGGTTAAAATTATGACATTTTAAATTAATTTTTTTCTATTAATGTTGAAATTTTAAGTTTTAATATTGAAATTTTAAAATTTTTAAAGTTGAAATCTAAACTTAATTAGAAGTTGAATTTTAAACTTCTTAATTCAAAATTTTTACTTTAAAAAGTTGAAAATTCAAGTTTTAAAAGTTGAAACTTTAACTTAAAAATTTGACATTTCAAATTTTTAAGTCAAACTTTCTACTTTAAAAAGTTGAAATTTTAATTTTAAAAGCCGATATTTCAACTTATTCGACAAAGTAAAATTTCAACTTTACGTTTAAAGTTAAAAGTTTATTTTTTTTCGCGTAGCCCTTCTAGGCTTCCGTACATTTTGCCCTAGTAACTTAAAAGTATTTAACCCCAATTAGGCGAAGCCAAAGTGGAAAAGTTTTTTCACGTACCTACTCAAATAACCTTATATTCTTGAAAAATTACTATTTAAAATAAACCCTAATGATGATAATTATATTAAAAACACTTAAAACCAGAATTAAAAATCCTTTCAAATGAGGGATCACTTGAGATATACTTCTATTTAAACTTTAGCGCCTCTTGACGGCAGAAGGCCATGACGTCACTCATGTGAGTACAATCAAAAGTAGTCCAGCTCCAGGGGTGGTTCCATGGGGGTGGTAGGGGGGTTCACCACCCCCAACTACGGTCGGGTTGGTAAAATCCACTGTTCAGTCAGCATTTTTGTCAGGGGTAAAAAATTTTTTTGTGAGTTGGGATTTTTTTCAGAGGGTCAGGACCTTCTTTTTTAGTGATCAAAAATTTTCAGGGCTAAAGCTTTATTTTTGAGTTGTGAGTACAGTTGGGTTTTTTTTCTTAGCCGTCAAAAATCTTCTGTCAACGCTTTTTTTGCTTTGAGAAATTTCTTAATTTTAACAACACTCGGAAAATCTCATTGTAATTTTAATACTAAATTTAATTTGTAAATACATATTTGTTATTTATATCGCCAGCATTCGTATTTAATACTTTACTTGTGATAGAAAAGCTAAAATTTGGTATGCAGGTAGTTCTTATCCTAAATAAGCGAAATATAATTATTGAGACCTGTCCCACCCTCGGAGGTGGTGTGTAAAAATATATAATTCAAGTAAGTCAAAAAATACTCCTCAAATGAACCCTTCAATATTAAAACTCAAAATTGTGACAAAACTATTTTCTTATTATATAATAAATATATATTAAAGTGTTCACACCTTATTTCAATGATAAAATAATTTTGGAGATTTTTTTTTCGTTTGGCGACATAGTGCAACGGCATCTACTATTTCTTTAGTAAACAAAATAAACGGCCAAGAATTAATTAGATTTAACGGCGTTTTAAGTAAAATAAAAATTCAGGTATTTTTTTAAATTAATAGGGGCAGTTTAACACCAATTTTCAACTTATTCATTCCTGCCATTTAATATAAAAGCAAAAATGTGTCTAATCAACATAATTACTTAAGTTTATTTTGCACCTCTAGATTTTTTAATTAAGATTTTGTGTATGTCCAAAAGAAGAATAACCTACACACAGGTCTGGCGCAAGACAAAAATGTTGACCGGGCAAACCCTGAATTAGCGCGCCCCTGGCAAAAATTGACTACCAACAATTAACTCCCAACCATTTAGGTACCCCATGCCAATAATTTAGGGACATTTAGTTTGGTGCCAATTTGGCGCCCCTCCACGACAGCAAGTAGACAGCCGCCCGCTTTGCCCGGCCATTCCGCTGGCCCTACCTACTGTATCGTTCGGGAGGAATATCAGTGTCCTTCACATAAAAAACGCTTGGCGACAATGGATCTAAATATATCAAAACTTAATATATGAAATCTATATCATGATATAGATATATTGATATCAACTAGGTTTCCAGGTAGGTGGATATAAGCGGACCGCGGATAAAGGGAGTAGTAAAATTGTAAACATTTTCATTAAAAAAAAACATTTTTTTTTTGTATAGAAAGAAAAAGGATATTGTGAAATTTTGTAGGTATGCTTATTTAATTCAAAAAATTATTTTATTTTTATTTTTAAACTGCCATAATTTTTTTTTGTTTGAAAAAAACATAAAAAACGGTGGTCGCCATGATTCCGTCCGTTTGTCCAATTGAATCGACTGAAAAAAAAAGTATTATTCAGAATTAAAGTCACTATAGCTCGAACTAGAAGAACTTAAAAAAAAACTTCCCCCATTTTGTTATTTTTTGGCCACAAATTTTTCTTCCAGTTCGGGCTATATCGACTTTAATACTGAATAATATCCTGTTTTTTTTTTATTTTAGTCGATCCAAACGGACGGAATCATAGTGACCACCGTTTTTTGATGTTTTTTTTTAGCCAAAAAATGGTACATTAAAAATAAAAAAAATCTTGTATTTTTGAATATAAATAAACACACCTACAAAATTTTAGAATGATATCTTTTTCTTTCTATTAACAAAAATATCAAAAAAAAAATATTTTTAAAATTTGAAGGTAGAAAGACTTAATAAAAATTGTAAAGGAGACCGGGTAAAACAGCCCGTTTTTGACATTATGGATGGAACGTAAGATTTATACATGTTTTGAAAGAGTAGTGATAGGCGAACTCAACGGTACCAAATTTAAACTTAAAAACACAAGGGAACCATTTTTTAAATGGTGCTGAAAATCGGTTCTTTTATAATATTTTTTTTGCTTACTTTTTATAATACACTTATACTTATTACTTATTACTTATACTTATACCTACTACTTTTTTGCCGTCAAAAAGTGTTTTCCCATCTAAATTTTGCACTCCTTCCAGCAATTTTTTTTCTCCTGAACCCAAATACCGTATTTAAAATACTAGTTTTTTATAGAATTTAGCATAAAAATGAGTTATATAAATTTTCAAGTAAAAAAAATAAAAAAACCCTTTAACCTATTTTTGCACAAAATTCTCGACAAAATTTTTGACAAATATATCTTAAGATAATTTTAAGATCATTATTTGCAAATTTTGGCACAGAAAAACATTCAAAAAGGGTGAATTATATCCATAGGAACGAAACATATTAAAAACGAAACAGCAAAGAAAATACAATTAACCCGTTTTTGCGCCAAATACTTTTTATATCTAGTAAGCTTAAAACAACATTTGGACTTACGGGAGAACTTTTTGTCAATATATATATAAGTTTAGTACAATAGATAAAATATAACATCTGGAAAGAGTAAACATAAAAAATACGAACAGCTGCTTTTTGCACCGAAACTACATAATAATTTGTAATTTTGATGCAAGATTTGGCTTCAGAAGAAAAATTTAAATGGGAGAACACCTTTTGATCGTAAAAAAGTAGGGTGTATAAGATATTATAAAAAGTAAGGAAAAAAAACTTATAAAAGAATCAATTTTCAGCACCATTTTAAAAATGGTTCCCTTCTGTTTTTAAGTTTAAATTTGGTACGGTTGAGTTTGGCTATCACTACTCGTTCAACAAATATATAATATAAATATAAATGTTACGTTACATAATGCCAAAAAACGGGCTAGGTGTCCTTTACAATTATGGCGAAGGCGCAAGCATTATTTCTCTTTCTGGTAGGGGAGAAAGGGGTAATAAGTAACACTCGGGGTTTTAAGAAACAGAGCATGTTAGAATTAGGACTTAACGTTAAGGCAGAAGCTTCAATTTTTTTTTTGTATTATGTATTGATCGGATGTATCAAGTTTCTTGTATAAAATTCAATTAATACTAATACGTTTAGTTGTAAAAAAATAATAAACTTTTTTAAAAATTTTGTTTCTTATTACCCCTTATGGGGTATTAAGAAACAAAAATATTATACCCTATAAAAAAGGCTTAAACAAATAAACTGAATACACAAGAGACACCTCTAAAGCACGTCTAAGTTTACTTTAAATTTGAACAAAAATTAATAAAGATTAAAAAACTTATCAATAAACAAAATTTTATTTTGAAAAGGTGAACTGTTAAACTAAAAAACGCATTTAAATATTTTTTTATAAAAAAACTAAAAAATGATGAAAAGCAGTAATAATAACTGGTAATTTTAACTTTTACAAACAAGTAAACCTATTGTTGATGTTTAATTTATCGCTTCTGCGTAATTTGAATGGCCCATTTCCCAACAATTGAATGGGTCCATAAAAAAAATGTCTTCTTTGAACAAATTCTATATTTTCATTTGGAGGCCAGCTAAATTCATCCATTTCTGATTGCAAAATCTTAATTTTATATAATTCATTCAAATCCTCTTGAATAAAGGCCAAATACCAGTTTAGATTTAAATTTACTGCATAAAAGTTTTTTTCTAGTAGCGCCAGTTCTGGTGACTCCTCTTATTCGATATCATAGATATTTAAGTCTTCGTCAGCGTCTTCAAGTTCCAAGGTTAAACTTTCCGACGATGAGTCACGCTCTATTACTACTGGATTTTTTCTTTGTCCTTTTAGTTTCTGATGAATATCGAGAAATTTTATTTTTAACTTTATCATTTTTCTTTACACTGCTTTTATCATCAACTTTTTGTTTCTTATTGTTCCTTAAATAAATAGTTTTAAAAAGTGTTTCTTATTACCCCAACAAAATACAATACCTGGGGTAATAAGAGAAAACAACTCTGCAAACACCAGAATCACTTTTAATAAATTATTATAATGACATTTACAACCTTTAAATGTCAGTCAAATATATCAATGTTGCAAAGCCTGCTAAAACTATTAAAAAAAATTTTATTCATAGTCAAAGATAAAATGGTCCCACTTTAAACATTAAAGTTCATGAATACATGTTAACTTTTTACTTAAACAAATATGAAAATGCTTAAGTAGCAACCTGCAATTTTTAGGAATAATAGCTTATGGATGTGAGTTCTTTGTACTTTTTTTTCAAATTTTTAGAAGAAATTTTTCACTTTTTTCTTGATCGTTTCTTATTACCCCTGTTTCTTATTACCCCTTTCTCCCCTACTTTTTGAGTTCAGTTATATTGTTTTTTTTAACTGAAGATATAGTCTGACACACGACAAGAAACCTACGACGAAAGGGGGAGGTATGAGCAAAAAACGCTCCGATTAAAGCGAATTCAACGGGAACGTGTTTTTAGTTAGATTTTATATTCAAGTATATTGCTTTTTTTTATTTTGCCGCATTTTTTTGATAGCTTTAGAACCGTGTGTCAAACAATACTGAATAGTTCTAAAAAATTATGTTATAATAGTTATTTTACTAAAAACATACTCTATTTTTCTATTCATACACACTGTGGGCAAACATTCTTTATCGTTCGTTCCGAAAAATTACTGATTTCTGCTTAAGCGTGGAGCCTCCTGATTGAGGAGTCAGCTAAGATCAGCAAACACAATTGACAAGCTGCTATGTCTCAAAGGCAAAAACTGCGTTTTGATTTTCACCTCCTCATATTCACTTGCCATGACAGCAAGGGTAAAAAATTATTTCTGCTGGTTTTAACCCTTACCCTCCAGGGTGTCGCAATTGTTACTTTACTTCTTTATTTTTTCTTTAAGGCAATATTAATCCAAAAATTTTATAGACTTTTATAGACTTTCTATGTATGCAAACAAATATGCAAATTTAATTCAGTATAATACAGCTGAAACTCTAAGAAAACAAAAACTCGAGCAAAAACTAAAAAAAAATGGTTTATTTCTTATTTTACTTTTCACTATTTAGCTAATATAAATAAAACACAATTAAATCGAAAAATTATCATTAGTTTAGTCTCGGGAGGGTAAGGGTTAAGGGCTTGTTAACCTTAAAAATGAGAGCTAATTAGAAACACTTGAATAGAAAAAAAAATCTATTCAAGTGTTTAAACAACATTTAATGTTGTTTAAACTTCGTATTGATAAGCAGGCATGTTTTCTGGCGGACGTCCACATTTTTATTTAATTATTTAAAAATATAAGTTGGCAAGCCTTAAATTAATGTATAATTCAATGAAGAATAATTATCATTCCAAATAAAACCTAATTTAATTAAAAGTTAAACTATCAAATTTAATTAGGGAACTTTTATGCATTTTAACATGCAAATTTGCATTAAAGCGCGACTTAAAAAAAAGAGAAATTTTAAGCCGGGCTCATTGATGTGACATCTTTTATTTTTAACTTAACCATGGAATAAAAAAAAGTCCGTGACTTGATAGTTACACCGGCCGGCAAGAAAAATAAATGCTGCAAAAAAGCCATCTAACGATTTTTTTAATTTATACACAGAATGCATAAAATACACCACATAATCATAATCAGAAAAAACATCGGAGTTGCCAGACCTTTTAGGTGAAACTTTTTAAAACTAGACGTGCGTCCCGAAGAGGTTAAGCGAATTTCGTACACATATCTTACCTTTGGCTGTACTAACAAACGATATTATATTGATTCATTTTCGTAGGCATTTAATTTTTATACATTTTTTTTAAAAAACATTTCAAAATCAGATGGACTGCATTCAGTAATGCCCTTTTAACATGGAACGATTCAATTGTAATAATCGTTAACAATTTGCGATTTTTAAATTTAAAAATTTCTTACTTTTTGTAAAAAAGGCCAGGGCTAAGGACTTGGTACACGGATTTTGCTGATTATTTTTTTATGTGTAGCCCACCGATGTTAGAGAAAAACCTCCACAGGATTTTATTCGAAAATATGATTTTGTTAATTTTTCTTAAAATTTTTTAAGTTTGTCAAAAATTTGATATTTGCTTGCAATAACTGAAAAACTATTTAACCTAGAGAATTGCGTCCATACCAATAAAAATTTTTTTTTTCTATTAAATCGCATTAATTTAGTTTCGATGATTTCTTATTATTATTTCAAGATTCAAAGTCCCAACAAATTTAAGGCCATTTTTTTGCCGTTATCTTAAAAACAAACACTATCGACACTAAATTAATGCGATTAATAGAAAAAATATGCTTTTTTTATTGATGAAAACCGCAGTTCTCTAAGTTAAATATTTTTTGAGTTATTGCATGCCAATGTCAAATATTTGACAAATTTAAAAATTTGTAAGAAAATTTAAAAAAATCACTTCTTCGAATCGGGACGTTTTTGAATAAAATCCCGTAGAGGTTTTTCTTTAACATCGGATAAAAAAATAATCAGCCAAATCCGTGACCCAAGCACTCAGCCCTGCCTGAATCGGCGCCGATATCATCAGTAAAAAATGTTTATTGTGATTCACATTTGTAATTTTCAGAAACAAAAAAGAATTTTCCAGGACAAATGAATATATGAAAATTGTATACAATACCCTGTATTAAAAATAGAGCACTGGATATGCTATAAACTATACCTACATGGTTTGGACTTATTCACTTTTAGTTCGAATTTGGAAAAACTTATTTTTTTGCACAGTTTGTTTACTTATAATGTAAACATCAATTTAAAACCTAAAACTAAATAATCTGTCGGGAAAAACGTTATTTAATCGCAAAAGTCACGTGACTTCCGAAGCTTTTTAATAAATAGGTTAATTTAAACAAACATAACATTGTTGAATTGAAAATATAAGACAAATTAATCTAAAAATACAAAAAATAAAAAAAAGGAAAAATTTATATATATTTAATATATTTATATATTTTTTTATTTGTATATTTTTTAAATATTTAATTTTTTGAAATTTTTATTTTTTTTATAATTTTGTATTAAAACGTTTTTTGTTTTTAATTAATAAGTAAGAGAATGTAACTTTGGTCCAAATTGACCTATTTATTGAAAAGTTATGAATGACCCTTTATTGCGATTAAAACAACTTTTCGCCCGATATATTATTTTATTTTTGGTTTTAAATCGATATTTACATTATAAGTAAAAAAATTATACAAGAAAAGTGCTTTCTAAAATCAAACTAAAAGTAAATAACGGCGAACCGTGTACATAAATAAAGGGGATACATTTATGATCAATGATCATATAACACAAATTGCACTACACTGTAAAAAATAAATATGTAATAATCAGAACCCGGGCAATTGCGAGCTATTAGTTATCTTTTGTCATCTTTTTTAGCTTTTATTATCGATATACTGGTGTTGCGTTGTGGTAGAGTGGGGACTCGCCGCAAGCGGCTCGTTTTCTAAACTTGTACTCGTGGCCTAAAAACGTATGTTATAAAACTAGTACTTTAATATATTTGAATTTTAGTTCCAAAAAAACATAGCTTAATTTTTTTGTATATATTTTATCCATATCCATATTAAATTGAAAGTTTTTGCCCGATTTGTATAATTTTGATTTTTGATTTTTGGGGAATAGGGTTTTGGATCTGACTAAAATTGTTATCTAATTTTGCTGTGACGTTTCGACGATGGATTTTAGTTGTTTTCGAACAGAGAATTAAAGCCAAAGATTAGTCATTGTCACTTCCAAAGCCCTATTCCCCAACAATCAAAAAGCTAAATCCATATTAGTCAAGAAAATTAAATTTTAAAATTTCCGTTTTTGTGACATTTCTTTATGATTATTACTAAATACTAAAATCAGTAAAAAAATTTAATTAAAAAAATATATGAAACATATTTTCTCTGCAGAGAAAATATAACATGGTATATTTTATTATACTGAATCCAAATCCTCATAAAAACATTTTTTTAGTTGCGTTTTTGAGGTATTTTAACAGTCTTTAAAAATATATTTTTTATGTAGTAGATATAATTGTTTTTTACTTTCCCTTAGGCCTGGGAAAGTCCTGCGTTGACAAAAAGCCATTGTTTTTATTTCGCGTTTTTTTTTTCACGTTTTTTGACTTTTTATATGTAATGTGCAGTAGCCGGCGTAAACTCAGTTATGACTCATCAACGTTGAAAATAAACACAGGAACATAGGCATACGGAATAATTTTGCCGAATTATGAGGGGAATTTTTATAAAGATCACTAAATCAAAACATTTGACGACTAATTTGTTACAAATAACAATATTGACCATACATATTAACTATACAAATGTATATGTGTTTTTCAAAGAAAAAACCGATATTCAATTTTTATCTTTTAAGAATACGAAAGTTTTTAATTTTGCTTTCCCATTTTGAAAATTTTCAAAATTTCGGAATGCCTTGTATTCGTGCAAAAATTTTCAAATTTTGCGTTTTATGACGTTTCATGTCGATATAAATCAATTTCAAGCAAAAAAAAAAAATTGTCGGTCGATCGGTCTGTCCGGGAAATCTTGTAAGGACGATAACTTAAGAACGCTTTAAGCTAGAGACTTGAATTTTGGCATACAGGTATGTTACCAAAGGTTGCTGAAATTGAATCTAATAATAAAATTTCTCTAACTCCACCCCCGAGGGGTGGGGGGGTAAATATTTTGAAATGTTTTCCAAATTTTCGTGAAAATTTGTAGATAGGGGTTTTTGAGGTTGATAAAAATGAATCTTGAAATATTGTATATTTTTTGAAACCCACCCCCTTAGGGGTGGGGGGTGATTTTTGTGAAAATTGGTATATTGACGTTTTTGAGGTTGCTGGAAGTGAATCTGATAATAAAAATGGTCTAACTCTACCCCTACCCCCAGGGGGTGGGGGGTGATTTTGTGAAAGTTGGTATATAGGGGTTTTCAAGGTTGCTAAAACTAAATATGATAATAAAATACTGCTCAGTAAAAGAGCTTTCCCATTTTTCACCTCCGCGCTTGAAATTGATTTTTATTATCACATTTTTTTTTCCTAATTTCACCCCTAAGGGGTGGGGAGTAGTTTTCGTGAAAACTGGAGTATTGGGGTTTTTGAGGTTGCTGAAAGTGAATCTGATAATACAAATATTCTAAATCCACCCCCTGAGGGGTGAGGAGTAGTTTTCGTGAAAATTGGTATATTAAGGTTTTTATGGTTGCTGAAAGTGAATCTGATAATAAAAAAACCCATTTTACGCGCGGAGGTGTAAAATGGGAAAGCTCTTTTACTGGGCAGTTTATTTATTTATCGATAACTTTTTTCCCATCTTACTCGTTTAAATGGAATTATTAAAAAAATCAAAATAAAAAGAAATAAAAATGTAAATATTTAAAACGTGTGGTTTCCGCGCAAACACTTCAATTAGCTGTGGCCGCCTAAAAATATGCACTAGGTAGCCTAAAAACTATGCGTAATATACCTTTTTCTACGACTGCTTTAGAATGTTAGCAAATACACACACTTCTCAAACACAGAATGAAAATTCCGGTAGAATGAGCACATGTAGTGCCATCTCTTGTTTATAAAAGTAAAGAAAACTGTAGCAAAATTAGCAAAAATATATATATATATTTTACCATGAAATATTGAATAATTTAATGCATATTAAAGTTTTGCGTTAAAATTACATAAAGTTTATTAGTTTTTCTTAATATTTGACCAGTTTTTATCAATTTAGTTTAAAAAATTAAAAGTGCTTCATCTATTGTTAAATATTTAAACCTGATATCTGTCACAACAATCTGACATAACCTTCAATTTTTGCATTATAAAACATTGTTTTTAACCTTGTCCGTAGTTTAAAGCCATAGAGGAAAGTCGCCTAATTTCGGATACCATTTACAATGTATTCAGTATTTAATACTCGGTATTACTTTTTGATATTTTTTTTATATAACCAGATACAACTTATTATAGCGAACCATGATTTATTATAAAAGCAATTTTATTACAGTTTATTTTTTCCAAAAAACACGGTTAAAAAAAATCAGCGCATTTTTGTGCATTTGAAAAAGTGCTCCTAATTTCGACATATCCGAAAAATTTTTTTCAAGAGTAGATCTAGATCCCATTGCTTATGTTTCTTGTTATTCCTTCACATTTAAGACGTAAATTGATCATTAAGCGATTTTCTACGAAATACTATAGGAACTATAATTTTAGATTCCCAATTTCGAATATCTTAGTATCTTAGGTAATTTTCGTTTTTTCAAAATTGTTTATCTTAGTTTGTTGTATCATTATAAAAATAATAATTAATGGTTGGTTATCCTGAATAATAATTACCTTGCAGATATCCGAAATTGGGAATCAAATGCACAAAAATGGTCTATCCGAAATTAGGCAACTTTCTGCTTTTTAGATTAGAAATTTGTAGAATGTTTACGTTTTCAAATTGCTTAATTTTGAATAGTGGATCAACTTAAATAACATCATAACTTACCCAAGACAGAATAACGAACTTTTATAACGATTATTTATAAAATAAACAAGCATAATAATGCAACTGAGCACAAAACTGCCATTTGCAATATAAACGATTTGTGCTGCCATTTAAAGGGGAGAAGCTCTACCGTTATCATATTACAGGACGGATTTAGTTTGACTTTTGGCTTCACATAAAAGTAGGTTTCTGTTTACCTTTGCAGACAGTATCTTAAATAAACTACTATCCGAAATTTGGAAACCATCCGAAATTAGGCGCATTTCCTCTACAGTGTTTCATATTTGCAGTCGAAGAAAAAGTATAGTCTACAACACGTATGGACTCGCGGGACCGTCTTACTAGCCTACCGGCTTGTATGAAAAACTTTCCGCTTCCGCGGAATATTGTCTATTCCATACTAGTTATAGAATATACTACTCTGTTTAGATAAAATTTGGAAAGATAAAAAAAAATTTGGCCTTACCTAAAGTACATCAAACAAACTGCAACATGTAATAACACATTGACAAGATGGTAGCCCATTGGCTCTAATTGTCCGAAAAAGAAGTTCCATCGAAATGTTAAAACGCACAATGGTCGGTACGACTTGTGACTTTGTTCCTGAAACAAAAGAAAACATACTATTTTTATTATGCTTATATTTCTTAAATACTATATTTCTTTTTCTTTTCGTAAAAAATGATATCTGACTTAAATAAAATTTTCTATATGAGAGGTAAACTCGCATTTGATTTTCTTAAAGATTTTCTATATCCCTACTATGTACATATGCAAGGGCGGTTTTAGGGGGGCCATGGGGTTCATGCCCCCCCAGCGAGATATATTAGCATAGTAATACCTTCAAAATATATTTTTGTTGAACGTGCAATTTTTTTCCTTATAAATGCCCCCCCCCCCCCTTAAAATGAAATAAATCTGCCTCTCTACATATGTAGGTACATAGGTATAGATACTAATGGTTTGGTGTTCGGTAAATTTTGATTAGATTTGGAAACATAAAGTGACAAAGCATACTTAAATAATTTTAAATATGTAGATTTTGTATGTCAACTAATCTACACTAGGGTGGGTCGATTTTTAACTTTTTTTTTAATTTCGAATTGCCTGTAGTGGGAAAAGTTGTGTATTTATCTGTAGTTAAAATAGGTTTTTTTAATTTTTTAAATTTTAAATGTTTAGACCCCCCGCCGGGCCCCTAAAAAAATAAAAAATAAATAATTATCAAAATATATCGCCTGTATTGGGAAATGATTTGTAAAGATTTCTTATGCATGCAAAAAAAAATATTTTTAATTTATTAATATATTTAGACTCCCCGCCGCCCGGGTGCACCCCTCCAAACTTTGCCAAATTTTCTTTTTGCTAGTATTACAGCAGCACTTCGCTTATTTTGCACAAAATATTAACAATAATTGACACAAAATAACCCAGAACTCACCACGAGGAGGTGTCTGCCATTGAGTTCCAGAATAATAAATCAGTGTCCAGAGGTGCTGAGCCCCGGTCGCGCACGATGATGAAGTTTTTACAAGAAACCAAACCCTTGCATACACTTTCAGAATGTATTCTGTAAGAATCTTGAGATTGGCAGATGGCTCCTTAGTTCCAATATAGGTTCGTAACACACGATTTGCTGTAGTTAGCCATTTCGCGTGCGACATCTTGCCCGGAGATTTAGTTTCTAAGTTTGTTGGACAGTTTCCGGTAGATATGGCATGACATATTTCGTACAAATACTTTTGATCAGAACTAAGGTTTTCTAGATCCTTTTTAGGTATTATAGGTAACTCGGTTTCAATTTTCGTGAAACAGACAACCGGTAATTGTTCACATGTTTCAAGAAGCTTACCAATAGGCCCTGAAAATGACATAGGACCTGTAGTGTTTCCATCTAGGTATCGGAGTAAATGGCGCTGTGGCAGCTCGTTTGCGTGCTACTGGCATATCAGCCATTGTAAGGGTCGTTTCAACTGTAGTTCCATCAAACGTATAACACCACCGTGTGGTCCCGTATTTACCACCGTCCCATCACACCCAATAGCAACTAGATCAGTAGTAGGTATGCTAGTTTCTTCAAGATAATTTAAAATGCTTGCTGCAATTTTCTTAGCAGTTCCGTTTTCAGGTGCCACATGTCCAATATAATCGCTTTCTGACTCTTGTATTAAAACAATATGCTCTTCTAGTACTATTATTCTATGCGATGAACCTCCTTCATTTACAATCTGAAGAGTAGGATCTTTGAGTCCATCAAAGTAAAGTGCTTGTAAAGATGTGCTGTCTGTTTTTTCTTTGTAAATTGAGCCGAGATTTTGTTCTTTCACGATCTAACTTACACTTGTCGATTATATAAGATGTATTATTTTTTGTAATTAATCCGACATCCTCAAGAACTGCACTAGCTATCATTGCACCCTTTAGACTTGATAATCCAGCTCGGTCTATTGCCTTTGCTAGTAAAGGTAGTGCAATTTTTATTTCTGCAACAGACGTGGAAGTAGAAGGTGCTGGTTTAAAGTTTACATCGCAATCTATATCCTCCTTTGATGTATCTGATTCTGATAAAACATTGTCAGGTCAGAGTTTTTGATTCAGATTGGGCATCATTGTACTTAACCTTCAATTCTTTTCTCTGCTGTCTTTTGTTTAAAACTCTGGTTGTTTTGGCATCCACATTTTGAATAAACATCAACCTTGTAGTTCTTTGGTCCTTCAAAAATTCTTGTTCCAGAATAGGGACATTTCTCAACTTCTGACAAGTACATAAAGAAAAATCTACACATTTACACGTTGATAAATCAAAAAGTTTAGTATTTGCTTCGATTTGGAAACTCCGTAATTTATTTTTTACAAAATCACTTGTTTTTTTTAGAGACTTCTTGAGATCCATAAATTGTTTATGATATTTTTTCAATAATGAAATACACTGTTGATTTGATATCGTTGGTAAACTAGCTTTCCGCCAAATTTCTTGTACTTTTCCCACAACAATGTTTGAAATTTCGGCAACTGTTTTATTTTTACCTAAACTATCTCCACTTAAGTCATTTTGTACCAAAAGAAAATATCGCATTACGTCACCATAACACGGTAATACTGTTTGACATATGTCACAAGGTTCACCAAACACGGGATCGCGAATCGTCTTTCGAGTGGAAACTCGCTTCAAAGCAGCCGCCATAGTAATTATTATAATTATATTATTATTATATTATAATTTTTTAAACGATTAAGCACACCAACAACTTTATATTACGAGAGCCAGCGATAAACCAGAGACTACTGTGGATAAACTAATATTCACTTCAAATTATACGACACGTATAAACAAGTCTGCAATCATGCTCAGAGCTCAATAAACATAGGCTGGGTTTCTTAACATGCTTCAAATTTAAAAATAATTTTTTTGCGTGCCTAAGGAACCATTACAAAACTTTTCCCAATACAGGCAACTTAGATTCATAATTTTGATTTAATTTTTTTTAGGGGCCCGGCGGGGGGGTTAAATATTAAAATAAAAAAAAATAAAAAAAAACCGTTTCATTTAAGAACATTACACAACTTTTCCCACTACAGGTCATGTAAAATTTAAAAATCGACCCACCCTAATCTACACTCTATTTTTGTTTCACTGACTGCTGATTATTCTCAGCTTGTTAGTCTAATTAAATTTATAAAGGTTGGTTTACCAGTAATTAACACTAAAATACTACATAATACAGAGGACTTAAATGGTGGCGGCGGTAATAGCGTAAGGGTTTTTAGGCATCCATCTAGATCCGACTCTCACCTGGAAGCCTCACTCTAATATGTTGGCAGCTAGATTGACCAAGCAAATTTTTTGTTTAAGGTGTCTTAGAAGCACAGTGTCTAGGTTTGTTTTGAGAACTGCATATTTTTGACTTTCAATTATATTTTAAGCTACAGTATTTTACTGTGGAGTAATTGTTTAGAGGCTTCTAGAATATTTAGGATCCAAAGAAGAGCCGTGCGAATTTTTAGTGACTTAAGCTACAGAGCAGATTGTGGGAAAAAATTAAGAAATTGGGCATTTTTACCCTACCTTGGCTTTGTGTTTACCATTGATACAGTTTCAATGACAGCTTTTTAAACGGATTCAATATTCATAATAGTAGGTCCAAAGATAATATCCGCACAGAATTTTATCGCTTGATTAGGTAACAGAATGGCCCAAATTACCTTGCTTTTAGTTTTTTAACAAACTGTCAATAAGCAGTATTTAAGATTTGTAGGCTGTCCGTTTTAAAAGTTTTGTCAAGGACATTTGGATACCGCTTATCTAAAAGGAACCAAAATAAATTTTTAACGTATTTATTTTTAGGCATGGGAATAGGTTCTTTAGACTTAGTACAATACCCATACCTAAGAAAATTTCGATAAAAATCTCGCTTGGTTCCTTTTAGATAAGCGGTATCCAACGCTCTGTACTCCTTAACTGAACTTTTAGCGTAAAATTTTTAATTCTAATTAAATGTATATTTTTTCAAATTTTCCTTGAATTTAATATTTGTGTTTATATTTTTGTAATACTAAAATATGTAAATACTTGTATGTAGCATTAAATAAATAAATAATTAGGTACTATAGTATATTCAACTTCAAGATGCATTTGAAGTAAATAAAAGAATCGAGCACACGGCATCCGGCGCGTGGTTTCATTGGTTAAAACACTCGAATGTTGCGAGAGTAGGGATGTAGAAAATTAAACAGGTTAGTACGTGAGCACTTGCGATGAAGAGTACAATGCATTGCAATGGATCGTTAGATACAAATATTTTGTTTTGAGTCCTACCCTGTCACTAAATCCGTTGTTGTCACGTGCGTTTGTTTACACTTACTGCATTTTGAAGTTAAATATACTATAAACTAAGTAAGAATTTAACCACTGAAATACATAAATACCGAAATAAATAAATCTGATATGGTCAAATTCTTAGTTAGTGTTAATTAGACTAGGCAACACGGTTTCTTGCCCTGATTGGAGTCATATGTTTTTTAACTAATCTTGGTTCGCTGAAACCGAATCTGGCCTCATAATATTTCTATTACCTAAGTTTTCTGAGAAAAATGAGATAAAAATGTTAAAAAATCATTATTTTATTCCTCTTTTGTTCTAAAATCATGGGAGATAAAAATATTCCGAGGACAAATTTAGATTCGGCGACTCAATATTAGTTAAAAAATATCCAACTTAAAACATGGAAACTTTAAATTCATAGGTAGAATAAATGGGGATATTATGAAAAAAAAATATTAAAAAAAATTGATAATGTGACAAAACTAAGTAGGGGTGGAGGGTAAGGAGAAGGGTGCATAAGGGGACAAACTTATCGCCACGTACTCATGCTAAAAATTTACAAAAATCATTACTAGGGGGTCAAAAATGAACTAAAAAAATGTTACGTAATATGGTTCTTATGTAATAAAGTAACATTTTTATGATGTAGAACCATTAAAAAAACAAAAAAATATACACAATATTTTGTGTTTTATTTTTTTTTTAAATTGACATAACTGCCTGTACTAAAATTTAAAAAATAAGACGTGCTGGATTTTTTTCAAGGTCAGATTTGGATTCTGCGCCTTTAAATTGATAAGAAAAATATATTTCTTGGGCTCTGGAAAAAAGTTTACAATGTGTACTTTAATTTTGTTTCTTTCTCATTTATTTACTTTTTACGAACAAAAAGCAAAATAAAAAAAATATTTGTATAAATATTTTTGTAGAGAATTTTATAATCTACAAATTAAGTCCTATAAAATTTTTATACAGATTTGATAGTTTTGCCACAAAAGAGCAATTAAGTAAACTCTGCCCTTTCATTTTAAGCTTTTTATACTTACTCTAACAGTAGGTCCTTGGCATATATATTTTTGAGTTCCTCGTATTTTTTTTAATATACCCTAAAATTTTCAAAATCCTACTCTTTTTTTTAAAGATTTTGAAAAAAAGCGTCATTATTTCCTGGACTTATATCTCAAAAATTTTAGGTGTTGAAATTTTTCTAAGGTCAGATTTGGTTTCTACGCCCTCGAATTAGTAAGAAAAATTTACTTTCCGATCGGGGCAAAAAAAAAGTTGAGATTTGTTGCCTAGTGTTATTCGGTAAACAACCTTTAAACGTAAATTTGTTAAATATTTTTAAAACCTGAATATGAGCCGTAGTTTTAAACAATAAAGTTAATTGCAAAAATAAAAAGCTATAACCGCCTAAAATGATCATATGAATCATTATGTTTTAAATGCTTCTTTTTATCAGGCCATTACAATTCAACATTAAACCTTCCAATCTTAGTCCAGTCAAATAATAAATGTAAATTGCAGTAAATATACACGGGTTGATATTTTAAAGGGTAGTAGTGGATGGTAACAGTACACTCCTGTTAGTTTTTCACCGGGTGATTTACGTAAGGGGTGTCCGCTATCTGGAATTTTAGGGGAAGTTGATTAATATCCATCTTACGATCAAAATGCATATAACCAATTTTGTTAAGGAGGAAATTTTCAACAATTTTTGTTTGGATCATTTTTTTAATATATTAATAAAAATCGAGTTAATTCAAAAATAGCATGGTTGGAGGTGAAATTGTTTTTTCCATTTTTCAGGCAATTAATTATCGGACGATAAAAGTGGTTATGAGCAAACTTGTAGCTCTTGAAATTATCTATAAGCTTCATATATTATAAATTTTCATAGGTACTTTGGTACGGTTACAGAGTGCGCAACTCAACATTCAGCATCCACTCTAACCGTAACAAAATACTTATGAAATTTAAAATATATATAAATTTTCAAGAGCTACAAGTTTGCTTATAACCACTTTTATCCTCCGATGAATAATTTGGCTGTAAAATCGAAAAAAAAAACGATTTCACCCCGAACATAGCGATTTTTGAATATTTATAACTCGATTGTTATTAATATATTAAAAAAATGATCTAAACATAAATTATTGGATTTTTTTCCTTAACAAAATTGATAATATGCATTTTTATCTTAAGATGAATATTTAGCGGGATAACAGCACTCACCCCTAAAATTCAAGATAGCGGACACCCCTTAGGTACGCAAATCACGCGATGAAAAACTAACAGAAGTGTTCTGTCACTATCCACTACTACCCTTTAAAATATCAGCTCGTTTACATTTATTGAAATTTAGGGAAACATAGGAGTTTCTCGTTATTTGACTGGACTATCTCCAATTAAGGGAAGAGTTTCTTCGTAAGCAAACAAATTTGAAATGGGTATTTTATATTCTTGTTAATATTAAGTTTTTATACTCGGGGAAGGTCATATATAAACATGTTTATATATGTATGGAGAAGGTACAAATCCGTATAGGATAGCTCCGTTATCGTTCTCTTCCGTCTGTCCGCCCGTCCATCACTGCTGTTTATCTCAGAAACTATATCCAAAAAATGCAAAAAATGTCTTAAAATTAATGTTATTATTTTGAGGTTTTGTGTTTGACGTCCACTTATTCTCTGACAGCAGATATGTAAAATCAGTTGATTGTCACTTTCCGACCGCTGTCATGGAAACGGGTGGAAAATAAGCACTAACTACTAACTAGGTCGTAGGAAAAATATATCCCTCATTTCGCATTGCTCTAGTTGGGTAAAAATGTAGGATCCTTTTTCTAATTAAGTTTGAGATTGCATGTTTTGATCCTAATCAAAGGATATAGCATGAATAATATGCAAATTTTGATACATTTCAACCATTATAGGGGAGTTCATTTGAGTCTTTTTAGCATTTTTAATGAGTTTTTCTGGCTTAGTATAAAAAATGAAGCATTCCATGTTAAAAGGGCATCATCGACATTTTTTGACTAAATGCCACCCTAATATGTAGGTACCCTATAACACCTGCTTTGTATACCCTATAATTTTCAAGTTGTTATAACATCATTTGGACTTTTTGGTTTGGACTAATAAAAGAAGAGAAGGTTACTTAAAAAAATGGTAATACTTAATGTTATTTTCTATGGTATTGAAAAAGGTATTTTTTTGATTTATTCTTCATACTCACACTAAATTAGCCTATTCTACATATTGTACAAACGTAAATTATATTGAACACAAGGAAAACGTCACATTTTTAGGTTACAATTACAACTTAAGGCCTATCCAGAGGCTCGCATAACAACCATTTCAAGATACATGGCGACACATCAAGCCAATCCTGGCATCACATTCATATGTACTATGCTTGTTATTCGATTCTTTGGATAGGCCCTTTCCAGGAAAACAGTACCGACAAAAAGTCTTTGATAACTACGATTTATGCATAATTATGCTATTTATGCGCTCGGTGGTGTAAAACGGGCCGCGTCCCTTACTATCTTGAATAACTAACATAAATAAATGCTTAATTTTTTAACCCTAATGCAATTTAAAAACAAGCACCGGGTATTTTTCAAATCAAAAAATACAATAAGTCATATCGGAAATCACTGTTCCTTTGTCATCGTGACTTTTTTGAGAACGGACTACCAGTTCTGCTTAAAGAGCCGTAACAAAATTACCGTCAGTGATGTCCCGATCCATCTTTATTAGTAATTATTAAATAATTATGATTTACACAATCACAATCTTTATTGCTTTTTACAAATGAAATGCTTTTTTTTGTTCTATGCAAAAAGGGCATTATTACACAATTTTTGTTTATCTAAAGGATTCTAATTAGGCGAAACTTGTACACACCTTACCTTACCTTATATTGATTCATTTTCGTAGCCGATTTATTTTTTAATACCTACTTATCACCTCTTATATTTCTCGAACTTATTTCTGAATAACCCTGTATAGTGGTTGGCGCATATACAACTATTTATTGTTGTATACTATAACCTAATTACGTTATTAGTTACGCTATTGTTCTATCAGTGTATCTTTAAACCAGATTGACTACAATGGCTACAAAAGGCCCTTTTAACATGGGACGATTCAAATACTATCAACTGCAAAGATAACATAATGATTTTCTTTAAATAACTTTTTGAATACGATCAAACGAAAAAATAGTAATAAACTTCAGCTATAATTACATAGCCGATAGATGTGAACGTTCGATAGGAAAGCTTACACGTTATTTGAGAAGAATAAGGATAGTATATTACATAACTAGTGTGGAAAGTGACATATTTCACGCGAGTGGGAAAGTCCAAACGAACGAGACGCCAGGCGAGTGAGGAAACCCCACGAGTGTATGAAATACACTTTCCAACGAGTTATGTACAATATTTTTCCTACGATCTCGAAAAAATATGTTTCTTATTTTAAAATTTTCTAATTGTTATTAATTTTTAAGAAAAAAAAGCACAAAATAATTATAAATAGCATACAAATTTATATGTAGGTATGTCAAACAGGAAATATGATTTTCATTTAGCTTTAGTTTTCTTGGTTTTATATTTAATACAATACATATCTGTTTAATGGGTTGCCTATTCCTAAATAAATGCAAACTTAAGTTTGCTTATTAAATTAAATTATTGTGGTTATGCTGCCATATAAGACAGTAAAATTGTACTATTTTACATTTCATAAGAAAAATACTGTGTATTTTGATGTTTTTTATGTAATGTAAGGTAACTAAATATATAAAAAAGATCTAGACTGTCTATACTAGACAGTGATGGTCAAAATAGTAACGTTATAACTATCGATTTTTGACATGAAAAACAGAAATGTTTGGATTAAAGATATAAAAGGCTGTGGTGAAAGGTGGAAAATATTTTATAAAACGAGGTGAATAAAATTCGTAGAATCTAGGAGGTAAATATCTAAATAAAATTAGGCAAACCTCCATACATAAATATAACACGAGTGTGATATAAAAATATCAAACTAGTGCGATATGAGGCGTTTTCTAAAGAAAAAAGAGTGTGATAAATCATTTTCATAGAGGATCGTAGAAAAACAGTATTTCGTAGGAGGCCAAGTAATCTGCACAAGTATTGACACGAAATAGAAAAGTGGTCCAAGTTTACGGATCACTTATTATCGCGTTATTTTTACACTGTTGTCAAATGCGACGTTGCCGCATTATCATAAACCAAACAGTTGTAACTTCTCACCCTGCAATTTTATTATGTTTGACAAAAGTCATTCATATTTGGACTTTGTGGTCCTGTAAAAAATTAACTAGTGTAGATATTTAAAATCTGCAAGTTATGGCACGAATCATTTTATTTAGCAATATTTTCATAAAAAAAGTATTTTCTGAAATATTGCGGATTTTCGTTTTGACCTTAAATGCATACAAAAAAAGCCAATGTGAGCTATATCTCAAGATTTTGAGGGTCAAGAATTTTTTTTCAATGCCATATTCGTTTTCGGCGATCAAAAATACGTAGAAAAAATATAGTTTGGTTTATAAAAAACTAACTATTTTTTTTGTGGTTCTGTGTTATCGATCTACTACTACTTTTATTTATTTGGGACTTTTTCTTGGATATTGCATGTTTTTCTTTCGGAAGAGCCGTGAAAATTGCATGTTGCTAAATTACTTTTTTAAATTCAAGACTGATGATAAAAAAAAATAGTTCAGTATAAATCTGCACATCATTAATTTTTTTATATCAATTTTGTATTAATATTTTTATTTTATAGGGTAGGATGTAATCCTGAAATTAATTTTTAATCCCAGGATTAGGGGATTGAAAGTTTACGACCCCAGGAATTTTATACACTAAAATTTTGTTACGGCATTAAATACTGAACGATTTTTTTAAGGATGTATGCTAAGAGTGTCGAAAACTACATAGCTTGTAAATAATAAAACAAGCTGTGAAAATATGTAATTCTACGCGTTCCATTATACAGAGCGGTCAAAAAGTCACCCCCCCTCTTAACTTTTGAACCAGTTGAGATATCGACTTCAAATTTGGAACTTTTAAATAAGACAACTTAAACTATCTTTTAGCATATATTTAATTCTTTCAGTTCTTAAAGTGTGGGCAGGGGGGTATGGGGGCACATTTTTTTAAATGGAAAGGGGGGTCGTATAACGCATCATTTTAAAGCTTATAAAATTCTCTATTTAACTCCATATTTTTAAATTGAAAAAAAAAATGGGTTTAAAATGGGGTTGAAAATGGGTATTAATGTCAAAATTCCTCTAAAAAAACAAATAATTTTTTAAAAATGTCTAATTTCATCATAAAAAAATGTTAATTATACTTTTAAACTAATTCTAGTTGACATAAATAAAAATTTATAAAAAAAAAACTTAAAAAATAGAATGTTTTAGCACAAAAAATTGAAAAATCAAAACCTTAAAAAACATTTTTAAAATATTTAAAAATGTTAGTTTAAATAGAGAATTTCATAAGCTTTAAAATGGTGTATCACACGACCCCCCTTTCCATTTAAAAAAATGTCCCCCCATGCCTCCCTGCCCACATTTTAAGAGCTAAAAATATCAAATATATGCTAAAAGATAGTTTGAGTTGTCTTATTTAAGAGTTCTAAATTTGAAGTCGATATCTCAACTTGTTCAAAAGTTAAAAGGGGGGGGGGTGAATTTTAGACCGCACTGTATATTATTCACAGTAAATGGTATTGCATTTTCAAAAAATAAATAAATAAAAAAACATCTTTCAACATTTTTTTTTAAATAAGATAAAAAAATGAAAAAAAAAGTATTTATACTATAATAACATTATAAGCAAACCAGCAGATTCAGCGATAACCCAAAGAATGTAGTTCCATGGGACAGTGTTACCCTAGACAAGTAATGTAATGTAGCCTTCAACATGTTAAATTAGTTTATTTCCATGATATGATTTAAAACTAGATTATGAAAAAGTTACACATAGACTTTTAACTTTTAATATTAATTAAATATATTTATTCAAAAATAAATATATTAAATTAATATTGTATTGTATAGTGTTTTTATTATACATTCTACCTAAATGTATTTATGTTGGTTTTTTAAATAAACAAAAAATATTGCCTTTTTTCAGTATGATAGTCACATTTAGCGGAAGAATTTTGTTCTTTATTAACACAAAACACAGTTTTGTATTACTTCTTTTCATCATTTTGCCTTTTTTTAAACAAAAACATATATTTCTTATTTAGCCCAAAACTCCTATTTAAAACGATACCCTTCTTTGGAATATTTATATTACACAATAAAAACTATCACTTGTCATATTTTTCTTTTTTTTATTCGGTAAGGTGGCGCCAGCCCCCCTGGTGCCATTTAAAATATTGTCCCCCACTGCCCCCTGGAGCCGCCATACCGAATAAAAAATTGAAAAATATTAGCAAATTTTTGTCAAAAGCTGATTTTTTTTTATGATAGGTTTATCATTTTCAGTTATTAAGTTTTTGACAATCTAAATAAATTTCCTTAAAAGACTATGTTAGGAACCCCTCGAAAATTTAGTTATTGAATACAAGTTTTTAAAGTAACAATAACAAACTAACGTTAGGTTTTATTGTAAAAACTTGTATTCAATAACTTACGTTTAGAGAGGTTTCAAATATACAAAATCGTTCAGTATTTATACGTTAGCAAATTCTGTGTAGGTATAAATATAGCTTATTTTCATATTTATAAAAAATCAAATATTAAAAAAAAAACAAAAAAGAAACAACAAAAAAAAAATTACATTTAGGCCATAAAAATAAAAAAAATAAGGTTATATATTTATGAAAAAGAAATTGTTTTTTTTTGTCTATGATTACGCATATTGTCAAATACCTACCCAAAAAAACCCAACTGTAAAATGCGTAACATACCATATCAATATATGATAGATAATTTTCGGACACCCTGTACAAACAAAACTTTATCATTAATAATGATTCATTATTAAAAAACTCACTAAAGCCAAGTTTATTAATGTACAGTTAAAAATTTATCTAAAAGATAAAGTCTCAGTTAAGGGCAAATTCTGGATTTTGGTTGGAGTTGCTATGGTTATTACGTGTCAGTTAAATTTAGCTGCACTTTGATAAACCCAGCCTAAGTGAATAAAATATAAAATAAATTAGAAGTCAGAAAAATGTACATAGGTGGGAATATAAATTATTTTTTTAAATTAAATTTCAAATACACTTCATGCTGAATCCATACAATTTTGATTTTCTCCGAGATTTTATCTGAAAACTCTTTTAAGGAAAAGGCGTCCTTTATAGAAATGAGAGATATTAAAATATACCTGCCGTGCTTTCGGCAAATATCTTATATAGTCCAGTAATATTAGGATTTAGTTACAGAAAAATTCCCATCCCAAATTGGGTTAAAAGTCCCCATGTGTGAAACGCGAGCTTAATTTTTTATTTTGCAATTAGTTGGCACATATGTGGTTTTTCGGTAATATCTCCGTCAGATTAGCAGTTGTGCAAAATGGACTTTTTATGAAAATTGTCGAGCATAAAATTTTCTACCAAAAACGTTGTGTAACTTTTTTTGAAATCTCAATCGGTTTTGCTCTAGCGCTTTGTTAATTTACGGCGCGCATGAAATTGTTTAAACCTGATTATTTTCAATATGCAATGACTTTCGCAAAAAACACGAATCGAATTTCTTAGACATATCCTTATAAATCATGTTTAAAAAATTTCATGCGCAAATTAACAATGCGCTAACGCAAAAACAGTTACAATTTCAAAAAAAGTTACACAATGTTTTTTTGTAGAGTATTTTATTCTCGACAAATTTCATAATAAGTCCTTTTTGCATAACTGCCAATCTGACGGAGATATTTGCGAAAAACCACATATGTGCCGACTAATTGCAAAATAAAAAATTAAGCTCGCGTCGCACACTTTTCACCCAATGTTTATAATGACAAGGCGAAGGCGTACACAAAATATTAGAGAGATGGGAATTTTTTCATAACTACTGTATTTTTAAATCTAATATGACTGGAGTAATAGAGTAAGATCCCAGAGCCTCCAAAAATACCTTTGCAATAACTTTTCTGAATTGAGAATTGATAGACTATTTATGTGAACGGATTTAAAATCTCTGACCAAAATTCATATGAAATAATCTAAAATAGTATAAAATAAAGTTTTATTGCCCCCATTTTGAGGAAAAAAGCCCATTTTCCCTACATTTTACATCGACTAAATAAAATGTTACTGAACGATAAAAATAAACTTATTTCTCTTAAAATGTCTTCTAAAGTCTTTAGACTAAAGATAATGTTTTTAAGATTATCAACTGTATAAAATATTCCACGAAGAAAAATAACCAAAAATAATTATTTTTGGTTGTTTTTTGATTATAATAAAATATACGGTGATTTTACTATGATCTTTAAGATAAGAATTAATAAGAAACCTGTTTACTTGTGATTCAAATTTTATGTCTTAATATCTAAGCGTTCTTAAGTCGTCATAGCCGTAAAAGTTTCTAAAGAAAAACCGACATTATAAAATATCTAGATGTATTCTCTTGGCGCACAATTTTAATTGTGTGTTGTCATAAAAAAATCTTTTATGGTTTTCTATTTATACGTAAAATTGTAGTTAAAAAACCCTCAAGACCCTTATTTTGTTTTTTTTCAAATAGGGAGGTTGTAAATATAATATTCATATGAAGAAGATTTATTTAAAGGTTAGTAGGTTAAAAGAGGAAACCTAATAATTTTAAACGTAATAAGATACAAAAAATAAACATTAGGAAGAGCTGTCTTTTTGATTTATTTAACCACAAAATATCGCCTGTAAATTTGGAAACATCTGCAAAAAAAATATTTTCGGTTCCTTGCAAGTTGGACTAACTACCTCTGTATATAATTAATTAATTAATGAAAAAGTCCACTTAGTTTATAAGTTACACTATATTCGGGGAATAAATTGGAGTTTGTATGTGACCAGTAGGGTGACCCACCAAAATTTCAAATTGAAAAATTTGGAGGTCTGACCCCTTAAATTTGTACATTGAGGTAAGAGTATCATCCCTGATTTTTTTTAATAATTTTTGAAAAAAATCTAGAGGTCGCTCAGAGCCATTTTTTAAAAAGATATGTTTCTTTAGTTTTTTATTTTTTTAAGTCCGAAGGATTTTGTATTTAAATCTTTTTAACACGGCAAGTTATAAAGGGACAGTAAATGAATAACCTCAAAAAAAAAATCAGAATGTTTTCTTTTAAAATGGCGGAGTTGTGCCCTTTTAAGTTCGAAAATTCACTACATTGCTTCATTTTAGGCGTCTCCGCATAAAACCCACTATAATTTTTTTTTATTAGATATACGGGGTATCCGGAAAAAAATAATATTTATTTTTTAGCGTTTTTGAAAGATAAATTCGGTGTTTAGCAGTTTAATTTAATTTTTTAAGTTTTTTTTTGTTTCTAGACAAAATTTGTTATATACAAACATAAAACAAGTAGTATTTTTTTTATTGGATGTATACTGTATATTTTAATTTTTTTTCTGGATATCTTGTATATCCAGAAAAATACTACAGATTTTATGTATTTATATTTCGGAATTTATCTAAAGACAAAAAACCTTAAAAATATAAAACTAAAATGCCCAAATTCCGAATTTATCTCAAAAAATGTTAAAAATAAATATATATTATTCTTTTCTGTATATCCAATTAAAAAATATATAGTGGTTTTTTATGTGGGGACATATTGGGCTACACGCACAATATTTTAAGACAATGAAAAAAATGTTTTTGTGCCTGTCGTTACGCCTAAAATGAAGCAATGTAGTGCATTTTCGAACTTTTTAAAAGGGCACAGCTCTGCCAATTTAAAAGAAAACTTTTTGATGTTTTTTGAGGTTACCCATTCACTATCTCTTTATACCATTTCGTGTTAAAAAATTTAAATAAAAAAACCTTCGGCCTTAAAAAAATTATAAAAGCTTAAGAAACATACCTTTTTAAAAAATGGCTGTGAGCAACCTCTAGATTTGTTTAAAAAATTCTGAAAAAATTTAGGGATGATACTCTTACCCTAATGTACAAATTTAAGGGGTAAGACCTCCAAAATTTGAAATTTCGGTGGGTCACCCTAGTGACCAGTCATCATTTATAGAGTTGATTAGTACAAGAAACCAAAAATATTTTTTTGGCAGATACGAACCCGGTAGGTTTGGCCAATTATCAATTATTCAAGTAAGGTAGGCGAGCCAATTATTGTCATGTTCCCAATATTGCCACCCTCTGATAAACTTACAGATGCCTGTAAATATGTATCTGTATCCAGTTGGTTATGGCGTACACAAAAATGCAGTTCGTGTTTTTTTCCTATAAAAACTTGTAAAATTGTGCAAGCTGGGTAGCATCGATTATTGTAGAACAAGAACGTTATAAGGTAGGTACAAAAATGCATTTTCTTGACTCATATTATGTTTTACTTAATAAGAAAGCGAAAAGGTAATTTTTTGAGATTTTTGTCCAAGTAGCGGTGCTCCCTCGGGTGTTCCTAATATTGCCATGCGAAGTAGTTGACAAAATCAAAAAACGAAAAGAAAAGAAAGTAGGTAAAGAAGCAATCAGAGAGTTTTGAATCTTGGTTCTGCCTTTTATTCGAAGAGAATCTATGAGATTGTAATTGATACGTAGGTACATAAAGTGCGTGGGGCTTACTAAAAACGACAAATTGTTATTTAAGTGCTCAAATTTACTTTCAAACAGCTGAAATTATTATTGTTCCACAATATTTTTTTATTAGTTTGTTATTATTTTGTAAGTTTATTCTTTTCTATTATTGCCAGTAAAAAGCAATTTTTGGGACATGGGTTCCTAATATCGTCAGTATGCAATCTTTTTTAAAAAGCAATTATATTTTTTTAAGCTTTTGCAGTTTGTTTATTTTTTACCCATTCGGACAAAGATATGTTTATTGTTAATGTAGTAAAGTTACATGTGACTACAAATAAATTTGAATGCAGTAAGAAAGAAAATGCTTTAACATGGCAATAATTGCCTCACCCACCTTAGAGTGGGAAGAATTGGGGTAAATAGATATTTGTACTAATAATATTACTCCCTATAGTGGGTAAAGTTATTACAGTATAGTGAATAATAGTTAGATCTATGTTCTTGTCTTAATGTTATTTAATGTCATATCTAAGCACAGTAGGTTGTAATTATATTCAATGCATTTAGAATTTGATTACACGGAAATAATTGTAACATTTGGTTTTGTTTAAGTATTGTGCAGTTTCTGCAATTCAATTTCTTGTTACTGAATATTCTAAACTATTTAAATTAAGATTAAGTTGGTTTATTTAAGATACGTGTGTCTACAGAGCGTCTCAAAAGTCCGGCCTCCTTTAACTTTTGAACGTCTTAAGATATCAACTTCAAATTTTAAACACTTAAATTACATAACCCAAATAACATTGCTCTACTTTTGACACGCTGTATATAAAGATTGGCAGTTAAACTATGGTTTAAGAAAAATTAAAATTTGCTTTTTATGCCATCAGAAAAGAGGAAAAGACAAATTTATATTAAGGCTATATTTGAATATCTATTATTAAAGAAGAATAGATAAAGAACCCCGCACTGTTTTTATGATCTGCTTTAAATATGTTATCTGTAGTTTATGTGGGTTTTCTCATCTGGGCTTACTTTGTTCTTCTGTAATTGGTATATTTTTGCTCTGGTTTTGTTTTAAATCTTGAAAGAAAAAGGTCCAAAAAAATCAAAACCAAACTCTCAAAAATTAAAAAACAAAGTAAGACTAAATTAAGTGACCGTAAATTTATAAGTTTTATCATTTTTGTATGTACGAGTTGGTTCTGTGTTTTCTTTTGTCTAATATAGGCCCTAGAAAAACAATTTTATGGTAAAAGTATTTTAACAAAATCTATACAATAAATTTAAAAGCTAGTTTTACATTGAGCAACTTACATGACGTGCAAGAAGAAATCAACCCATATAATCTTCTAAATGTAAATTCGAAAGATTTTATTGGCTGATCATTTCTTGCACTGTATAAAACTTACCTACTGTAACACTAGACTGTCAAAGTATACATTTTTAGGTTCTATGAATTTTCTATAGAGAATTAAAAAAAACGCATATTTCAAAAGTCTTAGCATATTAACTATAAACTCCAAAATAAATAAACCAAGACTTTTGTAATGTATATAATCCGATTATTCTTATTAATTTATTTACTAAATATCCCCTTTTGACTTTCTGTCACATGTTATTTCCATTCATAAAACAGATTTGCTTTGCACATTTTAATACACCCTTCAGAAGGGTACCCCTATGTATCTTCGAATCACCCGGTTGTACTTACAACCCTCCAATAATGCTTCTAAATAGATGTTCTATATTATGGGGGCTGATTCAATGGACTGTGACTACAAAAAGAATATTATATTAAATACGTAATGTTGAGAAAATGAACACTGTAAGTATTATAAATAAATAATAAAACGATTTTTGTTAATAATCCAGTAGACTACAAGATAGGTAGTTATGTTGACTTACTTAGTGATCATAAATTCTACAGGGGATATAATTATACGTACGTTTTCCTAGAAATCTATAATTTTCTTTAAATGTATTTTATGAATTTTATCCTATCAAAAAGTTGACACAAAGGTCTATTTTTCGTTAAATTGTCCACTTATTAAACTTTTATTATACTAGTCCAGTCAAATAACGAGGAATTTCTATGTTGAAACAGCAATAAATGTACACGGGCTTATATTTTAAAGGATGGTGGATGGTAACAGAACATTCCTGTTAGTTTTTCACTTGGTGATTTGCGTGTGTCCGCCATCTTGACTTTTAGGGGTGAGTGAGGTTATCTCGCTAAATATGCATCTTATGATAAAAATTCATATAACCAATTTTAAACTAAATTAAATTGTTTGATATTTACAAATTTAAAAAATCTATATAAAATATTTTACGATTCCTACAGCGTGCAATAGGTTCTTGAAACCAATAACTGCTTCCTTTTTTGGACTGTCGATAGGTTTATTCAGTCTCTGCTTCTAGCAGTAGATGTCGCTAGCTGTTTTTACTATTCCTTACAACGATTTTTAAACTCCATATAGAGATATATGGAAAGGATTTGATTTTCGTAGTTGTCCCTACTACCGAGATGTGGCTCTGAAGAGTGCTAAAAAGAACGAAATCGATCAGTCACTTCGGGGGGACGACTGCGTTTATCAAACAAAAGTCGTTTTAAGGAATAGTAAAATATTTTATATAGATTTTTTTAATTTGTAAATATCAAACAATTTAATTTAGTTTATTAATTCAGATACCACTGTAAAAGGTACCCTCCTAGCGTTTAGGATTCAATTGGCGGAAATGTCCACCGTGGCATTGATTAATCTGCCCCCTATCGACAGCGTGCAATAGGTTCTTGAAACCAATAACTGCTTCCTTTTTTGGACTGTCGATAGGTTTATCCAGTCTCTGCTTCTAGCAGTAGATGTCGCTAGCTGTTTTTACTATTCCTTACAACGATTTTTAAACTCCATATAGAGATATATGGAAAGGATTTGATTTTCGTAGTTGTCCCTACTATCGATATGTGGCTCTGAAGAGTGCTAATAAGCACGAAATCGATCAGTCACTTCGGGGGGACGACTGCGTTAATCAAACAAAAGTCGTTTTAAGGAATAGTAAAATATTTTATATAACCAATTTTGTTAAGAAGTAAATTTACAAGAATTTTTGTTTCATTCATTTTTTTAATATATTAAAAACAATCGAGTTATAAATATTAAAAAATTGCCATGTTGGGGGTGAATTTTTTTTTTCGATTTTTTAGGGAAATTATTCATCGGAGGATAAAAGTGCTTATGAGCAAACTTGTAGCTCTTGAAATTCTCTATAAGTTTTATATATTATGCATTTTCATAAGTATTTTGGTACGGTTACAGAGGGCGAGTTGCACCCTCTGTAACCGTACCAAAATACCTATAAAGATTCATAACATATGAAACTTCTAGAGAATTTCAAGAGCTACATGTTTGCTCATATACTTTTTTATTCTACGATAAATTATTTGGCTAAAAAAACAATTGTACCTCCAACATGGATATTTTTGAATATAACTCGATTGTTAACATGTTATTATTATAATGAAAAAATTGTGGGAAATTTGATCCTTAACAAAACTGGTTACATTCATTTTTATCGTAAGATGCATATTTACTGAGATAAACGCGGTCACCCCTAAAATTCAAGATAGCGGACACCCCTTACGCAAATCACCCCGTAAAAAACTAACAGGAATGTTCTGATACCATCCACTACTACCCTTTAAAATATCAGCATTTTATTGGAATTTACATTTATTATTTGACTGGACCATACGTCTATTTACGTATACGTATATTTAACCTATAATAACCGCATATTTTAACAAAAAATAGGCTTGTGTTCTGCCCTGGTAAGACAAGTTAAGCTATCTGCAAAAATTTACTTTTTGAGATAAGCACACCATGGTGTTGCATTACACTAACCTCATGTGCCTAGTAAAGAGAAATATCCTATCTAAAACCCAAGTCCTGAAAATTAGCCTAAGATGTTTGTCCCTTGTGGAAAATTTCCAATCTTTTCTATGTAAAGATGTCCTAACTAGGACTAGGGAGATAAGGGGGGATGTAATATTAATTTAAAAATTTTACTATCACTGGATGAGCATGTAACTTAATTTTAGTTTTAAATTATCTCATGTGGGTAAAAAATGGATTTTTTTATTTTAGGGGGGGGGGGGAATGGGGGGGAAATTTTTATACAAAATTATTTTGTCAACCCAGATAGGTATGTGTTCTAAGTTTTAGCTTTCTAAATATATTCTAAGTGGGTGAAACCGAGAGGGTGGCCGTATGCGGGGTAATGAGGAGACGAGGGAGGATGTAAAATTTATTTTAAAATTTTACTATCACTAAATGAGTATGTAACCTAATTTTAGTTTTAAATTATTTTGTGTGGGTAAAAAATGAATTTTTTTTTAATTTTAGAGGTAGGGGGTTGGGGGCTAAGTTTTATACAACATTGCATTCTCAGCCAAGTTAAGCATGTGTACCAAATTTTAGCTTTCTAAGTATATTCTAAGTGGTCGAAAAAGCCTTTGGAGAATTTGCCCTAAACAAACATACATACCTTCTAACAACAAACATTGCAAGTTAAATAAAAGCTTGTAAAAACAGAAAAATTAGATTTTATCAAAAATGGCTTTAACGATTTTGGACTGTACGATAACAGTAAATTACAATCATGACAACTCGCCATTATTTAAGTAACAAAATAATCAAAACCTTAAACTTATCTGAATCTTTTCGCGAGAGATCTCTTCCCGAGTAAGTGCGGATGGAACCGTATAATTTTTAGTTTATTATATTATTCACAGCGCCTGCGCTAGAATAATATTATACAGCAGTTTCGAATTTTTAAAAAATTTCAAAAATCGTCATAGACAAAAAATTCTTAGATATACATTTGTTTCATAAAATAATAAGAAACTTTTTTTTCAAATGTCCGTCTGTCTGTCTGTCCGTCCGTCCGATGTCACGATTTTTGTGGATCAAGAACGAATAATCTGATCGACTTGAAATTATCAAGAAAAATTAAGTTCTATGTGGGTAGGATCCCCATTGTTTTTGAAAGTAATACCCCCCAAAACAAAAAGTTATGAAGGGTTAAACTTTTTAAAAAATCGAAAACAGCTGAAAGAAAATTCCGATTAACGTAACTTTCTTAGGAAAAGTTACTTTTATTATAAGGATCAATTCTACCAATTCTAAATCCCTTCAACAACAAAAAAGTTATGGGGGTTTAAAAATTTTTCAAGGATAATAAAAACTATAATTAAAAAAAAATGTTCGTTTTTTGTTTTGCAAAAAAAAATAAAGAAAAACAATTTTGAATTTTTTTTTTAAGATATTTTTTTTTGAAAAAATAATTTTTTTATTTATTTTTAATTTTCTTGTTTTTCTAAAAAAAAAATCTTATTTAAAAAAAAATTATTTTTTTTAAATATATATTTTCTCACAAAAAAAAAATAAAAAAAAATTGTTAAAAATGCTTTCAAGTTTTTTTATTTGTATTTAGAAAATGCAATATACCACTTACTGTGAATAATATATAATGGAATGCTTAGCATTACATATCTTCACGGCTTGTTTATAATAAACACATAAAAAACATTGAGTAGAACATAATAACCTGGTCATTTGATTTAATATACACTGTAATTTAATGGAGGGAATTTAATTGCTGAATAAAACGGTAAACCCTGTTTTTATGGCATGCAGCATATTACATGCTATTTATAATTTATGGCAAAACGCAAAATCATCAAGTTGGAAAAACTTCTTCAAGTATGCAGAAAAATGCATTCGGAACAACTTCTTTTGAACAAAGTTTTCTTATCTTAAAAACCTGATCTTAACACGAAAACTTTTTTGTCTTTGTGCCATTTTTATTCGATTGTAATTAAAGAATTTAATGAATTTTATCCTGGAACAAATAATATATTTTTTGCATGACCAAGACTAAAACCTAATTTTACGCTTTCATTTTTGGGACTAAACTTGCCGTTTTTCTCCCTAGGGAATAAAAATCACGGAAACCTTGATAATATTAAAATATTATACTATGTGCTTTGCTGGTTCAAAAATTAGGTTTGGTGATGTTTTGTAATTAATTAGCTCTTCAAACCAATTTATTTGATTTTAACAAAGAAAACATTTAAAAATAACATTGTTATAACAATTTATACATAACTTAAAATTTATCATCTTCGTCCTTTTTTTGACGTTTTTGTCAACCATATTAAAAAACAATTGAAATCGCGATAGCCGTGAAACTGACTTTTCGCAATTTACAGCAATCTTGATTAAATTACGAAAATAAAACAACCGATTTTAGACGCATGGTTTCTAATTTTAATTTTTTCTACCTACGTAAATTATGTTTGATCCTACAAAAAATAGTGTATATACCTCAGGACTAAACTTGGCTGTTTTAGTCCCTTGCATATCTGTCCAAACACTCATGCAGCGGGACTAAAACAGCCAGTTTAGTACCTTGGTATATAAATAACTATTAATAAGTTTTAATAGAGTGAAACTCTTAAATCTGTGGCTTGGTTCTAAAAGGGCCAGTGTCACTTTTTCCGTATTTTGAGTTATACCGCCGAACAATTTTTTTTCAGATCTATATAACATAAAAAATACTATGTCAGTGCTTGTGAGATAAATGTATAGTATATTCAACTTCAAGATGCAGTAAGCGCAAACAAACGCACGGATTTAGTGACAGGGTAGGACTCAAAACAAAATATTTCTATATAACGGTCCATTGCAATGGATTGTACGCTTCTACTGTATCTTGAAGTTGAATATACTATAGACTTTAAGCGACAAGGGCCGAGGTGTGTTTTCAATAAACATTTCTGGTAAAAAATAAAGTTTAATGCCTTATAGCCGGCAAACTATTTAAATCTATAAAGAAATTGTACTGCTCTACTACAGAATTTTCACAATCAATGAGAAAATCCCTACCAAAATGTCATATAGCTGCTATTTCACGCTTTTTTTGCGATCATCAGTGAGCATACATTGTCTATAAGGCACTAAACTTTATTTTTCATTTATAATTTGATTTGCTGTATCGGTACTAGGTGCTGGCTTCGAGACAATTTTTTTGTCCGCCTGTGTATCTAGATATAGGTAACTATTATTAGATTACAGGTCTGCCAACATCTAATGTAGTACTTTTTATGCAACATTAGATGGCGCCACCAATTTTTACGCTCTCAATACAGATATGCGTATTTTTAATAAGTATTTTTAATTTTGAACAATCTGTGCGACAGCAACCATACCAATATATGCTCACTGATGATCGCAAAAAAGCGTGAAATAGCAGCTATATGACATTTTGGTAGAGATCTTCTCATTGATTGTGAAAATTCTGTAGTAGAGCAGTGCAATTTCTTTATATATATATATATTTTTTTTTTTGAGAAAATTGATCTTATTTGGATGGAAAACAAATTTGACCTCAAATATACTAATTATTTAAATAATTAGGGCAGCTTTGACGTACCGCAGTTTTGGGACACACTGACTAGTTAATTAGATAATAGAATTTTAATGAGATTTAATTAAGGTTATTTAATTAACGCCAAAATTCTACCACGAACTGTGATAAAATTCAAAATAGGTTATGCATTGCTCCACCTGACAATTGATTAATAGCCTAGTATTAGCTAGTTAATATATCAGCCTATATGACAGGTAAATAATTATTATGGCTTTTATATATCAATATTAATATTTTACTTCGGTCCTCTGTATTACAATAGTGTGCTTTATTATTATTAAAGCTCCACCTAACCAGCATTTCAGTCCATTCAATAAAGGTTCGAATGCCCATGTTACAATTTTTAACTAACAAACTTGAGCAATAAACTCGCCAGCCGTTTAGGACATAATATGTTTATAAACACATTATATAATATTACATAATACGTCAAAAATTATGATAAAAAAGTCATATAAACATAGGGCTACAAATCGGTCCTAATGTAGGCCCCTTAAATAGGATCCAAAAAAAGCACTTATAAAATAACACACTACTACGGGTAGACCCGAAGACCTACGTTTATATAAACTTTTTTTATATTTTTTGATGTAGTATGTTTACCTTTAAGGATGGTCGCTTGGTTTGGGACACCCTGTATATAGGAACTTTTTTTCATATTGTTTGATGTAGACAACCACTAAAAGGAGTTTGGCTAATTAAAAATCATCCTGCATACATATTTGATCACATAAGGGAACGTTCAAGTATTACGTAACGCAAAATGAACCAAAATTCATATACTTCATACCTCGGTTCTCGCGCTATTGAAAGCTGTAGATATTTCATGTTTTGGCTACCCCCCCTAACACATCCCCTATTAGGGGGGGGGGTAGCCAAAATATGAAATCTCATGAAGCTGAAGTTTGCAACGTTTTATTGCATCGTAAATTCAAATAGTATATTAAAGCACTTATTCCATAACACGTTTTTAGCGCACTAGTACTTTAGAAAACTCGCTGCAAGCAGCTTGTTTTCTAAACTTGTACTCGTGCGCTAAAAACGTATGTTGTGAAACTAGTACTTTAATATACTATTTGAATTTTCGTTGCAAAAAAACGTTGCAAACTTCAGCTTCATGAAATCTCTATAATCTAGAATAACTCGAGAACCGGGGTATGAAGTGTATGAATTTTGGAACAATTTGCGTTACGTGATACTTGAACGTCCCTTAATAACGTCGATACGAAAACCAGGTTTGGACGGAAATCAAGGAATAAATTTATTATAATTTATGGGAAGGAATATTTTTAGGTATTTACTACACAAAAAATATGTAAATTAAGAATTATTTTCAATAATACAAACTCTTCTGGCCCACTGTGGGGATTTTTCTACTCGTGATACCAAGGTTAACAAACCCTGCAGAATTTCGAGTTTTAAAAACTTCGAGGGACGAGACAAGTCGAGGCTGTCGCCAGATTAGGCAATTCTTGTCTCGAAAACAGAGACTCTTGACTTTCGTAAAACCGTAAATATTCTTGACCTGTCGCATGGACTATGTATATGAAAATATAACGTGGAAATATTTTGGTTGCTTTCTGTGCCCTACCCAAATTAATTCTAATTAATATTGCATCAGGAATTTTGATTTATCATTCCTAGGATCTGCACCCTATTTTTCGCCCTTTGACGGTGCGGAGGAGATATTTCGTATGTTTCTTCGTAGAAATACGCGGTGCGTATGGAAATTTAGACATTAAGAGTCTTTGAAAGTGTTAAAACAAAAATCTTTTGAGGGGTAAAGACATTGAATTTCAAAATATGCAAATGTCTCTGGATCAAATCACAATAGATACTATCGCTTTAAGAGATAAATTAAGTTTCCTATAGTCTAAGAGCTGCTGAACATTTTAAATAGTTTATTTTCTCCCAGATAAATTTTACTTATGTTTAAATTTCAGAAGAAAATCTCATTTATTCAAAAAGCATTTTTGTAAGTTCTTATTTAATCGAGCATTTAATTAAAAATACACTGCCCAGTAAAAGAGCTTTCCCATTTTTCACATCCGCGCGTAAAATGGATTTTTTATTACCAGATTCACTTTTAGAAACCTTAAAAATATACCATTTCTCACGAAAACTACCTCTTAAAGGGTGTTTAGTGCTTCCTCTATATGGCTATATTAAAACCATATGATTGTCAAAAAGAATTATTTGATTCATGTTTTATACCATTGCACATTTTTAAGAGATTCTTTTTTTCTTATTTACTTTATGCAGGAGTTATTATTATTAAAGTTATTTATTCGTTTTTTTAATTATTTTAAGCGATTTTAAGAGAGCATCTAAAAAGTCCACTTAAACTGACACAATTGACATTTATGAAAAAATACAGCGCAGCTAACTTAAAACTTTTTAAAGAATTTTTTAAAATTGCCAATATTATAATTCCGATTTTCTTCTTAAAAATTAAGGTTATTTATTTAATAAAATCAATAAAGTAAAATTAATGGACTTTGAAATTTTCGCGTTTTAGACTAACTTTTATTCGGTAAATTTGTCTTTGTATGGCTGTAACTCTAAAACAAAAGGTAATGGAGGACTTTTGTTTTGATGAAGTTATAGCTTTATTGGTCTATTATGCATGAAAAAAAAAAAAAAAAGATATCGATACCTCTTATGATAACGCCAAAAATCATCTGATTATTCTTAGACGGTCCACCCTGTATAAAATTCAGCCGGAATATAATAACATACATACAAATATACAACAGCTCTTCAAAAAATATCAGTATTATGTTGACTTATTGATCCAGATGTAAATTAAAAATATACATCAATTAATTTTGGATAATATTACATGGGGATCAAAACCAGCTATTTCCACCCTTCAATCTGTGACGAAATTGTGTTAACGGAGGGAAATTACTTTTCACATTTCGTGCGTATGCAAATTTAGAGAGATTAAGGTGTTAAAACAAAATTTTAATTACACGGAGCGCCAAGTCTAAGTGTTAAAAAAGGTAAATATGAACTATGAATGTCAATAGTCTTGAAACTTAGGACCCTCGCGAGGGTAGAGATGAATTTAATCGTCGAGACTTTTGATAAACGAAACAAGATCTTAATGAAAATGGTCATCGTTTTCGACTCCTATAAAACCCTGATTATACTATTTAAAACGCGTAGTGCTAGAATAGTATTATATGGCAGTTTAAAATTTCCTTATATCTCCAAAAAAACGCCCTAGAGAAAAAATTCTTGGATACAAATGTGTTTCATGAAAAAATAAGAAACCTTTAAAATGTCCGTCTGTCTGTCTTTCTGTCCCTCCGATGTCACGATTTTTGTGGACACAATAACTCAAGAACCAATAATCCGATCGACTTTTTTAGGAAAAATCAAGTTCTATGAGCTCATGAGGGGAAGATCCGTAATAGCAGGAACATCTCGGAGCCCCTAGCACAAGCATATGCTTATTTGGGGCACTCCACGACAAAGTATGTATTAAAAACAATAACAAACAAATAAATAAATAAATAATATTGTTTTGGAAAGTTATCCCTCCAAAAACAAAAATGTTATGGGGGGTTGAAGTTTTAAAAAAAATTGAAAATTATTTGTTTCAAAAATTTTTTTTTTAGTTTTTTTTGGTTTTTCGAGAAAAGATTTTTATTTTCGATTTTCAAAAAAAGATTTTAAAAAAATGTAAAAAATAAATTCATTTTTTTTTGAAAACTTTTTTTTTTGCTTTTTTTTCGCAAAAAAATATTTTTTTTTGAAAAAATAGTTATTTATGGTACTAGTGGGTAAAGTAAGATATTGCCGAGGCGTCAGCCAAGCAGGTTAATTTTCGAGAGGGCAATATCGGTTTACCCATGAGTGCCATACAAGGTTTTATCCAATAAATAGCTTAGGAATTCATATTTTAATGAAATTTACAAGAAAATAATTTGACAAGTGACAGTTGAGTGGGTAAAATAAATAATTATCCACTCAATAAAGTAAAAGCCACGCAGGGGTTATTATTGAGTTTATCTATTTAAAATAAAGCTGGTAATTGTCTTATTATCTGTATGTATTGGATTAAAAATATTTTTTAGCTTGACGTTTTGTTTTAATAAAATATTCCGCCTACTGTAACAGGGAAAGTATTCTTCTATTGGCAGCAATTTTATTTTGTGTTTTAAATAGTTTTAACTTTTTTATTTGGAAAAATACAATACACCATCCACTGTAAGTATATAATGGAATGCGTATATTATTGTATATCTTCACGGCTTGTTGTACTATAAAGAGCTAAAAGACGTTCAATTTCCAAACATGCAATCTCTATAACTTCTAGATCAAAGCATGTAATTACCAATAAGAGCCAATAAGGAGGAATACAAGTGGTCATTAAATCCAAATAAAGATCTTTTAAAAAACAAGAAAATTTAATAAAAAGCTTAAAAGGCTGTTTTGATATTAAGAAACAGAAATTCTAAATGTTATACAAATTAATAAAAATACTATTATTAAAATATAATCAAATTATTTATTTTTATTTAAATCATAAAATTAATTAGGGTTATTTCAGCGAATCGTGACATGACTGTCTTTAAATAAAATACAGATTATAATCTGTAATAATTATTATTAGCTAGATTAAGAGGTTCATAAGTTATCGTGCATTTACACGAATGCTTTTCCAATATTTTTAAATCATTAAAATGGGAAAGGAATACCTGGGACAAAAGCTGTAAGTGTCAGTAAAAATGTTACGTAACACTTAAAAAATTGTATCACGTTTTTAACAATGATCTGAGGGGTCTATCACTGGGAAATTTTTGTACACCTACTGCAGAAAATGCATGAAAAATGCACGTGATGCACGATATTTTTTCGAAAAATGCACGTACTGCACGATATTTTTAATGCAGAATGTAAAGTAATGCACACATTCTTGCAGACAAAAAAAAACTTTCCCCGACAAAATTTTTGATGACTAAAAAAAAGTCATCAGCTCCAAAAAAAAATTTTGATGACTAAAAAAAAAGGACCTCACCCCAAAAAAAATCAATCAAATCACCTTCATGTAATTTAAAAAATCATTTAAAATGTTATTTTTATCTAAAATATACATACTTTTATTTAAACACATAATAATAATACTTGGTCTCTCTCTCTCTCTGTAGAACTTATCTCTTTGTCTATTCTTAATGTATAGAGCTGCTCATTAGATGTTAAAAATAAATGCATGCGCCATTTTACCCATTTACCCTAAATGTGATGAAATCATTTTGTTCCTACTGGGACTCGTTAGTACCTGGAATCCTGATAAAATATTTCCTTAGGAGGGCATCTCCAAGTGTATCTAACTTGAGAACAAGTCACAAGTCAGTTGATACATTTCTCAAAATGTTGATGACCCAATGTTTTAAATATGTTTTCGCAAACATATAATTAAAACCTTTATTCAAACTATTTTTGAGAAAAAGGAAAAACAAATTAAAACAATTGTTGAATTTTTTTTTAAGTTTTTTATTTATTTTTTTTTAATAACTGGAAAAATGCAATATACCCACTTACTGTGAATAGTATATAATGGAATGCGTAGGATTACATATGTTCACGGCTTGTTTTACTCTTCGCAGCTCGTTTAGCATTTATTTTTTTTAATAAAAAACGAAGCGCTCGGTAGATTTTTTTTTAATTTTCGCTGAAAATCATATAAATGAACGGTACTATCGAATGGTAAAGGAATTTCAGGGTTTCGAAAAAGACAAAAAATACCCCCAAAAAAGCTCCGTGTAATTAACAGATATCTGCTAGGGTATGGCAAAGCATTTGGTATATGGCTTGTTCTTAAGTAAGGTACACTTTAGTAATAGAGATTAAGTAGGTAAGTAATTATGCGTTTAGATAGTATTTAGATTCTAAACTCAAAAATATGAAAAACTTCAACTCATTAGGTACAACGTTTGCTATTTTGTAATAGAAGATTTTAAAAGGCAAGGAAGATCTAAGCCAACTCGAATAAATTTAACGATGTCTTATTAAAATAACTAACTCAAAAACGCAATTTTTAAGTCAATTTATTAAAAACTTTTTCCGAGAGTCAGCGCCCTAATTCTAAAGAATTTAATATTGCACTTTATTTTTTAGTTGCTTTATCATTTTCTATAAGGATTTTGTAAGATTAATCTAGAAGTAAACCGGCGCGCCGATGCACTATGGAATGAAGCGGGCCATACGTTGGACATCGTATCTTTCTTGAAAACGGTAGTCGGGATTTTGATAAAATTTGGTATGTAGCTATTTTTAGGTACGAGAAGGTTTCATTTTTTTGGCACAAATCTGGAAATCTGGAAAATCTGTAAATCTTAGAAAAAATTTAATTTATTTTTATTTATATGATTAATTACCATTTAGCGTATAAGAAAGATATTTAACTAAGTAATATGGATAAGTTCTAAAATATAAAACAATGGATAAGTTCTGGAAAACGTGTATAACTTGTAAAATTATTATCTTAGCTAATAAGTTTGGCTTTTTCGAGTGGAATTAAAACATTTACCTAACTATTGAGTTGAAAATTTCTGGAAAAATTCTGGAAAAAATCTGGAAAAATTCTGGAAAAAATCTGGAAATATTCTGGAAAAATTCTGAAAATGTTTTAAAATAGTGACAAAAAATTTTTATAAAAAAAATGTGATAATAAAACAAACTAAATAAAGTAAATAATTTTTATATAGGTACTTTTATCAAAAACCAGTAATTCCCTAGCTTCCTTGAATAATTCCTTTACTTTATTTTTACAAGTAGGTCTCATACTGGAAATTACTGGATTTGAGGCTAACCAGACATCCTCATTGCAATGAGGATATCTTGCATAGCTTATTGTTAGCCTTAGATCCAGTAATTAAGTAAAGCTAAATAAAAATTATTTACTTTGTTTTATTATCAATAGTTTTTTAAAAAGATTTTTTTTTGCTTTTTTTAGAACACTTCTAGAAATTTTCCAGAAACTGTCTAGAATTTTTCCAGAATTTTCCAACTCAATAGTTAGCTAAATATTTTAATTTTACTTGAAAAAGCCAAATTGTTTACTTAAAATTATAATTTTACAAGTTATACACATTTTCCAGAATTCTTCCAAATTTCGGATTAAATACTTGCGCAAAAATCTTTCTTGTACACTAAATGGTAAATATTAAAAAGCAATTAAATTTAATTTTTTTAAAGATTTCCAGATTTCCAATTTTTTTCCAAAAACAAGGTTAAAACAAAATTCTTTTTTCGAAAATTGAAAAAAGGTGGAAAAAAATATATATTTTTTATTTATTTAAATTTTTGTTATCTGGGCCTTTTTTGGCAATTTTGCGAAATTTAAAACTACCGTACTATTCTAACGTTTAAGCTAAGCTAAGCTAACGTAATTACCAGATAATATTACCCACCGCAAAGAAATTCTGTAAAAGTTTATGTGAAAAGTTATTTTTTTTATTGTTGTTTAAAACAAAAATTTAAATTAAAGAGGTTATGGGGTTTTCTGGGGTCTGATTTTTGCATAGGTTTTTTCCTTACTTAGTCCACTATAATGTAGTTATAAAAAATATGCGGAACTTTAACAAAAAAAAAAATGTCGGAAAATTAAAAAAAAAAAATGATAATACTCTTTTAAATTGTTATTATTGCGCAATTAATAGAAAATGATTATATTGTAAGATAACAAAAAAAAGACTACAAATTTTCGTAGCATAATTAAGAGATCTAATATAAGCGTTAATTTATCTAGCTAAACTTAGTTATATATGAAAATGTTGCCTCTACTCAATGTATAAGATAATTAACTATAAGAAAAATGCATTTAAACCCTTATTTTTCATTTTTTGTTTTTTTACCCGATGTCCAGCCTATGGCCCGGTTCGTTCCATAGTGCGATGTTTCACTTTTTCCTTAAATAAGTTAAATGTTTATTTTAGCTACAGTTTTAAAGTTTTAAAAATATAACCTTATTATTATACAGAGCGTGTCAAAAGACAGGCCCCCTTTATCTTTTAAACGGCTCAGGATATTAACTTGAAATTTGAAACACTTAAAATAACCCAAATAATTTTTTGGTATATATTTAATATGCTTAGGGGGCACAACGAAGACAGGGGTGTGAGGGGGGACATTTTATGAAATGGAAAGGGGGGACGTGTGATACATCATTTTTAATCTTATAAATTTCTCCTTTATTTTTTTTTACATTTTTTTACGGTTTTTATTGTTCAATCTTGCAATTTTATAAGATTTTTTTTTGTAAATTTTTATTTATTATTAACAATTAGATTTTTAAAAGTATAATTGACGTATTTGCATCATGAAATAAACCATTTATCAAAAATTGTTTGATTTTTTTAAAGAAATTTAGACGAAAATTACCATTTTTAACCCCAAAAATTGATCCGAAAAAAGAAAAAAAATATATATGTGGGAAAATAGAGAATTTTATAAGCCTTAAATGTTTTACACGAAACCCATTTATTTTTTAAAAAATGTTCCCCGTGCCCACTGTCTCCATTGTGCTTCCTAAGCATAAGAAATATATACCAAAAAATTACTTGGGTTATGTTATTTATGTGTTCTAAATTTCAAGTTGATATCTTAAACCGTTAAAGATAGAGAGGGGAGGCGGACTTTTGACACTCTCTGTATAATTATAGTATAACACAATATGATTTACCTTTCACCAAGAAAAATTCTTTTTTACGTCTGTTGGCGTTTTCTAAGTAAAAAAGCTTATTTCCGAGAAAAAAATTTGTCGGTGGGTCAGTTTGTCTGTGACCACGGTAACTCAAGAACGCTTTGAGATAGAGACTTAAAATTTGTAATATATCCAAAATTCTGAGGCTGGTTTTGGTAAAGATCCGAATGGGGCAAATGGCCTAAGAGCAATTTTTATTTTAAAAAAAACTATACAGTGTTCCCAAAACCATACCAGAAAACCTTCAGATTTAGTAGGGGACATTAAATCAAACACTTTATATTTAAAAATGAGCCATGCAGAAAAACGGAAAAATGATTTTGAGACTTTTGTTTATTTCACCGATAAATATTTAATATTACCGAGAATATTACGTTACAAAAAATGTTCAACACGACATATATTATTAAATTTTTTACAGTGTAGGCGTTATTGTGATGAATTTTTAGTGTTTGAAGAAAAAATAGTTATTTATAATACAAGGGCGAAAGTTAAATTTTTCGATTGAGTAGGTTTTTAGAAGCACAGGGCCGTCCGGCCGGCCGAGGGTAATAAACCTACGAAATCAAAATTTAACTTTTCGTCCGTATATTATTCAATATTTTATATTCGATTGTTACTAATGTTTAAGACCAAACGGTCATATTTCCTCATAAATATTACAGCAAAGGTAAATCATCTGATTTAAAAAAGGTCAAAAACAATAAGTTTTAGTTAGCGGGGCGACAAAGTCCAAAAAAGAACATGAACAAAAAGTGGCGCTTTTAGAATCAAATAAAAAATCATTTTTACCACAGCATGAATGGCATTCTTTTTAGATTGGTGCGAAAGTAAAAATATATATTAAAAACTCTATATAAAACATTTTACTATTCCTTAAAACGACTTTTGTTTGATTAACGCAGTCGTCCCTCCGAAGTGACTGATCGATTTCGTGCTTTTTAGCACTCTTCAGAGCCACATATCGGTAGTAGGGACAACTACGAAAATCAAATCCTTTCCATATATCTCTATATGGAGTTTAAAAGTCGCTGTAAGGAAAAGCAAAAACAGCTAGCGACATCTACTGCTAAAAGCAGAGACTGGATAAACCTATCGACAGTCCAAAAAAGGAAGCAGTTATTGGTTTCAAGAACCTAATGCACGCTGTTGATAGGGGGCAGATTAATCAATGCCACGGTGGACATTGCCGCCAATTGAATCCTAAACGCTAGGAGGGCACCTTTTACAGTGGTATCTGAATTAATAAACTAAATTAAATTGTTTGATATTTAAAAATTTAAAAAATCTATATAAAACATTTTACTATTCCTTAAAACAACTTTTGTTTGATTAACGCAGTCGTCCCTCCGAAGTGACTGATCGATTTCGTGCTTTTTAGCACTCTTCAGAGCCACATATCGGTAGTAGGTTCTTGAAACCAATAACTGCTTCCTTTTTTGGACTGTCGATAGGTTTATCCAGTCTCTGCTTTTAGCAGTAGATGAAGCTAGCTGTTTTTGCTTTTCCTTACAGCGACTTTTAAACTCCATATAGAGATATATGGAAAGGATTTGATTTTCGTAGTTGTCCCTACTACCGATATGTGGCTCTGAAGAGTGCTAAAAAGCACGAAATCGATCAGTCACTTCGGAGGGATGACTGCGTTAATCAAACAAAAGTCGTTTTAAGGAATAGTAAAATGTTTTATATAGATTTTTTAAATTTGTAAATATCAAACAATTTAATTTAGTTTATATATTAAAAAGTTTTAGCTTCTTAAACTGCAGTTGCGTGCTAGCTAAACATTTGATACTACTTGAAATAACTTTTTGCCCTATCGTATAATTTTCCATTCCTAAATGTTAAAAAATTAATTAAGTAAATATTTTTATTAGCATAAAAAACGCTAAGGGTAAAAGTAAACATTTTCGTTAATTGTAATGAGGAAATCCTAACACAATTTAGGGATACACACAGAAAAAAATATCCTAATATGAAGTATTTGTGATACTGTTAAGTATTTGTGATACTGTTAAGTACTTATTGCAAGTATAAAATTACTCTAATTAATTAAAAAAAAATTATAATTTGTTTCAAGTTCAATTAGTACTTGTTTCCAAAAAAGTAGCATCAGTACTATTTTTCATCTCTTGCTTTCCCATTTTTTAAAAGTCCAAATGGGGAAAATGGGGGAAAATACAATTTTTTTCACAAAAATTTTAAAATTGCTATATAGGGGTTTTTAGTTTGCTAAAATTGAATCTGACAATAAAATTTTTTTAACTTCACCTCTGCGGGGATGAGGGGGTAAATATTTTTAAATATTTTAAATATTTTCAATATTTTCATCAAAATTAGTATAAAGGGGTTTGGGATTGACAAAACTGAATCTGATAATAAAAAATTTTCTCACTCCACCCCCAGGGGGTGAGAAATTATATGTTTTAGTGGTCATGTAAAAAGGGACCTGAAGAAAAAAAAATAAGGTTTTTGGATGCATAAGAAATTAATCCAAATATAAAATTTTCCCCCGAGGTGCCTTTTCGCGTGACCACTTACATTTAGAGATTTTATTGATATAAAATTCGGCGTGAAATCATAAACCGGATATCCGATTTATTTCGCTACCGATTATCCGGCAAATATGGGTGAAAAATGCCACGAAAGTCGAGAAACGAAACTTTTCGTCTCGTTTTCCGAGACAAGAAATAGGTTAAATCTAACTTGATCCTTCTTAATGAATACTGTAAAAAGTAAATTAAATATTCAGTTACAGATGGATAGGAAATCGGAAGTTATTATTCTATGCAACTGTACATTAATTTTTGTTAAAAACACCCAACATTTCATGTCCGTCCTTAAATATTAAAGTACGTGACTTTAAAACTATAGTGTTTTTAACAAAAATTAAAGTACATTTGTATATGATCATAACTTCCTACCCATTTGTAACTGAATATTCAGTTTACTTTTTGCACTGAAGGAAATTAATCCAAATATAAGATTTCCCCCTTCAGGTCCCTTTTGCGTGACCCCTTACATTTAGAGATTTTATAGATATAAAATTCGGCGTGAAATCATATACCGGATATTTGATTTATTTCGCTACCGATTATCCGGCAAATATGGGTGAAAAATGCCACGAAAGTCGAGAAACGGAACTTTATTATCCTATACAACTGTACATTAATTTTTGTTAAAAAAGTAGGTACGTGACTTTAGAACTATAGTGTTTTTAACAAAAATTGTAATTGTAACTGACTATTTAGCTACAGATGGATAGGAAGTTATGATCCTATACAAATGTACTTTAATTTTTGTTAAAAACACTATTTTTTTAAAGTCACGTACTTTAATTTTTAAGGACTGACATGAAATGTTGTGTGTTTTTAACAAAAAATTAATGTACAATTGTATAGGATAGTAACTTCCGATTTCCTGTCCATTTGTAACTGAATATTAAGTTTACTTTTTACACTGAAGGAAATTAATCCAAATATAAAAAGACGCAACATATCATGTCCGTCCTTAAATATTAAAGTACTTGACTTTAAAACTATAGTGTTTTTAACAAAAATTAAAGTACATTTGTATATGATCATAACTTCCTACCCATTTGTAACTGAATATTCAGTTTACTTTTTGCACTGAAGGAAATTAATCCAAATATAAGATTTCCCCCTTCAGGTCCCTTTTGTGTGACCCCTTACATTTAGAGATTTTATAGATATAAAATTCGGCGTAAAATCATATACCGGATATTCGATTTATTTCGTTACCGATTATCCGGCAAATATGGCTGAAAAAGGACACGAAAGTCAAGAAACGGAACTTTCCGTCTCGATTTTCGAGACAAAAAATAGTTTTAAATTAACTTGACCCTTCTTAACGAAGACTTTAAAAAGTAAAATGAATACTCAGTTACAAATGGACAGAAAATCGGAAGTTATTATTCTATGCAACTGTACATTAATTTTTGTTAAAAACACCCAACATTTCATGTCCGTCCTTAAATATTAAAGTACGTGACTTTAAAGCTATAGTGTTTTTAACAAAAATTAAAGTACATTTGTATATTATCATAACTTCCTACCCATTTGTAACTGAATATTCAGTTTACTTTTTGCACTGAAGGAAATTAATCCAAATATAAGATTTCCCCCTTCAGGTCCCTTTTTGCGTGACCCCATACATTTAGAGATTTTATAGATATAAAATTCGGCGTGAAATCATATACCGGATATTTGATTTATTTTGCTACCGATTATCCGGAAAATATGGGTAAAAAATGCCACGAAAGTCGAGAAACGGAACTTTCCGTCTCGATTTTCGAGACAAAAAATAGTTTTAAATTAACTTGACCCTTCTTAACGAAGACTTTAAAAAGTAAACTGAATATTCAGTTACAAACGGACAGAAAATCGGAAGTTATTATTCTATGCAACTGTACATTAATTTTTGTTAAAAACACCCAACATTTCATGTCCGTCCTTAAATATTAAAGTACGTGACTTTAAAACTATAGTGTTTTTAACAAAAATTAAAGTACATTTGTATATGATCATAACTTCCTACCCATTTGTAACTGAATATTCAGTTTACTTTTTGCACTGAAGGAAATTAATCCAAATATAAGATTTCCCCCTTCAGGTCCCTTTTGCGTGACCCCTTACATTTAGAGATTTTATAGATATAAAATTCGGCGTGAAATCATATACCGGATATTTGATTTATTTCGCTACCGATTATCCGGCAAATATGGGTGAAAAATGCCACGAAAGTCGAGAAACGGAACTTTTCGTCTCGTTTTTCAAGACAAGAAATAGGTTTAATTCAACTTGATCCTTCTTAATGAATACTGTAAAAAGTAAATTAAATATTCAGTTACAGATGGACAGGAAATCGGAAGTTAATATCCTAGACAACTGTACATTAATTTTTGTTAAAAACACGCAACATTTCATGTCCATCCTTAAATATTAAAGTACGTGACTTTAAAATTATAGTATTTTTAACAAAAAAAGTACATTTGTATAGGATCATAACTTTCTACCCATTTGTAACTGAATATTCAGTTTACTTTTTGCACTGAAGGAAATTAATCCAAATATAAGATTTCACCCTTCAGGTCCCTTTTTGCGTGACCACTTACATTTAGAGATTTTATAGATATAAAATTCGGCGTGAAATCATATACCGGATATCCGGCAAATATGTGTGATAAATGCCACGAAAGTCGAGAAACGGAACTTCCTGTCCCGATTTTCGAGACAACAAATAGCTTGAATTTCACTTGACATTTCTTAATGAGCACTGTAAAAAGTAAACTGAATATTCAGTTACAAATGAATAGGAAATCGGAAGTTATTATCCTATACAATTGTACCTTAATTTTTGTTAAAAACACGCAACATTTCATGTCCGTCCTTAAATATTAAAGTACGTGACTTTATTAACTATAGTGTTTTTAATAAAAATTAAAGTACATTTGTATAGGATCATAACTTCCTATCCATTTGTAACTGGATAATCAGTTTACTTTTTACAGTGAAGGAAATTAATCCAAATATAACATTTCCCCCTTTAGGTTTTTTTTCGCGTGACCACTTACATTTAGAGACTTTATAGATATGAAATTCGGCGTGAAATCATATACCAGATATTCGGAAAATATGGGTGAAAAATTCTACGAAAGTCAAGAAACGGAATGTCTCGTCTCGATTTTCGAGACAAAAATAAGCTTGAATTTAACTTGACCCTTCTTAATGAATACTGTAAAAAGTGAACTGAATATTCAGTTACAAATGGACAGGAAATCAGAAGTTATTATCCTATACAACTGTACATTAATTTTTGGTAAAAACACGCAACATTTCATGTCCGTCCTTAAATATTAAAGTACGTGACTTTAAAACTATAGTATTTTTAACAAAAATTAAAGTACCTTTTTATAGGATCATAACTTCCTATCCATTTGTAACTGGATAATCAGTTTACTTTTTGCAGCGAAGGAAATTAATCCAAATATAACATTTCCCCCTTTAGGTTTCTTTTCGCGTGACCACTTACATTTAGAGACTTTATAGATATGAAATTCGGCGTGAAATCATATACCGGATATCCGGAAAATATGGGTGAAAAAATACACGAAAGTCAAGAAACGGAATGTCTCGTCTCGATTTTCGAGACAAAAAATAGATTGAATTTAACTTGGCCCTTCTTAATGAATAACTTTTCTCTCTTCTAACAGAAGTCTCAACAATCAACTTCTTGTCTCGCCACACGATAGTCTTGATTTTCATTTTGCAGGGTTGGTTGACCTTGATGGTCACGGGCCGAAACATCCCCACAGTTGATCAGATAAGTTTTTACTATTAATAATAAATATTTATTTCCTATAAATTGTTTATAGAGAGCTTAAAACTTTTAATTGGTTGGTGTAAAACTTATATTAAACTTTTAAGTGCTAGCCTAGCTAGGTGATACGGGAACGGGAGCCTTTTTCGAAAAATTTACCGCGAAAACAATTATCGCGAAAATATTTCGTCGAAAAAAATTACCGCGAAATGTTTTTTCCGCGCAACGGATTAACAGCGATAAACATTTAACGCGAAAATATATTAAAGCGAAATAAAAATAGCGAAAACTATTACCACGAAAAGTTTAAATAGCGAAATGCAATTACCGCGAAAAATATATAGCGAAAGTAATAGCCGCGAAAATATTTAACGTGCAAAGCAAATTCCGCGTCTAATTTTAAATTATAAAAATACGTTTTTTTTTTATAATACTTTTTCGTTAGCTACGCCAAGTTTAATATATTATATTACCAATTTGTTTAATTAAGTTTAATAATTGCAGAATTAACAAAATTTTAATATAACTGAATTGTTTGGTTTGGTTTTTAAAAATATATGTAACTAAATTATAAATATATTACTAATAAATATAATATAATATAATACATAACTAATTTCTTTTTTATATTGGTCTTATAATTTTAGTATGTTAAAAAACATAAATATGATTAAATTGTTTGGTTTAGTTTGTTTGGTTTTGTTTTTGATAAAAAATAAAAACAAAACTATGATTATAAAATAAGCGTTTCATTCAAAAAATTATAATATATATTTTAAGGTTATTTTTTAAATTAAAATTTAGGCGCGATTATATTATGGCGCGGCGAAAGTATGCGCGATTATATTATTACGACGTAAAAGTATGCGCGATATTTATTGTCGCGATAATAGTTTCCGCGGTAAATGTTTTTGCGGTAATAATTTTTCGCGGTAATTACTTTTTCGCGGTGAAACCTTTCGCGGTTAAATCATTGCGCGGTAAATGTTTTCGCGGTAAATGTTTTCGCGGTAAATGTTTCGCGGTAAATTTTTCGGCAAAGTCTCCTAGATCCAGGTGATACCTACTAAAATATAGGTGTTATGTAAGAAAAAAACAAAAATTTATTTAGGAGTTTAATATTCGAGATTCTTGTTTCGATTTCGAAAACAAATCAAGACATGAGTCGAGACATGAACTCGTGTAAATTAAAAAATCAAATCAAAATCACCTTTCCTTCTTTTTTTTTTCAATTTTTTTATAAGCTTTTCCCCCTAAAACTGTTAAATCCTTTTATAACGCGAGAAACGGGGTATGAAGTGTATGAATTTTGGTCAATTTGCGTGACGTATTTTATGGACAATCCCTTACTAAGATTAATTTTTTCTACAAATTTGAAGTCGAGCCGACTATTCTGCCCTGATAAAGTAAAGGGCAGTGACATTGGTCAATAGTAGCCGGCTAGCCTTTTCAAAATATTACATCAGGGTTGAGGTGAAAACGCCGCTATGCAACAATCTCCCTTGTAAGGACAGTATTCTCTATTCCTCTACTTTAACAGGGCAGTATTCTTCCTTGAAATGTCCTGTGATATACGGACAGACGGACGGACATATTTTATATTATACAGTTCACTATGAAGGAGATTGTGGACAAAACTGGTAACCAGTTTGGTCTGCCAAGTCCGGCTACCAGACTCTGGCGGACAAAATTTTACTGGACCTTATTAAATAAATATTGGCAACACGATGTTGTCCAGTATCAGCACCTAGTACCAAATCAACCATTCAGCACCAAATTAACGAAGTTAACTAATAATAATAATATTTATTTTATACAGTTCACTACTTCCTTAATTGATACCAGTAACTGGTATCAATCAAGAAAATAGTGGTCTGCCAAGTCCGAACTACCAGATTCTGGCAGACAAAATTTTACTGGACCTTATTAAATAAATATTGGCAACTCGATGTTGTCCAGTATCAGCATCGAGCACCAAATCAACCAATCAGCACCAAATTAAAAAAGTACTTAAAAAACAATAAAATAAATCATTTAAAAAAATAAAAACTTACCTTGGTCATGGGAGTCCCCCAAAAATCATTCTTAAATAAGTTTGAAACTGGAGAATGCGGCCTCAAGTCTCTATTTTCTTTAATTGCACTGATGTCATCAAAAACAAACCCACAATTTAAACTGTTGTAATAGCACAAAAAAGACGTAAGTGCCAAAACAGCACTTAAAGTATAATTGTGTCCCATTTCACCGCTTTTTTCTGTTGAAGCTGTTTTTTTAAAACATTTTAAGTTTTACCCGCCAAAATTTTACTGTTCTTTTCTTGTATATGGTTCATATTGGATGTTTTTAACTATTTTTACAAAGTTTGTAACGGTTTTCATTCATGAAGTTAGGTTAAAACAATATTTTGCGTAAAATTTAACCTATTTTAGACCACGTAAACTCTTGCGCTAGACTGTACTTGCGTAAGTTCGAAACATAACTGAACCTGCGAGTCTGGCAGCAAGATATTCTTCAGCAGGAATCTAGAGTGTAATAAAAACAGGCTATGCGCTGCACAGCGTTGCCAGTTGGATACGCAAGCGTATACTGGATGGACTGTTGTGTTTTATCTGTAACGTTTCATTTTCTTACTTGTCGGCAAATTGGTACGGAGATATGTTTATTTTTTTTACGTAAATACGTAAAATATTAATGTTTTACTTTGTAGTTAAAAATACACTGCCCAGTAAAAGAGTTTTCCCATTTTACACTTCTGCGCGTAAAATGGATTTTTTATTATTAGATTTACTTTTAGCAACCTTAAAAATATACCAATTTTCACGAGAACTACCCCCCGCCTCTTAGGGTTGCAGTTAGAACTTTTTTATTATCAGATTCTCTTTCAGCAACCCTAAAAACCCGAATACACCAATTTTCACAAAAACACCCCCCACCCATCAGGGGGTTAAATTAGAAAAATTTTATTAAAAGATTCAGTTTTAGCGACTTCAAAAACCCCAATATATAAATTTTCCCGCCCCTTTGGGGGTGGAGTTAGAATTTTTTTGTAATCAGATTCACTTTTAGCAACCTCAAAAACCCCAATATACCAATTATCACTAAAACTACCCACCACCCCTCAGGGGGTGGATTTACAATTTTTTTATTATCAGATTTCAGCAATCTCGAAAACCCCAATAAACCAGTTTTCAGGAAAACTACCATCCACCCCTCAGCGGGTGAAATTAGAAAAAAAATATTATCAGATTCATATTCGCCAACCCCAAAAACCCCTATATGCCAATTTTGACGAAAATATTGAAAATATTTGTAAATATTTACCCCATCACCTTCTCGGGAATGGAGTTAGAAAAAATTTATTATCAAATTCAATTTCAGCAATCTCGAAAACCCCAATATACCAGTTTTCACGAAAACTACCATCCACCCCTTAGGGGGTGAAATAAGAAAAAAATTATTATCAGATTCATATTCGCCAATCCCAAAAACCCCTATATGCCAATTTTGACGAAAATATTGAAAATATTTAAAAATGTTTACCCCATCACCCCCTCGGGGATGGAGTTAGAAAAAATTTATTATCAGATTAAATTTCAGCAACTTTAAAAACCCCTATATAGCAATTTTCAAATTTTTCTAAAATAAATGTAATTTTCCCCATTAGTGCCCCTTGCCTCACCCCAATGTTCACCAAAAACAATCCCGAGCTAGAACTTTTGGTAACATACCCGTATGTCAAATTTAAGGTCGTTCAATCGACCGACCATCATAAAACGCAAAAATACACATTAAAAATTTGAAAATTTTTGCACGAATACAAGGCTTTCCGAAATTTTGAATATTTCAAAATGGGAAATATTGAGGTCGCGGACCCCTTTCGCCACCTATATGAATAAAAAACTGTCCCACTCAGAGCCGGTACAATCGAAGAATTTTGGCGAACAAAAACAAACCAACTATACTGTCGACAGTTTTGTAACACAAGGAATACATTTCCCAAAGATATAGTCTAAGTTACAAGATCTTGTATACGTGTAGGTACTCACATTTTAGGTACATACCTACCTCCAAGTAGGATTCAAAAGTTTTGTATCCTTTGTGTTACAACCAATGAACTAATAACTCTTCTCTCTAGAATAGGCATTTCATTCGTTAAACTGACAAAAACGTCGTCAACATAAACATTCGTCTGTCTTACTCGCACATCTTTGTTCTATCAGAGACAACAATACCAGTTACTGGTAATTGTTATTTTTCAGATGTTGGCGATACTTTATTTTAACGGTATGCGTATTCTAGAAAGATGAGTTATTAGTTCGTTGGTTACAACTAAACCTGTTTTATGACTTTAGCTTTAATAAAACTTATTTATTATTCTAATCAAATTTTTAAGTCTTAACAATGATGAGGAGAAACTCTGTCCTCCCCGTTTAAGATAACTAAAACATTTAATGTAAGAATTAAAATTAGAATTATTTATTTGTAGTATTATTGCAATAATTTTATAGATACAGGGTTCATTTGAAAACGATCTACCCCAATATCTCGCGAACTAAGCAAAATATAAAAATTCTAAAAATAGGTCCATTTGGGTTTTTGAGGAGGAAATTTAAGTATATTGTTTTGGGGGTTGTAACCTTCAGCCCTAACTTCCACCTACCCCAACATTAGAATTTTAAGCAACCGGTTGGCTTAACCCCATTGTGATAAGTTATTTGAAAGAGTTTAAAAAATGCTATGTTTTGGTTAAAAAAAATACACCAACCCCTAACTTAAGGGTAGATGATTTTATTTTTAAATAATTGTTACACAATATTCACAAAAATAGCTCAATATTTAAACATAAATAATTTCAGTTTAATTCATGGAGGTTGTAACTTCTATCCTTTAGCTGCCAACCACCCCAACTATTTTATTTGTGATTAAATTCCAATTCTTTTGATACCTCATTTGAGAGATATACATAAAAATGATATACATAAAAAAATACAGTTAAGGATTAGGAGTGGGGTTTAGACGTTGCAAACCTCAAAAATAATTATTTAAAATTTTCACGGCAAGTAAAATTACCTTAACTTTTTATTATTAATAAGCTATTTTTATAAAATATCTTGCTTTAATTATTATAAAACAAAAGCCTTTACCCTTAAGTTAAGAGTTAGTATTTTTATTTTGTTTTGTTTGCCAAAGAGCACTTTTGAAGCTTTTTGAAATAATGTATCGCAAGAATTGGGATTTAATTAAAAATAAAACAGTTGGGGTGACTAGTAGCTAAAGGGTAGAGGTAAAAATTCCCAAAATTGAACTAAAATTATTTAATTTTAAATTTTGAGCTAACTATTTTTGTGAATATTTCGTACCAATTATTTTGAAATAAAATCATCCATCCTTATATATTAACAGGCGCAGGATTTTACTTTTGTGTGTGCGAACCACGAAAATGCCGCCTTTTCACCCTACCCTTGAAAATTTTTATGAAAAAAAATATATATATTTAAAATTTTGGTCTTATTTTTTTAATTAGAGCTCATATAACAAATTTCAAAAAAAAAAAAAAGAAGTCATGTCATTTAAAAGTTCTTCTAGAACAGCGTGTAGGTATATCGATTTCAGATCACTAAAATTGGTGAAATTAAAAATTTTCAGATTCTCTATTTTGAAATTTTCTAAACAGGGTTTGCTTTCATCAGAACTTTGTGTTTAGTTTTAAAATTCTGGCGCCCTTTTTTTGGGGATGCCACGGCACCCGCGGCACCCGCTGTGTGCACGTCTATGGTATATTAATAGTATATTTAATTTTAAACAAAACATAGCATTTTTTTTTGAAATCTTTTAAATGACTTATCACAAGATGGGGGTTGCTCTTTGAAATTCTAATGTTGGGGTAGCTGGGGGGTTAGCGGCTGAAAGTTACAACAACCAAAATTGTATACTCAAATTTCCCCCTTAAAAAAACAAATTGATCTCTATTTTAGAATTTTCGCATTGCGAGATATTTGAAGTGGATCCTTTTCAAATAATCACCATGTATAATAATCCAAAGCTTTTAAAAAAATTGGTGAAGTGCAAGCATACTTGCACATTCAGAGTTCC
>OY294050.1:24367923-24756206 GCA_958510825.1 Brachypterus glaber
TTTTTTATGAATCCCATTATGCTTTTGTAGTAAATATAGTAAGAGATCTGATACTCTGCGGCGCGCCGCTTTTTGTTACATGTAACAACAGATATTAAATATCGCATAGCTTGGGGCCATAGAATCCCAAAATCTGATACGAGTTAGTAAATCTTAAAGCAAGTCATACCAAAATTCATAAATTTCCGTGGGTAAACAAAAAAGATACAGAATCCCTTTCTCAATATAACAATACTATAAATGACTTATTACTTTTTGGTCATAATAGACTTCCGTATTAGGTTTGATGAGCGTATTTATTATTTCAGAAAATGTATGCAAAGAGCCAGAGCTAAAGCAGTAAACTTACCAAATTGTTTAGCAAGAAGCCATTATCCAGTTCCATAATTAAGAAATAAAAGGATTTTTTAGTACTTACTGGATACAATTTTAATTTTATAATCTACTCTACATGTTTCGCCTCACTAGGCATCATCAGGAGTTACTAAAAGATAAATAATAATAAAATAAATCGTCTGAAACAAACTTGAACCTATTTTCCCCTAGACACTACAAACTTACTCGTCATTACAGAGGTGAATAAAAATTTATCATTCCCGATTACCATCAAATTATGACTAATTACTAATTAAGCTTACTAAATATTTTTGAAAAACAATATAACTCGTTCCTCAAAGTCTTTTTTCGTGTATTTAGTGTTTCTTCCTTATTCATCCTTTTTGGAAGTCTGAAGTTGACAAATGCAGGGGTTAAGTTCAACGAAATGCAAGTGCTAATGCCATGTTGAATACGGTCTTAAATCTTATTTATTTAAATAATGTGATTGTTTATTGTTTTTCAAAAATATTTAGTAAGCTTAATTAGTAATTAGTCATAATTTGATGGTAATTGGTAATGATACATTTTTATTCACCTCTGTAATGACGAGTAAGTAAGTTTGTAGTGTAGGGGAAAATAGGTTCAAGTTTGTTTCAGACGATTTATTTTATTATTATTTATCTTTTAGTAACTCCTGATGATGCCTAGTGAGGCGAAACATGTAGAGTAGATTATAAAATTAAAATTGTATCCATTAAGTACTAAAAAATCCTTTTATTTCTTAGTAAACTTACCATTGAAATTGGTTTTCATTAAAATAAACTGAAAATGGTACGATTCCACCGCACCACTAAGGTAGGGTGTTTCAGAAAAAAAAATTCTCACCGTTTTTCAAGATATGATTTTTTTTTAAGTATTACAATATATTGGTAAAAAATAGTATGCACCCTTTAGGAGGTGATAACTAGGAAAGGAAGCATTTCCGGAGTCATGCTGATGAGAATTTTTTCTTATTTTAATCGTTAATAAGATACCATAACATTTTTGTGTAATATGATTTTTTTATGATTGTTATTGGGAACTAAATTGGGAACAAAATTCAGATTTCCTCATAAAATTCATGGAAACAATACAAGAGTAACTTTGTGGTCTAATAAAAAACTTGATAATCTTCAAAATTATTTTAACATGACCCCCCTATTAAAAAAAATTGTCCCCATGCTTCCCTGCCCACACTTTAAAAGTTATTTTTTTTAAATATATCCAAAAAGATAGACTCAGTTATCTTATTTGGGTGTTTTAAATTTGAAGTCGATATCTCAACTTGTCTAGAAGATATCTATAATAATATATGTTAAAAAAGTCCAAACCTATATGCCTTTATAAAAACCATAAGATTCAATTTCTTTATAAAAACTTTTTTTATCAGATAAAAAATGATTTTATAAAGATTACAGATTCTATTAAAATGCAATAAATTAGTAATATGGCATGTTTAGTGACAAACGTCGCGACGGTGACAAATAAACTACAAAAATAATTTTGGCGGCCTAAATCGGACAAATACCCCTTAGTGCGCACTTACCTTCTCGCAAACGGTTCTGATAAGTTTTAAGGTATTGATTATAATCAATAATTATTTTTAAATGGAAAGAGGGGGCATCATTTTAAGGCTCAGAAAATTCATTATTCGATCATATATTTTAAATTTTTTCATTTTTTTGAGGGAGTTAAAAAAGTGTTGAAGAGGGAATTTTCGTCAAAATTTCTCTAACAAAATCAAACAATTTTTGTTTAATAATTAATTACATGATACAAAAACGTAAACTATCATTTAAACTAATTTAAATGATATAAATGAAAAGTTCAAAAAGAAAGAAAATCACATTTTTATCAGCAAAAAATAAAAATAAAATTCAACACCTTCAAAACAATTTTTCCATAAATTAAAAACTACATGGTCAAAAGTTTAAAAAGTTTTAAAATAATGTATCACACGAACCCTCTTTCCATAAAAAAATGTTATCCCTTGTCTCCTGCGTCCATTGTTTCCCCTAAAAATCTCAAATGTACTTATAATAATATTTTGGTTATGTTATTTAAGTAAGTGTTGAAAATTTCAAGTTAGCATCTTAAGTAGTTCAAAAATAAAAGAGAGGCTGACTTTAGACACGCACTGTATATCCGTGTCAAAAACAGCAGGGGAACGACGCACCCCGTCGAAAGCCAGTGGGGAATCCTTGTCCCTTCAGGATTACTGCACACCTACAGGTAGCTTATTACAAAGGAAATACAATTTAACTTGAAAAGAAAATATTTTACTACTACAAAAAATACAATGTAACGTAATTTCCAACATTTTTCAAACTTATATATAAAAATATTCTAGATCTTTAAAACAAACGTTGTGAAAACCCCACATTTTGTATAATTTAATCAATCTTATACGTGAAAAATGTCTCTGAAAGCACCCTTCTGGCAAAATATATTCACATTTTCCTTCCAAACATGCTTTTTTATTTTTTCTTCTTCACCGTGCAAATCCTCAACAAAAAACGGAATAGGTATTATCTCTTTAATCTAATATTACAGTGTTTTAAAAAACAAAACACTATTTTAAAAGTACCTGAAAATTTTAATATAATGTAAATTAATATAGGTATTATTTTCTTCGCAGTTAAAAATCAATTGGACGTAGATATGCAAAAAGGAACCAAGCGACAACAAGAAACAGAAACAAACAAGAAAAAGTTTCGAGAAAATGTGGTTTAAAGTTTTTGCAACATAATAAAAAAAGTACAAAAAAATAAAATGTTCCGATTGCACTTTCTTGCACTTCATTGGGGTTTTCGCCACCTTATTAGGTATTTCTTATTTTTGTAGTACATTTTTTTTTGTTGAAAATGTCGCTTGGTTCTTTTTTGCAGAATATGTTTAGAGCAATGGGATACAACAAACAAATAAAATAATTGGAATTTTTTTTTTTTTGAAAAAAATGCTACATATCGTATTATCTAATTATCTTGATCAAAGTCTGGAACACCTCCAAACCCGTCCAAATCGTCTTCAACAGTACCGTCTGCATAAAGCCCAGAATAAAACCTAGACAATCTTTAGATATTAAATGCCAAATCGATTTTACGTCCTTTAGTTTTTCTTCAGCAATTGGTTTTCTTTTAGGCCAGATGTCATTCAGTTCGGACTGAATAAATGTGTAGCTTGGTCGACCACGTGTTCTTTTCGTCAATAATATTGAGTAAGGTTAATAGTTTGCTTTTTATATAAATATTTAGGCAACTTTTGATGCATATAACTTATTTTCGGAAGTTTGTCGCTTGGTTCCTTTTTGCATATCTACGTCCAATTATTTCATGGATGGCGCAAAATGTTTAATTTAAATTTTGCTTAAAAAAAAACAAATTTTTCAATATTTAATTTTCTTTAGAATATTATATCATTATATATTATATAATTATATAATTATTTACATTTACGTAATTTTTAATACCTTAAGGCCTATCCAGAAGCTTGTATAAGAACATAAAACATAAGAATGTGATGCCGTGATTGGCTTACAAGATACATGGCGGCATCGCATTGTTATGTACTATGTTGTTATGCGAGACTGTGGATATGCCCTTAATGTTGATAATAACTTGTCATTAATTTCTCGATCTAATACCTAACTTTTTTTATACCTTGAATATTTTGTACTTTTTATACCATTTTTTCTGTCAGATAAAAATAGTATATTGTTTTACAAAGAGGAAAAGTGAAGCTTTTTTTATTAGTCTGTATAATTTACGGACGACACGAAGCGGAGTCCGGAAACTACAGACGAGTAAACTCTGAGTGAAACATACTATTTTTTCTTCAGACATCTATATATTTTTTCTAAATATTAATTTTTGAATTTAATTTATTTAGTAATAAAACCCTTTCGAAATAAACTTAAACCTTTCTTAGCTCATTTTAAATTTTTTTCGTATGCTAAATCGTACACTTTTCGCGATTTCGATGGTAACTTGTCTAATGTAGCATTTGCAATTTCGGAGAGATTTGTAGGTGTAGAAACCATATATTCTTCAATCATTTTTAATTAATTTCACACAAGGTTTTTGCACAGAATGTCGAGTCAACCACCTGTTTACATAATAAAGAAACAAGTATGACTGTCATCAAAGTCAAAGAGTCCTGCCGCCAGTGGTGGTTTTTCTAACTTTTTTTACGGCGTACAACAATGAACTCATTTTTTTACTGTTAAAATATAGATCACTTTTAACTAGTGTGTTCAGTTATAAAATATGAACATTTTAGTACGCTTTAAGAAAAACAATATTAAAAAAAATCAAACTTTTAGTCGTCGTTAATTTTTTTAAAATAATTATTTTAAAAAAATTAACGACGACATATTATAATATGTCTTTACTATAAGTATATGTACGTTAAATTATAAATCCCAAAATTTTTCATTTTCGCAATTGGGTAAAAAACAATATGTAGACCACGCCGGAATAGTGCTTTTCTGGGTCTAAAGAAGTGGCCAGGCTCAACAAGGTCTCGCCTGTTCATTGGACAGTCAGTCCCTATCTTCTCTCTTCTCTCGAACCTGAAAACATTCACTTTCCCAGCTAGGATACTATTGTTATGTAAAAAGCAATAAAAAAATTAAGTACCGTTTATATTACCTAGGTTTATTTATTTATTTTTTTATTTTATTTTATTTATTTATTACGTTTAGAGTCATTCTGGGACCTTATTTAAGGTATTTTGTACCATATTAGACTGTATATTATAGCATAAATGATATTTCCATATAAGTTCTTTTAATATTCCTATAGGAATAATTTATAAATTTATATGCATATATAACTTTTTAGATTTTATAGCTTTAAACTAGTTTATTTTAGATAGGGAAATATTTTCATTTACTATTTTGCATAATAATTATGCAGTTATTATAATTTTTTTTTACTTTTTATTTTAAAATAAAACTATTATGATATAGATATGAAAAATTATTATACCTCTATTATTTTTTAATTTAAATTACATTACATGTTTGTTTGTTTAATCTCGTACTATGCTACTTAATTAAGCATCTCCTAAGTCCAGGACTTTTGTGGGCTAGTAGTAGAGGGAACCACCGGCTTTAACTGACTTTCGAACCAGTTTATAAGGAGTGTCTGTGTCACCTGTCGCCTTCGCCAAATTTCAGTTATTAATTTACTGAAAAAGGCAATCGGCGCGAGTGAGAATCGAACTCACGCTAGTCGGTGTGTCAGGTATTTCAAGTGGATGCTCTAACCCGCTCGAATAAATCTCCCATATTTAAATAAATTCCCACATTAAAAATATTTAAAACTTTTTTGGTTTTAAAAAATAACTGAACTAGCCCTAAAAGTATGTAGAGACGCTGCGTTATCTCATGACGCTTCAGCATTGAGTGCGTGTTAACGTAAATCCAACCTGCCTCATCTTAAAAACTTTTTTTTATCGAAATTTCAATAAAAATAAAAAAAATGTTGCTAAAATGCCCAAACCTATTACATTCCACATTAATATGAAAATGTGATTCGCTAGGTCACAATCAAATTTTTTATTAAAAAATCACAATTTTTGTGTTATCATTAACGTGACAACAATGCTAAGGTGTTAAATGCCTCCATCTCATCTTAAAAAAAGTGACGTTTTTTTTGGTTATCTGAATATTAACAAAATACAAATACTGTACAATATTAATTAAATGTATTTATTTAACACTACAGCCTAAAAGTCTCTTAAAACTTTTTCATGGAAATAAAGGTATTTAACACGTTAAAAGCTAAATAAAATTACTAGTCTAAGGTCACACTGTACAATGGGACTGCAGGCTTTAGATTACTAAACTATAGCGTTGGAGCTGTTCGATTGCTTTAAAATATTATCAGTATAAATGCATAGCTTTAGTATTAAATAAATTGGTAAATTTTATCAAGATGACTTTACTTTAAAGTCACCTTGGTAATTATGTAGATCAGCCATACGCTAAATAAATAAAATATTTATTGCCCTTCATACTTCAACAAACAATTTTACTTAATTAAATTATAACAACTATTAACTAATTACATGATTATACCAAAATTGGCAGAAGTTTGCTACTTAATTGTAAATAATTGAGGCAACATTTGTGTTCAAACTGGCCACAAAACCCATAACTAGCAGCGCCTCCTTTTATTTATGGTTGTTCCTTAATTACTTATTAAAATTTATACCCGAAACATGTATAACTAAAACACCTTAAGGGTATGGCCGCCGTATTATGTTAAAAGCACCTTTTAAAGACAGAAAAGCTTCACGCTAGTCCTGCAGTCAATTTGAGTTTCAAAGAATGGAGAAAGCATTCATAACCATCAACAGATAAATCACAGCAAACCGTTTTCGGAAAATACTGTTAAAATTGGTGACTGCCCCGATTCTTCAGTAAAATTTTGTCCATAGAATCCGAAACCGTTTACAGAATTGAATCTATTCATGTTGAAATTTCGAGATAATTAGTAAAAACTGTACAAAAATCCATGAGTACCAATTTAAATGAGACAAACGAGTAAAACGTTCTACTGTACAAGTAAAGCAAAACCGTGATAACATTAATATGTTTTAAGCCTCCAGGTACATATTAATAGGTTAGAGACTGACCCAACCCAACCCGACCCGACCCGACCCGAGCCGACAACAAGTTCTCGGATGGGATCATTGTTCTTATCGTAAGCGTCACATATTTTGGGACATTTTTTCGTCACGGTTTCAGCCGTAACGGTTTCAGCCCTCTACCCCCCCGTCTAAAACATATTAATGTTAAAATGAATCGCTTACGAAAATCAGTTAATATAATATCGTTTGTTAGAAGACCCAATTTTGGGTCTTGGGTTTTTTTAGTAAGTTATTTGTACGAGTTTCGCTTAATTAGGGCCAAGATAAAGATAAACAGAAATCGTGAAATAATGCCCTTGTGGAACAGAACGAAAAAAAATCATTAAATTAAAACAAGCCGTGAAGATATGTAATGCTAAGCATTCCATTATATACTATTCACAGTAAATGATATATTTCATTTTCCGAAACTAATTTTTTTTCATTATTTTTTAATTTTCTTTTTACAAAAAACAAAAAAATTGATAATGATAGTTTTTTTATTTTTTTTTTAAGTAGAATTGACCCTTATACTCAAAGTAATTTTTCCTGAAAAAGTTACGTTAATCGGAATTTTCTTTTAGTCATTTTCAATTTTTTTAAAAGTTTTACCCACCATAACTTTTTTGTTTTTGAGGGATTACTTTGAAAAACAAAAGGATCTTTCCCTCGTAGAACTTGATTTTTCCTGAAAGTTTCAAGTCGATCTGATTATTCGTTCTTGAGTTATCGTGTTCACAAAAATCGTTACATTGAACGGACCGAAGAACAGACAGACAGACGAACGGACATTTGAAAACTAATTTATATCCAAGAATTTTTGATTTTTTTTTTAAATTCGTTTGGATTTTTTTTCTACCGTACAATGCTATTCTAGCACAGGCGCTGTGAATAATATAAAAAATAAAAATTGTTATTTAGTGTAAATCATTTTTAAATTACTAACAAACTTAAACTATAATAAAGTAAAAATAGTAAAATAGTGCTCTTTTTTCATAAATAAATTAAAAAGTCCAAGCGTCTACAAACAAACTCATAAACGGGCAGAAAAACTATTTATGTAGGTACCTTAGAGTAAACACAAACTTTTCCATGTATAGTGCAAAAAATTTTTTGAACTGAGGTCATTTTAACATGGAATTAATTATTTCAAAAGTTTTTCTCATTAATATGACAAAATCATATCCTTTAAATTTCAAGAGGTGTTATAGAAAAGGGTGGCATAAATAACTAATTTTTTCTGTTTTTGTTTTGGAAAAATATTCAAATATCATACAAAAATCAATTTTTGCAATTTTTCATCACATGAAACTTTTAATTGCACGCTGTTCATTTAAGATTTGTTTGAATTAAAGTCTATGACAAAAATGTACTTATTAATTTAAGATATTTTAGCCTTCTAAATTTATAAAACAGCCTTAGAAAAACCGAATAAGAAATCTATATTATATAATGTAATTTTACCAGCCAACAGATGTTCGAATCAAGAAAGAAAATAAATTTTACAATTGCTGTTTCTGAAACACTGAAAATAAACGACTGAAAATGAAATATAAGCCCGGAGCCGTAATCATAAAATCCAGCCACGATCTTTTTACACTACAGTAAGTAAATATGCATCTGCGAGCTGATTATGTTAATCACTTTGTTTTAGAACTATTTTCACGGATAGAAATTTCTAAAAATATTAATATAAATGCTCAGGAAACCAGATGACGACCTCGAAGTACTATCAACGTCAGTTTGGATACGACACATATCAGACGTCGCAAAGACGTCAGTTTTTGCCAAATCTTGACGTTATCAAAATTGTACGTCGTTGTACATCGTCAATTTAATGCTGAGGCTATAGGTCACATATTGTTTTCTACTACTAAAAAATTTTTAATTTCTATATTATATACAGTGCGTTTATAAAGTGCCGAACAGTTTGAAAAGAAATTGCTCTTCGTTTGAAGCCACGCCTGTGTAATTATCCACTCAATAAAGTAAAAGCCACGCGGGGGTTATTATTGAGTTTATCTATTTAAAATAAAGCTGGTAATTGTCTTATTATCTGTATGTATTGGATAAATGTATTTTTCTAGGGTTACTTAGGTCATTTCGAGTAATTTTAAGTAATCATGGCCTACCTATGATAAAACCTAAAAATTAAATTAAATAAAACTTTGACATTTAGAATGTCACTTTTTTGATATCATTGTACTCAGAATAAAGCGTAGAATTGGAATATGTTAAAATATATAGGGTGTTTCATTTATAAATCGAAAGCGGTGTTATTTTCGGTTAAACCGGAAGTGACTTGAATGATCTCTTAATTTTTAAACTTTGATTTTTATGGCAATAAGAGATGTTCTAAATCTGAAATATGCAACTCTTAAAATAAAAAAAATATATATATTTTATACGTTATGCAGTTATGATCCCCTGGATTTACGCTTGGAGTTACGTGACTGTTTAATATAAAAAAAAACTGGGAAAAAAGTTTTTGTATGATCATACATAAGTATGCATAATTATGTCCAATTTTATGTAAAACTATGCATAATTATGCATAGTTATGTATGTATGATCATGTCTGGATTTTGATCATGTATGGATTTTGATCATAAATAATTATTCATAATTATGTATGGGTATATGCATAATTATGTATAAGTATACCTATGTCTAATTGTGTATGATCAAGCATAAAATTTTAAATTTTACGAAGGCGAACCATATCTGGCCATGCATAACCATGTTTTTAATCATAATATGCATAATCATAGATTATGCATACTTATGCATAAATATAACTAATTTTACCTAAAATTAGCTATAATTATGTATGATCATGTCGGGTTAAAATTCATACATGGTCAAAACCCATACATGATCTTAAATTTTTTTTCATAATTATGCATAATTATACAAAAACCTTTTTTTTTTTCCCGGGAATCGTTTGGACTTTTCGTCGATATTTGGTCTAAAAATGGCAAAGAAGAGTTACGTTTCTTTATTTTTAAAGGAGACGTCGATATATTTAGTTACATAAAAGTTTCCAGTTATGTAAAAGTCTCCTTAGATGGATCAATGGTATTACCAAACTATATATGGAATATAAATTGCATCGGTTTCAATTCACACGAGTGCACCCTAAGATCTGCACATCAAAGAACTTATTTGCATCCAATTTGCTAGATTAAATTGACTTCTAAGCTTATTTTTATTTCGAATAGTAAAATGTATTTAAATTTTGCATTATTTAGTTTGAAATTACTTTTCGTATTATGTTGAATCCGCGAATTTATTTTTTCGCTTTTTCTATTTTTCTATTTTTTAATAACGTTTCTGGAATTAACATTTCTTATTGATTGTTTAATATAAAAAAAAACGGGGAAAAAAGTTTTTGTATGATCATACATAATTATGCATAATTATATACAAGTTTATGTAAAACTATCCATAATTATGCATAGTTATATATGGTCATGTCTGGATTTTGATCATGTATGGATTGTGACCCCGTATGATCATACATAATTATTCATAATTATGTATGAGTATATGCCTAATTATGTATGAGTGTACATAGACATGCCTTATTATGTATGATCAAGCATAAAATTTTAAATTTTGGCGAAGGCGAACCATATCTGGCCATGCATAACAGCGTTTTTAATCATAATATGCATAATCATAGATTATGCATACTTATGCATAATTATATCTAATTTTACCTAAAATTAGCTATAATTATGCATAATTTTACCTAAAATTGTGTATAATCATGCATAATTATGTATGATCATGTCGGGTTAAAATTCATACATGCTCAAAATCCATACATGATTATAAATTTTTTTGCATAAATATGCATAATTATGCAAAAACTTTTTTTTTCCCGGGAATCGTTTTGTCGATATTTGGTCTAAAAATGGCAAAGAAGAGTTACGTTTCTTTATTTTCAAAGGAGACGTCGATATATTTAGTTACATAAAAGTTCCCAGTTATGTAAAAGTCTCCTTAGATGGATCAATGGTATTACCAAACGAAATATGGAATATAAATTGCATCGGTTTCAATTCACACGAGTGCACCCTAAGATCTGCACATCAAAGAACTTATTTGCATCCAATTTCGCTAGATTAAATTGACTTCTAAGCTTATTTTTATTTCGAATAGTAAAATGTATTTAAATTTTGCATTATTTAGTTTGAAATTACTTTTCGTTTTGTGTTGAATCCGCGAATTTATTTTTCCACTTTGTCTATTTTTTAATAACGTTTCTGGAATTTACATTTCTTATCAGGACAAAAAAAGAAAAATATTGACATTTAAGTTTTTCCTGTTATAAAATAAAAAACAAGCCGTAAAGATTATGCTTCGCATTATACACTAAACTATATCTTGAGAAAACGCAATATGGGTAGTATATTGCGTTTTCTTAAGATATAATTTACAAAATGAGCTCGTACGCGTGGTGTTCCCATAACTTTCTTGTTTTTTTTTTCAAAATTAAAATGGATATGTCTATTTAGGTCCAACCTGTCCAACCTCTCAAAACAAAATTTCCGAATTCAGGGTTTCTTAAAAAAAAAGTACAGGGTGTCCAAAAAATAAATAAATATATCAATGAAAGTTTAAAAAATGGATTAAATTGCAATAAAATATCAATTTTATACCATATAAATAAAATATGTTTTTTAAATGGCTTGTAGTATGTAATAAATCACATTAAAGTTTTTTTTTAAGGGTTGAACATAAAACTTTAATTTATTTTTATAAATCTGAAAAACAAAATTCGCGACACCCAGTTATAAAAATAAACACATTTCAAAGCGTTGTACATATTATGCTTTTTGGCCAAATATAATCTCTTTTATCGAAATCGAAAAGTGATTTTTTTTTACATTTTATGAGATTTATGATTTTTTTTTTTTGACATAATAAAAAGTCATATAAACATGGGGCGTTAATTGGTACTTATCAATGAATTTCTTAAAAAAATAACCCTTGAGAAAAATTTTTAAGTAAGTAATTTTTGTCGCATTAATTAGCTTCATAAGTCAATTTTTACAATGTTTTACCCTGGTAAAGCCATTTTTTTTTCATGTTAAAGGGTTTTTTTTTTAATATTCCCTTATTATTCATAAATAATATCCCTTCCTAAAATCGCCTAATTTTAACGTTTTTATATTTAAATAATAATAAAAAGGCTTAACATGTTTTCTCTCTTAAAAAACCGCTGGGCGCACGAAAATTTTTCAAACATCTGAAAAAAATTGAGAGTTGGTTTTTGACCTAAATGAACATTTATAGGAGGTGGTACCCTAAAAATATCCATTTTGTAATTTTGACTGGGCACCCTAATGTCTATCAATCAATGGTTTACTATTTTTAATATATTTTTTGAAAAGTGGCGACTTTTTTGTTTGTGAATGTACAGTAATGGATTCTAAGTATTTTGAGTTTATAGAACTTTTTCTTCATATATATTTTTTAAAAGTGTCCCCTGTGACTTTTATAAATTTTATAAATGTTTTTTTTAATTAGTATGAATATTCTTATTATGTAAAGTAATTTATTCTGAAAATTTGGAGTTTAGAAGACTGTTTCTTCTATTTTAAGTATTTTTTTTTAAAAGTGTCACCCCTTATAACTTTTTTGTTTTTAAAGGGATTTTTTTAAAAACAATAGGATTCATCTTATATTACTTAATTTTACCTGAAAATTTGATATCGATAGGATATTTCCTTCTTGAGTTATGGTGGCAATAAAAAACGTGACCCAGAATGTGATTAAAAGTATAATATACATCATTGTAAAAAGTAAACTGAATATTCAGTTAGAAACGAATAGGTAACAAAAATTAAAGTACATTTGTCTAGAATCATAACTTCCTATCCATTTATTACTAAATATTCAGTTAAAAATTGGATAGAAAGTTATTATCCTATACAATTGTACTTTAATTTTCGTTAAAAACACCCAATATGTCATGTCCGTCCTTAAATTAAAGTATATATATTATAGGATCATAATCTATTTGTAACTGAATATTTAGTGACAAATGGATATGAAGTTATGATGCTAGACAAATGTACTCTAACTGTTGTTAAAAATACTATAGTTCCAAAGTCATATACTTTAATATTTAAAAACGGACATGAAATGTTGAGTGTTTTTAACAAAAATTAAAGTACAATTTATAGGATGATAACTTCCGTTTTCCTATCCATTTGAAACTGATTATTTAGTTTACTTTATGGAGTTATATTATGTATACTCGTATCTATCTGAGAATGCGACTCTGAAGTCACAGCGCGTAAACTAAATACCACTCTGTAGGGTAACTGAAACCTAATTTCTTAAGATGTAATAAATGATTTTTGTTCATAAACATTTTCTATATAATAATTATGTATTAAGTCTTAATAAATAAGTTTCAGTTACATTACAGAGTGCTTTTTAATTTACCCGCTGTAACGTCAGAGTTGCATTCTCAGATTGACACGAGTACATATAGATTTTGTTGTTTAGGCAGGTTTTTGACGATCTTTAAAATTAATACTATCGTATTATCAGACACCCTATTATGAGACTGCGAAGAGTACCTATAAAAACTAAAAATTTGTTGTATTTTTTCTTCAAGTTTTATGTACAATAATTTTTAGACAAGAAAGCTAATTTCCGTGATAAAAAAATCTGTGATCGCTATAATTCAAAAACGTTTTCTGAAATTAAATTTTCTCTTATCCGAGGTCTTATCTGTAAGCAAGGATCGGAAAATATCGACTTTAACTCCACGACTTTGGAATAAGTATGTAAAATTAAAAAAAAAATACTTTTATCAAGATAGAGCCAAGAAAACGGGGGATTATGCTAGTTAATAAAGTGCACTCTATGGAAATGTGTTACACTTATTTATAGAGGCTTTGCGTACAATTTTTTTTACCATTTTCTTAAATATTTTAATTTTATTTATTTTTACTTTTATTTATTTTTTTATTTTAGGATTTTATACAGGGTCCACCTTTAAATTCGAATCAGCCGAGAAAATTCTTGTAGTTGAGCCATTTCGCAATAAGCATTAAATATAAAAGTATAAAGAAATTGCACTGCTCTCCTACAGAATTTTCACAATCAATGAGAAAATCCCTATCAAAATGTCATATAGCTGCTATTTCACGTTTTTTTTGCAATCATCAGTGAGTATATATTGGTATGGCGGCTTTGGCACAGATTGTCAAAAATTAAAAATACTTATTAAAAATAATCATATCTGTATTGAGAGCGTACAAATTGGTGGCGACATCTAATGTTGCACAAAAAGTACTACATTAGATGTTGGCAGACCTGTAATCTGATAAGAATTATTTATATCTAGATACACAAGCAGACATAAAATTTGTCTCGAAGCCAGCACCTAGTACCGACACGGCAAATCAAATTATACATGAAAAATAAAGTTTAGTGCCTTATAGACGGCAAACTATTTAAATCTATAAAGAAATTGCACTGCTCTACTATAGTAGAGCAGTGCAATTTCTGTATACAGAATTTTTACAATCAATGAGAAAATCCCTACCAAAATGTCATATAGCTGCTATTTCACGCTTTTTTGCGATCATCAGTGATGGTTTGGACTTTCGTACAGATTGATGAAAATTAAAAATACTTATTACAAATTTAATTTTTTTAGAATTAAAAAAACCCTTTTTTTCAAGTAAATAGACACTTTAAACTATTGCATTGTTCACCAAGCGGAATATCATGTCGACGCTGTTAATACTCAGTGAATCACTTGGTCATGGTCCATAGAGAAAGACTTTATTTTTTTTTAATTGTTTCCCTTTTCAAAAAACGAATAATTAATAAAAACAAACCATATTTTTTTATTAACTATTCGTTTTTTAAAAAGAGAAACAATTAAGTCCTGCTACATGGACCATGACTGAGTATTAACAGTCAAAATGACATTCCGCTTGGTGAACAATAGTTTAAAGTGTCTATTTACTTGAAAAAAGAGTTATTTTAAATTCTAATTTTTGCATGCCCCCGGTAATGTTTACTTCGATCCGACCCGTGTTAATAACTGAGAGTTTTAGTCTTAAAGAAGCCTCAATTGACAAAAATTTAATTTTAACCAATCGGAACAAGGCCTCGATTCATTCATAATGTGTTTTTTTTAAATCTTTTTCTTACATGGACAAGAAAAACTTTTTTTTATTTTAAAGGACCCTCAAAAACGTTATATTGCAATGTATGTATACTTTGGCTTACAGAGATAAGCAACTTATCGTTCATATTTTTAGTGGCCAGCATTGTTTTGTCATTTCAGCACCAATTTATGTGTGTTCTATCATTGACCTGCAGTTTAGCAAAAATACATGACCACATTTTAGTCTGGGGAAAGATGATTATTACTGCTTTAACTTGGATGAGTGGCAAACATCACATTAACATAAATTTACATAAATGCATAAATAATAGGGTTCTCCAGACAGGGCCAGATTCACTAAATTTAACGCCTAGGCGCACATCATAAAAGATGGCTTAGCACGATGCTGACGCTTGATCGCCTAGTACTTGTTGGATAGGTTAGTAGTTATTTTATTTTTTTTTTAAATGCTTAACAACGGTCGAAAATTAATGGGTGCATTTTAGTGACACATTTTCAGCACCAACGATTTGGGTTTTGGTTTCAATCATGGTTTTTTTAACAGCACATTCCGGTGTGAAACATTTTCCACCGTCATTTACTAGGTGGCGGTCAGGAAGAGTGAAAAATAAATTAAAAAACCGTTATTTAAAACCAAAAAAAAAATACCGGTTGCATATGCAAAACTTTGTTTTAATCATTTTATTCTAATTATTTCCTAAATTACTTAATTTTAAAGGATTTATTTTTTATTTTTTGGATAAAAATAACGCAATATTGCATTACTATTCAGTAATTCTATAAAAAATTTGCATTTTTTTTTCAAAAATAGACTTATGAGTAGTTTTTCGTGTTTTTCTTAAAATTACTTATCCTGCAAATACAGAGACCTGCATCTAATGTAGGGGAATCCGGGGCGAAAAGGGATGATTAACGTTTATGGCAAGCTATTAGGATGATTTGAAGAAAACCTTAAAAAATTGTTATATATGCATTTCATCCCGTTCTGCCCTATACCCGCAGCAGAATGGGGTTTGTAATACAAATATCAAGATTCGTTAATTTTACTTTAAATGTTCTCTGAGGACCAGGTTTGCCTGTCAGTTTTTCTTTGCTAGTTACGCACAACAAAATTTATTTTTTTTTTAAATTTTACGATGGTAGTTTCCATAGCACCGCCCATGTTCTTTGAGAAACAGTTTAGTTTGCAGTTTTTCTTTTGTAGTAAGGCCCAATCTATAACATCAAAATTACTACTATATTAATACTATTCCATTCCGACACATCCCATTCTGCCCCAATTTTATACTACAGTCAAAAGTGAACCTAAACTTATTTTACTCATTAAGATCAGCATTTCCGCACAATAAATAAATAAAACAATATATTACGAACTTCCCTAATAGGTATCACAAATATAATCAATAAAAATAACAGGACTTACCTCGAATCAATGTCCATAAATATTATAAATGTACGCAAAATTCGACGACACCTGGAGAGCGCAGAACTACACAAAAAATAAGCACTCCAATCAATGCATTGGTGCTCACACACTGTTTAGCTTAACTCTGTCATACATCCTCGCCCGATAAAATCTCCATACCGTTCCGCCCCGTATCCCGTTCCGCCCCGGGTTCCCCTACTCATATACTATAGTACTAATATTTAAAATATTAAAAGGTGTAATCGCAATTGATTCAAAATTCAATTTAACATTTCCCGGTCCAATAGACCGGGAATATGACCGCGCTTCGGAAAATTAGATTTAACCCAAATTTTCAATCGAACAGCGAGACTTAATAAAAATTTGACTATACAAATTCAATAATGACCAAATGGCGTGTGTAATAAAACGGAATCGAATCAATGAATTGTCCAGGAAAATAAATGAGTACGCATTCCAGATTATTGAGTGGGAACGGTCTGGGAACGTATGGGAATGTCTAACGGGGTCCAATCAATCTAATACGATCCATAAACCATACGTGCTCTAATCAGCCTGAACGAACTTCAATCGGAAGTTTTGGGAACTGCTCGGATATTATTTGATTATCTTTACATAACCATTATACAGGGTTCTTCAGAAGTTCGAGAAATTTAAGAGGTGACTCTACGTTAAAATACACTGCCCAGTAAAAGAGCTTTCCCATTTTTCACCTCCGCGCGTGAAATGTTTTTTTTTATTATCAAATTCACAAAAGTGAAGTGAAATACTAAAAAGCAAGCTTAAAAATATACCAATTTTCACGAAAACTATTATCAGATTCTCTTTCAGCAATCTTAAAAATCCCAATATACCAATTTTCACAAAAACTACCCCCACCCCTGGGGGTGAAATTACAAAAAATTATTATAAGATTCAGTTCGATTCAGTTTTAGCGACCTAAAAAACCCCTATATATAAATTTTCAAGAAAACTACGGGGCGAATTTAGAATTTTTTTAATATCAGATTCACTTTCAGCAACCTCAAACACACCAATATACCAGTTTTCACGAAAACTACCCCCACCCTTTAGGGGGTGGAACTAGAAAAAAATTATTATCAGATTCCTATTCGTCGACCCCAAAAAACCCAATTTTGACGAAAATATTTACCCTCTCACCCCTGCAGATTCAATTTCAGCGACCTTAAAAAGCCCTATTCAGCAATTTTCAAATTTTTGTAAAAAAATTTATTTTTCCCCATTTGCCCCCCTTGCCGAACCCCAATGTTCACCAAAAACAATCCCGAGCGAGAACTTTTGGTAACATAAAAGGTCCTAAAAAAACTCTTCTGAAAATCCGAAAATTTTACAAAACCAAACTTAACTTACCCACCTCAAAAATTTTGATGACAAAAAAAGCTCTACTGAAAAAAAAAATTAAAAAAAGGGTCGAGCTCTACATTTCCCAACTTTACCACTCAATTTTCCCAACTGCTCCGTCAATTTTTCCAACTCTACAAATTTCCCAACTCTATAGGTAAATATTACCTACTCTACCACCAATTATCAAACTCTGCCACTCAAATTTACATACCTTAGCGTCATCCCTGCAGTTCATGTAATTTTCTTTAGTAATTTTAACAAGGGACGTTCAAAATGTGGCAGCGATGTCACCTTTTTGCCTTATCCGTAGATTTTTTTTACATTTTCTTTATAAAATATTAATCTTTATATAAAAATACATAAAATATAATACTGTAGAGCCAACCGTTTTCGAGAAAATTGAAATTAAAGTGTCAATTTCACGTTTTGAGCTTCAAAAATAGGAACTAAAAAATGCACAAATAAAAATTTCAATAAGTATTGTAAGAATAAGAATAAGAATAAGTATAGAAAATCACACTGCAGTACTGCAGTGTGATTTTCTACATTAAAAACTGTGAAAAAAAATTAGATACTAGATTCAAAAATCAGTTTTAAGAGTATCTACTACTCGTATACGGCCTCTTAAAGAGTAACACTTTTTAAGGGACCGTAGCTCCCTTAAAAGGGATTTGTGAATATTCGTGTATGTGAAGTTTTTTCGTAGTTTTTAATGTAGAATCTTTCTGCTGTATTGAAATTTTTATTGGTGCATTTTCTAGTTCCTATTTTTGATACTCAGAACGTGAAATTGCCCTTTAATTGCAATTTTCTCGAAAATGGTTGGCCATAGAGTGTTACATAAGGAGTACCTTTTTTATGTATTTTTTAATAAAGATTAATATTAATAAATAAGTTTGGGGCAAAAAAGTGACATCGCCCCCCCATTTCGCATGTTCCCAGTTAAAACTACCAAATAAAAATTACATGAAATGATAGCATTTATCAATGTTTAGGCATGTGCAAAAATCCGTTACTGTATTATAGGGTTCCAGAAATATTAAATAAAAACTACTGTTTTGATGTACCCTTAGGAGGGTCGCAGCACCCTTAATAGGAACTTTTTTTCATATTTTTTAAAGTAGAATCTCTTAAATTTCTCGAAATAATTTTGGAGTAACCCTGTACCCTAGTAACATTGGCTTGGACAAGTTTCTTGACCAGAGTACTTGAAAAAGTTCTTTGTAAAGAATTATACAATTCTTGAGCAAAAGAATTAATCAATATTCTGTATCCAGACTTAGTCAAGACCTTAAAAAGATTCTGGATCCAATTACTTGGTGATTACTTGGTGATTCGATAGGATACAAAATTTTAAGAAGTGAAAGTGAAAGTCCAAAAATATGAAAAAAAATCCTATAAAGGTTGGCCCGGAAATAAGCCCCAAGGGAGCTACGATCTCCTAAGGGTACATCTGAAAAGTTGTTTTTATTTAATATCTATGGAACCCTATATATGCCTATGAATCACATGTTTTAACATTGACAAGGGTTATTATTTTATGTAATTTTTATTTGATAATTTTAACCAGAATTTCTGGATCCCTAGATCAGAAATAGAGCCAGTTTTAAGAAATTGGTCCTAAGAAAGCTACAGCTTTCCTAAGGAATTAGGTTTTTATTTAATATCCCCAAAACCATATGGGCTCTAGCTTGCTGCTGTACCGCTGTCAATTTTTTTACTATTATATTTTTGCAAGTTTCAACAGATTTCGAGAAATAAAAACAATCAAAAATGCACAAACCAATTTGCATTGTGGTTTTAAATATAAACTTCAAATAGAAAGCTTGAAAATGATAAATCACACGACCCCCTTAAGTTTAAAAAACTTCTCCCATGCCCTATTTTAAACGCTAAAAATATCAAATATATCAAAAAATATAGTTTGTTGTCGTATTTACCTGTTATAAATTTGTCGGTATGTCAACTCGTTTAAAAGTTAAGAGGGGGTTACTTTTTGATCGCTCTGTATAGTTTATTTAGTACTGAAAACCTAAATTATACAATGCTAACATTACATAATTAGGCAGTTCTCTAGAATGTCACATTGCATGGGTTAATAAGGTTTCATAAACAAGGGGTTTGTCCTATATTTTAATTAGCGCTTTACCTATGTAAACTGTATTTTAATTGGACATTAGAGTGCCTAATTTCATAAAAAACTAAGTTTTAAAAATTTCCCGCTAACATTCAGCTAACAAATGAATATTGAGAAAAAATAAAAAAAACTGCTGCCAACAAAATAATACTTTCCCCTATAGGCATAGGTTCATTAAAATCAAAAACGAGTTTGGTCACGTAGTTAGCAGCATCTGTCAAGAAACTGAAGGGTGATCCAAGATAAACTATGATCAAGGTACAACAGTCTCCCCTACATTTAGTCATTTTTTTGCAAGGCATACGCTGCAAGCTAAATTTTTGAAATAATTTAAGGTTAATCATTATACAATCGTTACAGAGTGACTATAGGATAGGATGTATCATAACAACCCAGCACCGCAGGCAAACATTTTAAAAATCAAGGTCAAAAACACTTCATAATCTATCTAGAAGGCAATAAATTATAAATGTTTAATTAACATGCAGGTATTTAACAAACACTTTAGAATTAGTAGTAATTTAATTCAATAACATAATGACCAGATAAAAAGGATACAAGGACTTTTTATCCTAATTTATCCTACTAGATAATTTTTAAAAATTATAACGCAAACCATATGGTTAAATATATTACAAGCACTTCTATCTATTTAGCCTAATTTAGACAAGAATATATCGCCGCAGGAGAAATTTTTAAAAATTGTTTTATCTTGCATATCATTTTCCAAACAGAAGAGTTTATTTAACACAGCTTGTTAACTTGTCAAAGAGCATAATAATCCAGTATCCTTGTAGATGGTGTCCGGGGAGAGAGCCCTTTCGCCCTCCTTAACACGGCCCTGCTTGTAATACTCAAACAGGACATAATGATTAATATATAGGTAGATTGTATCAAAACTATTGAAGTGTCCAAAACTATTATTCAGTAATAATTACACTTTCTAATCTCTTAGGCTGAACCTAATGGATTAGGTGTAATAAATTCATTAATTTGCAGTAAATTTCAATCATTTAGTAATATGTAACATTTTATTGACATTTATAGCGTCCTAATGAAGATTTAACTTGGAATACAACATGAACATCCCCAGAGATTTAAGGGACTCTATCAACACGATAAGGCTAAATGTGATTAAAAATTAAATAAAACAATTATTTTTACTTTACTGCAGATGGCTATATTCTTACTATTTCTTTTAATCTTCTTGTTTTCTAGGATATTTTTAAGTTGCATGAAAGATCTTGAATTCTTTTTATTGACAAAGACGATTTTCATTTATTGAAAAAATAAAAAAACAAGGTTGAAAGCTCGGTTGAAAGTGAATTTACGTCAACATGCATAATATGTATTATATTATGATATACTTTTTTCTTATAATAGGCTAGGTTGTAATTTTTCATATTTTTTTTTTTTAATAAAAATAAAAACAAAAATCGATTGACTCTTTAAATATTCAGTAAATATCCTAAAATCAACCTCGATCGTTAAAATCGGTTAAGTAGTTTAAGCTTTATTGAGGAATAAAATGGGAGAATTAGTTCAGCGGGCTAAGGCATCGATATAGCATTGACACTGAGCTAATGATCGTGAGTTCAAACCTCACTGGCGCCTATTACCTTTTTCAGTTAATTAATAAATGAAATTTGGTGAAGGCGTACTCTCTAGATATATTGGTTCGAAAGTCAATTAAAGCAGGTGGTTCCCTCTACTACTAGCCCACACAAGTCCTGGACTTAGGGGATGCTTAATTAAGTGAATAGTATGAGGTTAAAAACAAACATATAACATATAACAAACACATACACTGTAAGAAATAAGTATGTAATTATACATTATTCTGCACGTAAATGTGATTCAATGCAAATACATGTAAAATTTACTAGATTTTACATGTAATTTTACAATTTTACATGTCCTTTTACAATTTTAAATTTAATTTTAAAATTTTATATTCACATTACATGTAAAATTACAAGTAAAATCTAGTAAATTTTACAGAGTTCACTGTAAAAAATAAATATCTAAATTTACATGCAGAATCATAAGTAATGTGTCGTCATGCAGAGACAAGTAAAAGTTACGAGATTTTCATGTAATTTTACGATTTTATATGAATATTACATCTAAATTACATGTAATATTGTAAAATTACGATTTTATATGAATATTACATCTAAATTACATGCAATATTCATATAAAACTGTAAAATTAAATGTAAAATCTCGTAAATTTTACTTGTAGCTGCATGGCATCACATTTCCTATGATTCAATTTATTTTTTATAGTGTATACATACAAACAAGTTAAAAACATAACCCTGTTGTTGTAGTCGGGTAATAAAAAGTACATTATCCGCGTACATTCGGAAAATATTATCTGAATGTTTCTAGGGTGTAAAGTTTATGAGGTGGAATGGAACAAATTACATCGCTTTGGAATTGAATAATGGGATCGATAAATTTTAAGGTTCCTAATGACTTTCCAACACGTATCAGTTCTAATTAGTCATTGTTATCCCGTTCTCGATAATTTTCGACGATTGTATTAACTTTCCAGGTTATATTTCATTTTAACATGTATTATATCCCCGTTTCAAGCCCTCTTACAAACATATCCGATTTGAACATGTAAAATTAATTTGTTGGGACAAATTTCCTTTTCAATGATGATGATTTACAAGTAATAAATTAATTATTATCTATATACGAGGGAGTTATATTTTTTATTAAAATTGGATTGCGATAGTTTTTACGTTAAATTTTGCTTGCCGGCCTAGAGTGGATCATTGGCTTTGTAATCCTAAGGTGGCGGGTTCGAATCACGCCTGGGGTGTAGATGTGTACTACACTGTGTAGTCTACACATTGTGTAGTGGTGTCTTTACTACTGTAAACTACATATAAATAGTCCATAATCAACACGTTTGAATGCTTTTCGAAGCAGACACTCTACAGTCCATCAGATAGACACAGTAACAGATGGACTAAATAGGCTCGAAGCCGCGGGACTGATCCTCCTGGACATCACAAAAGCCTTCGATAAAATTTGGCAAAGGTCTTGTAGCCAAACTCCACTTTCTCGGCCTCCCCCCAGGCATCACAAAGCTCATAGCGTCCTTCCTCGCAGGCAGATACTTCGAAATCAAACTAGGTGACTGTAAGTACAGAACTCGCCCCATCAAAGCTGGCGTCCACAAGGTTCCCCACTACCTCCCCTTCTGTACAACCTCTTCACTGCAGATATACCAAAAACACGGGGTACTGAAATAGCCCTGTGCGTCGACCACACCGGCATCCTAGCAAAAGCGCCAAGAACCCCTAGCGCATCCATATCGCCCTCCAGCGCCAAATGGATGCCCTAATCAAATGGTTCATATAAATGGCGAAGCCATTAACTGGGAAAAACATGCCAAATATCTTGGCATTACTATATCCAAAAACCTTACGTGGGATCAGCACGTCAAAAACACCCTCCAAACAGCCAACTTCCACCTCTCCAAACTCTACCCCCTAATGGGTGGAAAGAGCCCCTTTTTCCATTAAAAATAAACTTCTTCTTTACAACCAAACCCTAAAGCCGGTACCCCTCTACGAAGCCCCAGCCTGGAAAAAAATCACCCTTAACAAAAAGCTCTCAGCCGAACTTCAAGCTTTCCAAAACAAGGTACTCAGAATATGCCTCGATGCCCCCTGGTTCCTGAGGAACAACCAAATACACAGAGATCTCGACATGTTCCTCCTAAAAAGGGAAATAATCCGTCACGGCAAGTCATTAATACGACAATTTAGATTACCCAAACCCCCTCATTTCAAACTTTCTCGATTACGATCACGAAATCCACTACACTCACAAATAGATCAAAAACGTCCTTAACCAGTAATGGTATCCACCAATTCAGCACAGATGTATTCCCAGCATCAGTGAGCTAGTCTCACTCATCCCAAACCTCCCTCCCCTCCCTATCCCCTCCCTTCTCATCCCCATCCCCCCCGTTTCTCGCCCCCAACGCCAATTCATGACAGATGCAACTCTAGAATCAGTGAGCAGAGACTCACTCCCCCAAATATCCATTCAAACTAATTCATATTTTAGACAAATGAGCTATAGGCACTCTGCCTGTCTTAAATATCCAAAAAACTACTGATGGTGAAGTTTGAATGCCGGAGTGTATCTACCGAATCTTTGCGAAGGGTAGGTACAACCGTTAAAAAAAATGCAGACATTGCAGAAATTATCAAGAATTTGTATACTTTATAAAATATTTGTTCATAATTATTACTTACTCTGTTTTTTTAAGGCCCTTCTTGTTTGAGGAATATAGTCAAATTTGTATTTAGTTTGTTCTGCCTTTCCTGATAATTTTCGGCAATTTTACTAACTTTCCAGGTCATATTTCCTTTTAACATGAATTATTTCCCCGTTTCGAGCCCTCTTACAAACATATCCGATTTTAAATATGTAAATTTTTTTTGCTGTGACAAAGGATAATGTTAAAAATTTTGCCCCTCCTATAAAAGTTAATTGATAGTTAAAGTTAATGGGAGAATTAGCTCAGCGGTCTAAGGCATCAATATAGCATTGACACTGAACCAATGATCGTGAGTTTAAACCTCACTGGCGCCGATTGCCTTTTTCAGTTAATTAATAATTGAAATTTGGCGAAGGCGTACTCTCTAGATATATTGGCTCGAAAGTCAATTAAAGCCGGTGGTTCTCTCTACTACTAGCCCACACAAGTTCTGGACTTAAGGGATGCTTAATTAAGTAGAATAGTACGAGGTTAAAAACAAACAATATAAAAAAAATTGATAGTCGTTGATAGCATAAAATTGTTATTTAGGGTTAAATAATCGGGATATTTTTGAAATCGAGTTTGAAATGTTAAAAATTTTTATTAAAATTGGATTACGATAAATTTTGCTAACATTGTAGAAATAATCAAGAATTTGTATTCTTTATAAAATATTCATTCATTACCTACCCTGTTTTCTAAGGGCATTCTTGCAATGTAGATTAACATCGCAAATACAGCAGTCAATTTTACAGTAAGTTTGTTCTCCCTTTTTGATAATTTTCGACGATTGTATTTCATGTAATGTATTGTATTTCATGTATTAATTCTGTTTCGAAAAATAAAAAAGAAGTCCGTGAAGAGAAAAAAAAAATAAAAAAAACTTTTTTTTTATTTTCTTTTTGCAAAAAAATATACATTTAAAAAAAAAACATTTTCTTTTTAAATAAGATATTTTTTTTGAAAACCAAAAAAAAAGAATCTAAAAAAAATTAAAATTTTTTTTTTTTCCGGATTTTTTTTTGCAAAAAAGGAAAAAAAAATGATTTTTTTAAATATAATAAGTTTAATCCTAATTTTTTTGTTATTGGGTTAACACAATCAAAATAAGTAATATTGATCCTTATAATAAAAGTAATTTTTACTAAAAAAGTTACGTCAATCGGAAATTTCTTTCAGTTTTTCGATTTTTTTAAAAGTTTAACCCACCATAACTTTTTTGTTTTGGGGAGGATTACTTTCAAAAACCATAGAGATCTTCCCCTAGTAGAACTTGATTTTTCCTGAAAATTTCAAGTCGATCGGATTATTCGTTCTTGAGTTATCGTGTTCCCAAAAATCATGACATCGGACAGACGGACAGACGGACGGACAGACCGAAATATAAAAAAATGTCCAGAATCCAAGAACCTTTTTGTCTAGGACGATTTTTGATTTTTTTTGAAATTCGAAACTACCGTATGATATTCTAGCGTAGGCACTGTGAATAATATATAAATTGTAATAAGTCATAAAATCCTGAAGAGAATCAATTCGTAAACAAAAAGGGGACCACTTTAAGAAAATTATAAAAAATAGAAGAAAAAGTTTTAAATTTTTTAAAAATAGCTTAAAAGTATTCATACCAAAGTTGGTCGGTTTAAAGCCAAAGTGAAATAAGCGCCACCAAAATTTGGTTTCTATTGCAGACCGTAGGATATCAAAATCTGCACCATGGACTACCAATACTAAAAAAAAAATGGCGCTTAGTTCACTTTGGCTTTAGACCGACCAGTTTTGAAAAAAAACTATTTAAGTATAAACAAAAAAGTTAGAGAAGGTGACAGTTTTTTTTTTAATATAAAAAATAAAGTATGAATTATATTTTGTTTAAAAACTTTTTTTCCATTTCTATTTATCTTTGCCTTTGTAACTAAATTTTAGTTAGTGATAAATGTTGTTTTACCCAATTTGTATATGTCAACATTAATTTCGGTTGTTTCGGTTGTCTCTCCAGTTTGAAGTAGCGAATATCGAATATCGATAGCTCAGTTGCGTGTCTGAAGCTTATTAGCCATGGATAGAATGCCGTTAACACTACGGCCAGTACATGGCCCCTTCTAGTTCTAAAGTAATTAATTTTAAGGTGGTAATATTTGTCCCACTTTATCCACTTACAACACGCTATAAACAGGCTGTCCTATAGTCCTCTGCATCTATAGAATTCTTTAATTTAAAGTGAATTTCTTTGGGGACAAATTGAAAACATTAATGATAGTGAACTATAGTTTTAAAGTCACGTAGGTACTATATTATTCAGTAACGTAAATGAAATGTTGCGTGTTTTTAACAAAAATTAAAGTACACTAGTACAGGATAATAACTTATTATTAATAACTTTCTCTCCATTCGTAACTGAATATTCAGTTTTGCTTTTTAAAGTGTACGTATTATGCACTAGGGTGGACCTTATATTTTTTTATTATCTTAAAACTTTTGATTTATGTGTTACATTCTGACATTACATTTAGGTGTGAAAATTCTGAAAATATGAGAGTGATCAAACTACCCAAAAATTCGTAAAATTACCCATAAATCGTAAAAAATTCTTGAAAATTGTCTGTAATTTTTGTATAAGTGAAAAATTTAAAAGCCTTAAATCTTTCTTTTTTCTTTTGAGCATACAAAATTATGTGCCAGATTTCAAAATGATTAAAAGATTCTAACCCTTGCCGAATTTGCCAAAGTTGCCCCTAACACCAAAACTTTCATTTCTACCATAAATGTTAGCCAAATGGTAAACAAACATTTTAAGAATGTATCAGATCGGACTGAATTCTTTTTATTTAATGCAATCTTTTATTTATTTATTTATTTATTTATTTATTTATTTATTTATTTATTTATTTATTTATTTATTTATTTATTTATTTATTTATTTATTTATTTATTTATTTATTTTTATATATATATATACTTACTTACTTACTTACTTACTTACTTACTTACTTACTTACTTACTTACTTACTAACTTACTTATTTATTTATTTATTTATTTATATTTTCACTGCATCAATAATACAGATCCATGGAGAGCCCCAAATAAGATATGACTTGTGGCTGGGGCTCTCCATTAATTTCGAGATGAAAAAAATATAAAATAGACTTCTTTTGTGCCAGAATTTTCATATCCTTAAGCCGCAGCCATCAGTTTTGTTGGAAGTAATTAACATGCATTCTTCATCATTTATTTTTCAGTTTTATAGGCCATGATATTATTTAATTGTTCAATTTACTATGAATTTTCAAAAATGTTGATGTTGTTTCGAAAAAAGTAATTGACAGATTTTTTACATACACCAAAACAAAACGAGCTAAGCGACAAAACAGAGCACCTAAATAAGCCACTTTGAGGAGCCGTTATTTGGCTCTTAGCTCATTTTGTTTAATTTAAATCATTTTTATATTATGAATAATTATTAGAATGCATCAAATAAAAATAAATTCAGTCCGGTTTGATACATTTTAAAATTGTTGCTTACAGTATGATTCACATTTATCGTAGAAATTCGTCAATTTCGGTGTTTTAGCGGCTACTTTGGCGGAATTTCGGCACGGATTAGAATCTTTTGATCATTTTCAAATTAGGCATATAATTTTGTATGAGCACTAAAACGTAAAAATAAAATAAGATTTTAAGCTCTTTAAAATTTTTACTTGTACAAAAATTACAGATAATTTTCAACGATTTTTTTACGTTTTATGGATAATTTTACAAATTTTAGGCTCCCAATTAGGACCCTTATAAAAGTTTGATCACTCTCATATTTTCAGAATTTTATAATTACAACCAAATGAAAATTTTAACGTAATAAAAAGTATAAGGTCCATCCTAATAATACACGTTTCGCAAGCGGACATTTTAATAAAAAATATAACTTTGTGTTAACCTTTCTATAAGATACGATTTTCTTCAATTCTTTCCAATACTCGTTGTTTTTTAACTTCAAACCAGAGACCGCCTTTGTATTAATCAAGAATCCCCTGCTTTAGGGCGCGAGCCTAAAGGGGCGCCGTCGAGAAGCGTTTTTTTTTTAGCCTGTTTTGGTATTGGCAGAACCGTCAGGGGCAAAGCTTATTTTTTTTGCGAGAAGCGCCAGGCTTTTGTTGAAACCGTCAGGGACTAAGCTTTTTTTTTTGAGGGTGTTTTTTTCTAATTTGCGAGGGGCGCCAAGTTTTGGTTGAAACTCTCAGGGACAAAGATTTATTTTTTGGAGGTGTTTTTTTCTGTGTTGCGAGGGGCGCCAAGTTTTGGTAGAGCCGTCAGAACCGTCAGGGACAAAGCTTATTTTTTGCGAGGGGTGCCAAGTTTTGGTTAAAACCGTCAGGAACAAAGCTTTTTTTTTTGAGTGTTTTTTTTTTATAGGCCCAAGTTCAAGGCTTGTTCAGAGCGCTGAAATGCAAAGGCCAGCCCTGCTCCAAACTATAACATAATAATTTTTAGCATTCTCCTATAACAACAAATTTATATAGAACTAAATAAAATGAATTTTTATGTTAAATTGACAAGATTTTGAGTAGCTACGTGGCTGACCTTGTTCAAGGTTCACTTACTTCATTAAAGTTTGTATAATACAAACAAAAACTTTCAGCCAAGTCGTAAAATAAGTAAAAATAATATGGTGCTATATTCTTTTAGTTTTATTTTTAGTTTTCTAATAAAAGTCACATCTGTTTTGTATCTTTATTTTTAAAAATATCCAGGCCATAATGATATGAGTATTGTACAAGTAGCAAAGAGTTTTCCGGCGTTTTTCACTTGAGAATTTAATTTATTTGTTAACTTTGTGTTCCCAATATTCAAGTCATCGCCTTACAAAATTTTGGAAATCATACTAGGGAGGATTGGTGTAGTGGACTACCGCGTCGTACTTGACGAGTTTACTATCCAAAATAGCGTGAGTTCGATTCTCACCGGCGCCGATTTGCCTTTTTCAGTTAATTAATAATTGAAATTTGGCGAAGGCGTTAGTGAAGCGGACACTCCCTATAAATTGGTTCTAAAGTCAATTAAAACTGGTGGTTCCCTCTACTACTAGCCCACACTTAGGGGATGCTTAATTAAGTAGAATAGTACGAGGTTAAACAAAAATGTAAATGTAAATGTAGGAGCGGGAATCAAGTTTTATTATTGACTAACTTAGAAACGAAATAAGAGTGAGAAACCCATTTTGATTTTGTTTATGTAAGTCATGCGAATCAGCTTATAAAACAATCAATCCCTTTTGCGAGCAAAATTATTTTCTTTTATTTTTAACAAAATTATAAGATAATTACAAATAAAAATTCTATTTTGAAGTGTATACTAAACGGATCTATATTTTGTATGTACTTTAATTCTACATGGCTTCCTAAACAACAAAAGTTCTGCGCCATTAGTTTTCCCTCTTTTTTTTTGAAAATAAGAAATTTTTAAAAAAGATTCAAAGCGATTTTGAGACAAGTTGAGATACCGACAGAAAGACAGACAGACGGATAGATTTTTTTAGGCGGTAATAGTTTTTTTTGTAATAAAACAAGTTTAAAAGTCAAACAACCTAAAAAAAAAACAATAAAAATCATTTTTTTTTAAGTTACGGATGACTCCTAGGGGAAGTAAACAATAATTTAGCTAGTGTTCTATTTTTTGTTTTAATCTGGTATTAATATAGAAGGCTATGGCTTGAAATGCATCCTATTCCCAATATATTTCCCTTATTCTGTTTTTCTTTTCATATTTTCCTTAGTTTTCACAGGAACCACTCCAAGAAAATTAAATATTCAACAATGTGGTTTTACCTACAGATGCTGCCACTTTTAATTTTCCAGTTTTCTCAGTCTCGAAATAAAAATTAATGAAAAACTAAATCGTGACTGTGCAAGCAATTTATCTTTTTAAGAATTAACACAATACGGAAAAATTCTACATTTATTTTTTATTCTTTTACGATTTTCTTTTACTTTTTTTAAGGTAGAATGTTTGCCTTAATTTGCTTAATTGAATTTGTAATCTCTTTCTTCATTTTCCCGGAAATGGAAAAGCTTATGAACTTTTTTAAAGTAATTAAATTGATATAATAAAGATTGACACCCCGGCTAAGGGGTTGTCCATAAATGATGTCAAATTCACCAAAATTCATACATTTCATACCCCGAGATTTTATATTTTAGCTACCCCCCCTAATACCCCCCCGAATTGGCTGTCCATAAACGATGTCACACAAATTGACCAAAAGGCATCGTTATTAAAGGCTGTAAAGATTTCATATTTTGACTACCCGCCAATTAGGGGGGTCGCCAAAATATAAAATCTCTACAGCCTTTAATAACGCGAGAAACGGGGTATGAAATGTATGAATTTTGGTCAATTTGCGTGACATAATTTATTGACAGTCCATAAGGGTTCATTTAAATATTACGTATCGCACCAGGGAGAAGGTTTGCACTAGCGTTACTTCAATGTTATTGGTCTAGAAAACTAAAGGAAAAGTGCATTTCAAAAGGGGGGAGAGGGCGTGAGTTACATAATACTTAAACGGGCCCTTACTATAATACATAACGACATTTTATCGATATATTTAGATACATATTATGTCCTTTCCCTGAGTTCCCTGTTTCCCCTGACTGGTGAGAACCCTGAAGAATAGATAAATATGGCATAAAACAACCGGTATATGCAAATAAGTCGAAAATGACAAAAATATTATCTAGGACGTTTTAATTAAGTAGGGCAGTGATGGGCCGTCATGTATCTTGTGCTCTGGGTTATAACGTTATGTTAGGCTCGCATAAGAACCTGTGAATACGTCCCCAGCAAGGCGAGATAAAAATCGCTAGATCTATAGTATTTCTATTAAAGGTATGGGAAAATACCAATTTTGTTTTTTTTAAACGGCTGCCAAAATTTAATTTTTAATTTTTTATACCTATTTTTTTTTAGTTATTATATTTACAAATATAAGAACACAGTATTAAGTTTTTGGTATTATTGTAAAGGGAAAAAAATAATCTTTTTAATTTTATCGATGAGCGGTAGACGTTATAAAGCAAAAATTCGAGTAAAACAAAAAAAATTGTATTTGGGAAAATTCAATATACCATTTACTGTGAATATTATATAATGGAATGCGTAGCCTTGCACATATTCCGGCTTGTTTTATACAGTGGGGTCCAAAAGTCACCCCCCCTTTTAACGACTTGAGATATCGACTTCAAATTTAGAACTCTTAAATAAGACAACTTAAACTATCTTTTAGCATATATTTGATATTTTCACCTCTTAAAATGTTGGCAGGGGGGCATGGGGGACATTTTTTTAAATGGAAAGGGGGGTCGTGTGATACATCATTTTAAAGCTTATAAAATTGTCTATTTAAACTAACATTTTTAAATTTTTTAAAAATGTTTTTTAAGGTTTTGATTTTCCAATTTTTTGTGCTAAAACATTCGATTTTTTAAGTTTTTTTTATAAATTTTTATTTATGTTAACTAAAATTAGTTTAAAAGTATAATTAAAATTTTTTATAATGAAATTAGGCATTTTTAAAAAATTATTTGTTTTTTTTGACATTAATACCCATTTTCCACACCATTTTAAACCCATTTTTTTTTAATTTAAAAATATGGGGTTAAATGGAGAATTTTATAAGCTTTAAAATGATGTATTACACGCCCCCTCTTTCCATTAAAAAAAATGTGCCCCCATGCTCCCCTGCCCACATTTTAAGAGCTGAAAGTATTAAATATATGCTAAAAGATAGTTTAAGTTGACTTATTTAAAAGTTTCAAATTTGAAGTCGATATCTCAACTGGTTCGAAAGTTAAGAGGTGGGGGGGTGACTTTTGGACAGCTCTGTATATGTATGTCTTTAAGTACATTCAAATTAAGCTATTTACAAAATTCTAGGTTCTGGATCCGATTTCTTCGGGTCTATTTTTAACTTTCTGAGTCATGTACATGAGATCTATTACATTAAGATTAAGCTATTTTGATAGTTATGTACAATTATTATTTATTTATGAACTTAGCGATTTGGAAAAAGCTTAATTTAAATGTACTCTATGACATACTGTATATAAAATACAGCAGGGAGAAAATAATAAAATTAAAATTCTTACCAGTTCTTAGACTAATAATTCAACATCGTCTTTTAAACTGCGTTTGCATAATTTTAAAATTTACATAACTCTTTACATAACTCTTAACTATACAAAATAATGTTATAATTTTTAACTTATAAACATATTTGTGCACGAGCCAGAAATATTTACATTTTCCGTGGGTTATTAAAATTGTTTCCTTTACGAAAACTGCATATCTGCATGATATTTCTAGTTTCTTACATTCTTTAAAATATACAACGCACAAGTAAACTATAGAATAAGTTAAACAAACAGCTATAGACTCTTAAAGTTCACAACTTATGCCCTAGAGACTTCTGTTTTCATAAGGATCATAAAATTATCGACTTGACCATATACGGTGTATTTGAAATAGGATCCGAATTTTTAAGGGATGATTCTATAGCATAAAATATGAAAAAAGTTCCTTATACATGTCTAAAAATGCGTCGTAAGGTAGCTAAGCCCCTTTGAAACTGGCTTAAAAATTGGGTTTTTATTTAAGAACACAATAACCCTTTGAGATATATCAACGAGGTTTTGCACGTACTTATTTTAACCAGGGGTGTGCAAAACGAAGGGTCTTATCAGGTTTTTGTCCGAAACTTTTTTCTGCTTAACTTTTTTGTAGTTTTATTTTTGGAGTATGATTACTCAGATCAAAATACATAAAAAAGTTACTCTTTTTGTAATACTGTAGGATTAACCGTTTTCGAGAAAATTTGAAGGCATATGTTTTTAGTAAGTTTTTGTAATATTTTATGATGATTCTTAAAATTTCGGACCTTATTTCAAATATACCGCGTATATTTTATTTATTTTTTAACATATTTTTGTGGTAGTTAAATGATTCTTAAAAATGGAAATTTAAAAATGAATTTAAACAAATCAAACAAGTTTTCATAATTATAATGATTAATTTCACCATGAAAAAAAAGAAAACTAAACTTTTAAATATGCCCCAGAGCACATTTTAAAAAATATAACATATGCCAAAAGATAGTTAAAGTTGTCTTATTTACATGTTCCAGAAAAAGTCGATATATCAATTGGTTCAAAAGTTAAGAGTGGGTGACTTTCGGACCTCACTGTATAATTTTATTGAAGTTTTCAGAGACAACCTGTATACGGTATAAAACCTAGAGGGTATTTCATATCGATATGATTTAAAAATAAGGATTTTTGACTATACACGTTTGAATTACCCCAGTTGCAGATATAGATAAGTTTCGCCTTGGGGAAAAGCAATTCAACCTGAATATTCTCCAGTGCACAAACTTTACTAATATTCAAAACGTAGCAATTACCTACTCTACCGTGTTAAGCGGAAAGGTTGTAAATGTGCCCTTTAGTAATCGTTATTTATGATCTCCAATGAGACTTTTATTCACAATCATACACTAAAATGTCGTTTTGTACATAATAAAAAGTTGCAAAGTACCTATATCATTCTTATTTACTTTTTAACAAGTTAGAAAATTATTCTTTTCTAACTCAGTGCTACCCAAGAGTTCTATTCTTCGTTTTGGATTCAGACTTTACATAGATAGGGCGCCATATCATTATGAAAGCAACATCACCAACATCTGTTTAAATACAATTATTTTTTTAATATTTTATGTTTTATATGACTGTGAATAAAATACTGTTCCAACCTTATAAGAAACATACTACTTGTTACGGTCATATGAGACGCGTAACGGCCTTACGCATTAGGGCATCTCTTTAAGAAGAGATGTATCTATTATAATGGTCTAATTTTTTTTTTTTTTTTTTAACAGTAGTAAATATATTTAAGACGGTAAATATAACTTAAACAATAAAATTAAAATTAAAAACGAACAAAATAAAATTAAAAAATACAAAAAATTTCGTTCATACGGTCTGAATCCGGCAATGTTCCGAGAACCGATGCAGCGTTTCCCCTCTGTAATGCAATGCTAATTTTTTGTATCAAGAATGACTTTGATTTTTTTTCGAAAGTTAAATTTTGAATTTCCTTCCCAATATTTCCTATTAAATTTTTGGCCTCTTCACCCCATGGTCTAAAAGTTTCAATTGCAAATGGAACAAAAATATAACTATTTTCTAATTCTTTGTATCTTGAATGTTTCTTATTTTCTCCTAAACGGGCCGCTTCCCCTGCCTTTTGGCAAGTTAAATTAATATATGAATTTGCCAAAGTATCCCTACATGTGGCATCTAAAGTTACCTGTTAAAATCCCATAGAACTAGAAATTATAAGTATTTCATTTTATTCTTTACATAAATATAGATTTTCCTTTTATTCCTCATAAATATCTTTTCATACTTTTGGTTATACTTAGTTTAAACCATATTTTCCTATTGAATTGTTTAATAATCGCTTATTTTAACCTTCGGGAAAGGAAAAAGAAAGAAGTTACGAGTTAACTCGGGTCAGAAACCGAAAATTTAAAACAGATAAAAACCATAGGTACTTAAAAAAATGTTTATTTAAATTATGCTAATACATGTTAAAAATACTTATAAACTATTGTTTTATACAAAAACAAGTTACAAATAACAAAATACAGAACATTTATTAGTAAAAAAGGAATTATCATTTTTTTAGAAAACGGGAAACGAGATTTGTATATTTTAAAATTAGTTTAAAACTGTAATTTACATTTATTTATCATGAAAATAGTCATTAATCAAAAATTATTCAATTTTTTTTATCCCCTCAAAAAAATGTTGAAAAAATAAAAAAAAAATGGTCAAATATAGAAATTGATTAGCTTTAAATGATTCATCGCATGACCCTTGCCCCCCACCTCCATTGTGCCTCCTAAAAATATAATAAATATAATATCAACAAATAATTTGCTTATGTTATATGATATAAATATTATTTACGTGTTCCAAATTTCAAGTTGATATCTTTTAAAAGCTGTTTAAAAGTTAAGTGGCGGACTTTTCACACGCACTGTGAGTGTGTTTTAAATTTTCTCAGCAAAAAATTAAAATAGAATAGTGAAACCGAAATTTTAAATTCGAACCTACGTCTCTTTAGCTTCACAGGGCATATTGTTATGTACACTTGTATGTATATTTTGCTAGCTTCAATATAATATATGAATATCTAGATATATCTACATTTCTCATTCCCGTATAAGATTGTATTTGAGAGGAACCCAAAGATGTCGAGATATATACGTAATGTGCATATTTCTGTTTGTATTAGCAGAAAAAAATAAGGCCTAAATGCCTTTTTAAGTTTACTAAAAAAACTAATCGGGGTTATGGGGGGATGGGGGAGAGCAACCCAACCTATTTTGAAAAGTTATACATTCGTTGATTCAAAAAGTCCCACTGTTTTCCACTCCTGGAATGAAAAATAGAGACCAGTAAACTAATTATTACTGGTCTTCAATTTAAATCATTAATTTCCGCTAGATGGCATCACCGATTAAAATATCATTATTAATGCTTAAAGCAAGCTGAACTGCTGTTGTCATGATAAACACGAATATAATCTAATAAATTTCGTTTAAAAAACTTAAATGTACAGTTTTAGTCAAAATGTTTTACTTTTGAGACTGAGAAGGATAATAAATGTTATAAACGGTCCTTGTTAGCTATCAATAAACGTTTTATGTGGTTGTTTATTTGGGTTACGGGTATATGAAACTTCAGTTTTATATGATATGTGCTTTTTTTGTGTAATGTAGGAAAAAGTATTTGTGGTAAATATGAAAAGAACTAAAAAACTAAGTGTTTTATTATTATTTTCTTTATTTGAATTCAAACATCTAGGTTTCAAAAAAATTAGTACTTTATTTATAAATAAAAAGTTGCGAATAAAATAGTATACAAGTCTCCCGGAAAATGTTACTTTTCCTCGACCTATAAATGGTCTCGGCACTTCGTGCCTCGTCCATTAATAAGGTCTCGGAAAAGTATTATATTCCGAGTCGACCTCTAATCTACTATTAATGGCCAATTGCCATTGGCCTTGGTTAACTAGGGTGCCCAGTCAAAATTAAAAATGGATTTTTTTAGGGTCCCACCCCCTATAAATGTTCATTTAGGTCAAAAAGCAAACCTCAATTTTTTTCAGATAAAAAAAAATAGAGGTAGCGTCCGGCGGGTTTTTGTGAGAGAAAACATGTTAAGCCTTTTTATTATTATTTAAATATAAAACTTTGAAATCAGGCGATTTTAGGAAGGAAAATTATTTTTAAATAATGAGGGAATATTAAAAAATTACCCTTTTACATGAAAAAATGGTTTTACCAGGGTAAAAACATTGTAAAAATTTACGTATGAAGCTTATTTATGCTACAAAAAAGGTTACTTAAAATTTTTTCTCATGGATCATTTTTTTTTTAGAAATTCACTAATCAGTACCAATATCTATTTTTTTTAAGAAAAAGAACAGGTTGTCCAAAAAACAATCACGAATCCCATAAAATGTAAAAAAATCACTTTATTTCGATAAAAGGGATGAAATTTGGCAAAAAGCATAATAATATGTACAATTTGCTTTGAAATGTGTTTATTTTTATAACTGGGTGTTGCGGATATTTTTTTCAAATTATTAAAAACCCTTCAAATGATTTTCTATACAAAAAAGCGCCGGGCGGGACCTCTAAATATTTGTTAAAAAATCAGGGTTGTTTTTCCACCTAAAGAAACAATTCTGAGGGGTGGGACCCAAACTATTCCGTAGGTCCTGTGCACCCTTATGGTTATGTATTTGCATACTATTAGGTTTATGTATAAAAGTTGTCTTTTATGTTAGAAACTAGGCCGTCTCATATACAATGTAAAAAAATACTTATTCCTTAGATAAATCCGGTAATAATGAAGGTTAAATTTTAATATAGGTAAAATTAGGATTCTGGTATGCATAAAGGAAAAAAATGTTAATCTTTCTACATATTTTTTACTGTATAGCTGGATAAATACTTTTTAAATTACTATATAATATAAATTACACTTTTATCGATTTAAAATATATTTGTTCGAATAACTGGACAAAAATGTATTTCAGTTAACTATTCCTAAGTAAATTTATAAAAAATTATATAAATATAAGAAAAAAATCCCTTAAAAGTGTATAAAAAAACTATAGATATAAAAATTATATTACTTATTTGAAACAGACTCTTCTTTTTTGACTGCTTGGTCCAAAACAATAGCCAATACGATGTTAATAACCTAAAAAAAAAAGAAAAAAATTAGATTTTTTAAGTATACGATTACCAATTAGTAAAGATTAATTTTTAAAATTTTAGATTTTTAAATCTGTCTGTCCGTCTGTCCGTTCGTCTGTCCGACCCTCTGTCCGACCATCTGTCTGTCCACCTGTTCGTCCGTGTGTCCGTCCTTCTACCCGTCCGTCTGTCGTCCGTCTGTCTGTCCTTCCGTCCGTCCGTCCATCCGTCCGTCTGTCCGTCCGTTCGTCTGTCCCTCCGTCTGTCTGTCAGTTCGTCTGTATTTTACGTTTTTTATTAACACAATAACTCATAGACGAACTATTGGTTCGCTCTCATTTTCTTTTTAAGTTCGTCAATTATATAAGAACCCTATCGTTGTTTAAAAAAAGTTTAGGGGGCGAAAAGTTTAAAAAAAATTATAGAAAACTAGAAGTACAGTATGATGAACTGAAAATTTTTAGAAAAAATACATTGATTGATACAAATATTTATAAAATGTATATTTAATAGCAATTTTGAAAAAAATCCATTTTAAACAATTTCAAATAATACGAAAATAGAAAGATTTCCATATGTTTAAAATATTTATATTAGAAAAAGTTACTGTGATTGATAAAAATATTCACATCACTCTTGAAAAAAATCGTTTATAAACAAAAATTTTATATAGCCTATCCAAAAATTATAAAAAATAAAAGTCTAATAAAGTTCAAATTTTCAAAAAGCATTCTAAAAATATTATTTTTGAGAAACAAATATTCAAAAAGAAACAAGTTATAGAGGGCGCTACTACAGGACATATAATGTGGCAGTACGAGATAAAACGCAATATAATATCCACTTTAAAGAGTTTATTATGGAATTCGAAGCATTACATATCTTCACGGCTTATTATTCTCTAGACCAATTTTTCTTAATAAATAGAAATTAATCACTAAAACGCATTTAGATAGTTAGGTTTTCTTTTAAGAAGTTAAAGGAGGTAGAAAAAACAAGCCGTGAAGATATGTAATGCTACGCATTCCATTATATACTATTGACAGTAAATGGTATATTGCATTTTCCCAAATACTACTTAAAAAAATAAAAAAAAAATTAATTTTTTTTTAAAAAAGAAACATTTTCAAAAAATACTTCAAGCATTTTTTTTTAATTATTTTTTTTTTGCAAAAAAACAAAACATTTTTGTTGGGAGGATTGGTGTAGTGGTCTACCGCGTCTGTACATGACAAGTCTACTAGCCAACTAGCGTGAGTTCGATTCTCACTGGCGCCGATTTGCCTTTTTCAGTTAATTTATAATTGAAATTTGGCGAAGGCGATAAGTGAAGCGGGCACTCCCTAGAAACTGGTTCGAAAGTCAGTATAAGCCGGTGGTTCCCTCTACTGCTTCCCCACACAAGTCCTGGACTTAGGGGATGCTCAATTAAGTAGAATAGTACGAGGTTAAACAAACGTGTAATGTTGAAAATTATAGTTTTTTCGTTATTAGGTTTAACCCCCCTTAACTTTTTTGTTTTAAGGGGGATTACTTTCGAAAACAATAGTGATCTTCCCCTCATAGAACTTGATTTTTCCTGAAAATTTCGAGTCCATAGGAAAATGTTTCTTGAGTTATCATATGCACAAAAATCGTGACATCAAACGGACAGACAGACGGACGGACGGACGGACGGACGGACGGACGGACGGACGGACGGACGGACGGACGGAAGGATGGAACGAAATACATTTGCAAAGATTCTTATTTTTTCATGAAACACATTTGTATCCAAGAATTTTTTTGTCTAGGACGTTTTTTAGCGATTTTGCGAAATTTGAAACTACCGTATAATACTATTCTAGCGCTTACGTGCTGCGAATAGTATAATAACAAAGCACAACCACAATTGGTTTGCCAACCAATTGGCGGAAAGGTTATAAGGGACATCTCAAGGGGTTTAAAAAGAGGGATTACAAGATAGTATCTCTAAGGATATATAAAATTAACCTGGATTTCAAATTGAATCAGACATATCCCCTAAGAAAATGAAGACAGAATATTAGGCTTTAATCTTATGATTGTGTGTGATAAAGTTGACAATCCTTAAAAAAGTTTAGTTATTTTATGTATTTTTCCTACAAAAGTTTTGAAAAGTTGTGTTTTCATTTAGTTTTGATAACATTTTTTAAAACAGGTACAGTTGCGATCTTTAAAAATTACTACAACCAAAAATTGTACCATTTAAACCTAACTTGTCACTAAAGTCAGTTGATGACTAACTAAGTTAGATATAAGTATAACAGTCGTCTTGTTTGAAACAATTTTTCCAAGTGTCAAATGTGTCAACATTCTTCACTTAAGCCAGCAACAAAAATCAATTTTAACAATATATTTTGGGGTTAATATAAGGAAAATGGCCGAGAAATTAAAGAATTCTACACGCCAGAATCAAATATATAGGAATGAAGGTTCGGGGCCTTGAAAAGTTTCAACCGCTATTAAATGAGGTACCTTATTGATTCTCTTTATTTTATCAATGTTGTTTTTATATTTCTGTTATTATTTTTTTAATTTTATATATTTCTGCAACTTTTACAAATAGGAATATATTTTTACTTCTTTTTTTTTTGATTCCAACTGTACCTCACACGTCCCCCCAAATGGAAATAGGTTTTAAAAAAATAGTAAGATTAAATGACTATTAATTATACTATGCAAAGGGTCTGTAAACGTCAAAACCTCTAAGAACGAAATCCTAATGAGCACTAGTTCTTAAATAGTGGTAAAAGTTCTTCCGCAGACTGCATGCTAAACAACAGTAACAAACTGCAATTTCTTTTGCACAATTCAACAAAAGTCTTTTTGTGGCTGATTTCGATTTTGTTTAGACCAAATCTCTATCTCTTTTCGTGTTTGAGAAATACCCTGCCGAAAATTTTGAAAAAATTAAAAAATGTCATTTTAGGTGAACAATAAATAGCTTATTAAAACACCTACAAAGGTTTTCTATAGCTTGAATTAAAGTGGCTCTATAAAATCGTAAAGAAAAGTATATGGATTTCACTTCCTGTGTCCAACTGAAGACTAGTTTTCAAGACATCTGCAATGAGTGTTTTTATAGCTTATATAAGCACTGAAAACTTCAAAGTACTATCTCTTATTGTTTGGACTTTTTACTTCAGTTAATGTGTTAGATTTGTTGCAAGTATAAAACCACATGATATAAACAATAAATATATTAAAGTAATTTATGAATTTGAAAAATCAAAATTTAATAATTTGTTTCAATTTCAATTAGTAGGTACTTCTCCAATAAATTAGTATTAGTACTATTTTCCATTATTCTTAACATTTTAAATTTATTTGAACTAAAAAAATAACATTTTGAGAAAAGCTTTTTATCAATGATAGCGCCTTCGCCATAATTGTAAATATTAAACAAGCCGTGAAGATATGTAATGCTACGCATTCCATTATATACTATTCAGGTAAATGGTATATTCCATTCTCTCAAATACTAAAAAAAAAGCTTTTTAACAATTTTTTTTTATAATTAATTTTCTCTTTGCGAAAAACGAAAAAATGTTGGAAAATTCAAAACTACCGTATAATACTATTCATAGTGCCTTCGCTAGAATAGTAATAAGAATAGCACTTTATTAGTCAAATGCACAGACTTCACACCATAGACCGGTAATGCACATATTCAAAATGACTAACACTCTTTCGTATTTTTGTTTATTTTTCATTAGTAATATCCACAGTTATGTTGGCTATACTGAATGAAGAAGTTTTTAGAGAAGTCAAAGTCGTAAGAAGAAGAAGAAGCAGATAGTAGGCAAGGTGACAAAAACAATACAGAAGAACCAGGCCAATTTTTTTCTCAGATAATACCAACATAACTCCAAAAGTCCAAACCAAGAGAGAAGAGTCTCATGAGTTAGTCAAACTTTATGTGACCTTGAAATGGAATCTCTTAGCTAGTGTATACACTAGATCTCATATCTTTCTCTCATATATGAGATCTGTGGTCAAACGCTTTTTAGTATTTTACTACACCCTTTATCCACGGCCCGCTTAGATTCGCGTATTCTGTAAACATGGTTGACATATGTAGTCTTGAAAGATTTAGATCCAAAAAATTAAAATTTCACTGTATAATTAATGTTTAAAAACAGTGTAGTAGTGAGGGACATTCATGTCTCTCATTTCTCTAAGGTTTTTCTTTGTGCTGAACACAGATGTCTCTGAAGTGGCTCAACGTATTAACGTATAGTATAAAATTGATCAGTAAATCAGTGATTGTCTCAATTTATAAAATCCTTTATTGACTTCCAGCTCGATGAACTCCTCTCCATCTTATGCCCAGATAAGGCAAAAGGCAATTAAAGATAAAACTTTTGGATTCAATACATAGAAAAATAAACCGCACTAACCGAATAAATAACAAATTCTGCAATTTAGATTAGAATCTCTGTATAGAACTTTGAGCAATGTTCTAAGAACATTTTTCTCCGAAAGTAGAGTCTTAATCTTTATCCTTAATCTGTATTAAAAAGAACAACTCTGCTGAAAAATACGTTGGTACTTACACCCTAAAAGGGTTTTATTACAGTTAAGTATACATATTATTCCAAAGGGCAATATGACATACCGGGGGTCCATTCTAGTTTCGTGTGGTGGATAATTTTCAGTCGGAGTGATCTCTCACATCACACGTGTGTAGATATTGCTATTCTCATATTTACAACGTTGTCAAGTTTTTATACAAACTGTGTCCAATCATATTATGCCACAGGCGTCGGCGCATTACATATCAGTTGTTTTGTTCCTAACCTATATGTTTATTGTTATTTTCTCACACAAAAGTAAATAAAAATGGAAAAAAAACGGGAAAACATCACCCGCCTTCAAAAAAATGAGTTCTTGGATATATTAAACAAATACCCGGATTTAAAGACGTAGTTATTTACCGCGCAATTCACAAAGCAGGTAGCAAAAAAGCAGTGGCAAGAAATTGCAGAAACTCTGAACAAGGTTCCCGGTGGTGCCCTAAAGGACTGGAAACAGTGGAGAAAAGTATGTGTTTTAATATATCTATTTATGTAAATCAGTAATAACTATATCAATAATTAATCCACAAAACAGTAAAATAAAATTAATGAAAGTATGACATTTGACATCCAAAACAACTCGTTTGCGCATGATTTACTGTGGATGTGAGTGAGCCTGGTTTAGAGCAAGCGAACATCCACTGCAGGCGAAGTGAGCTTTGAGAATACAAAAGTTTTTGTAACAAAACAGGTAATTCTCTCTCAATTTCGGTGAGATTCGGAGACCTTCACGCGAATTATCGAGTGGAAAAAATCTGCTCGAAACCAGAATAGACCCCCGGACAACAATTACTTGGTGTTTTGAGATTGGTATAAATGCGTAGGTATCCGGTCTATAGTTCGAAAAAAAAAGTTAGCAAAATATTTGTTCGCGCAAACAGTTCGCAAAAATAAGTTCGCAAAAATAAGTTCGCAAAAAATAAAAGTAGCATGGAAATTATTTCGCACGCGATTAGTTCGCAATGTATATATCGCATAAAATTAAGTTCGCAAAATTTTTGTGCCAAAAATTGTCTTAATGAAGGTCAATGAAGATATTTGTTTATTGAACCCTTTCTGCTATTTGCTATAATTTGTATTAATTTTTTTTTGTAATTTTAATTTCGTAGTTAATATTACATAAACATGTATTTTTAAGTCACTTTAATTTTAGTTTTGGATTGGTTTTATAGTATATTCAAATTGAAAATGAAATAAGTGTAAACAAACGCACATGACAACGATGGATTTGTGACACGCTTCATCGCAAGTGCTCACGTACTGACCTGTTTAATTTTCTACATCCCTACTCTCGCACATTCGAGTGTTTTAACCAATGAAACCACGCGCCAGCTGCCGCGTGCGCGATTCTTTTATTTACTTCCACTTCATCTTGAAGTTGAATATACTATAGATTTATTGTTTCGTTTTAGTTTGGGTTTCGGACCGAAACTTTCGGTAAGCCAATTTGGTTTATGTTTTTTTTTGCGTCAGATGTAAAATTATTTGGATATTGTGCTGGTATTGGTTCATTTTCTTTTGTTACAATATTATGTAGGAAATATAACATATATTTTTTTATTGTAAATTTATTAAAATAATAAATGAATATAAATATTTTAATTTTCATATTATTTATATTTATTTCAGAGTTTAAGCAATAATGTCGCTGCAATTTGTAAATGGTCGATTTTTAAGAAAAAAGCTCTAAACTGTAAAAATACATTAACGAACTTTTGGACTAAGGGAACGTTTAAGTATTACGTAACGCAAATTGTACCAAAATTCATACACTTAACACCCCAGTTCCCGCGTTATTAAAGGCTGTAGAGATTTTATATTTTGGCTACCCCCCTAACACACCTCCTATTTGGGGGGGTAGCCAAAACATGAAATCTCTACAGCATTTAATAAAGCGAGAAACGGGGTATGAAGCAAAATTATTTCTTTGCGAACAAAGATTATGCGAATTAAGTTTTTGCGAATTAAATGTTTTGCGAACTAAAAGTTTGCGAACTAAAATTTTGAGAAACATTTTTTTTCGGACTAAAGGCCGTGAACCAGATGCGTACTGGGTGAATTATCAACAAATGACTTTTAGTTTGAATTTTGAGGCGTAATTGGTAAAAAGTCACTTTTTAGCGGGAAAAAATGTAGTCTTAGCTTATTCTTTTTAATCGACTTCTAAAAAAGGAGGAGCTTATCAATTTTTTCAATGTTTGATCGCGCATAACTTTGGAACGGATGAACAGAATTGGATGAAACTTTTTGCATCTTAAAAAAGGCATTCTTGAGGTGGTCCCGTTTCAATTAGCTGCCCGGATAATTCCGGGTAAGCCGGATAATTAAGATAAATCTAATAATTTTAACGCAATTTCACTTAAAACAAGTTAATTTGGATCTAATATTAACCAAATTTTTAGAAAAATATCGGATAAGCCGGATAACTTGATTAAGGGGTCACTCAAATATTACGGCAGGCTAAAAATCTTTTAAATGCCACCAAACTTAATTCGGTGGACCTGTAATATCAAAATACCAAGAGAAAATTATTAAATTTGTGATTATACCATAAGGCGTTGTTTGGTTATTACTTAAAGTTTAACAAAGATGTTCTTTAGTATTTAGTATATTTAAAATAAGATTGGTTGGACTCTTGGGCGCTAAAATAAAAATATTACTAAATTCATTTTTTAGAAATTTATCTTAGTGCGTTGTGATGTCAGCAGCTTGCCAAGATGGAAGGACAAATATAATTTAGCTTAGATAACGTTGCAAAGTTCTGTGTCTCTTAAAAGTATAAAATAAAGACTTTTAACAAAAAAAATGAACCGACTTCTATGTCTCCTCTAAAAAGTAAAAAATAATAAAATAAGCCGGTGACAATTTCACAACAAACAATTTAAAAACAAAAATAATTTTCAGTATTTAAATTAGGGAATGGTGAAATTGGCACTGACTTTTTATTTTTTACTTTTTAGAGGCAAGTAAGGCAATTTTCTGACATAAGTACAAAACTTTCTTCAAAAACATTTCATATCTAACGGTTTTGGTAAATAAGCTACTTTTGTTTGTTTACAAATTTAAAGTTTTGATACTTTTACGTGAGAAATAAGAATACTACACTGAAAAAAAAAATGGTTGAATTGTTAAATGGGAAACAACTATTTTTCTGGATGCTGCAACCAGAAATCACCCAGAGTAAAAAAAAAATGTTGTGCTCACTAAATCTAATCTTTGCTTTTGGTAAATCTAAGTTTTGCTTTTGGTAACCTTAACAGATTTATGGTAGAGGCAGCCAGAAAAATAGTTATTCTGCATTAAACTATAGTATAGTATTGATCAACCAGATTTTTTTTCAGTATGGCTGCGAAAAGTAACTATAGTTACTTCATTCAGAAAATATTTAGTGTTGACGTACTTTTAAGAGCAGACTAACATGCCTCTGGCTGACCTGCCAACTCAAAACAAGAGTTAATCTTGTTAGTAAGAGGTCTACAAATTATAAAATCATCAACAGTAAAATCTGACGTGTAGGTTTTGGAAGATAATGGACGTTATTTCTCATTTATTACCATAGTGGACTTATTACTTTATACTATTTTAAATTATTCTATATGCATTTTGGTCAGAGATTTTAAATCCGTTCACATAAATATTCTATTAATTGTCAATTCAGTTGTCAAAATAGTTGCAGATCACACATCCCCTGAAGGCAAAATGGGTTTCAAAATTAAAGCACCTTTTGCAAATTTGCATACAGTTATTTTAGGGCTACCTTAGTATATAACCATTTTTAGCAAAATCAATACCTTGTTCGATTCTTAGGTAATGGTAAAAGTTCTTCAGCAGACTCTGTAGGCAACAGTTAAATCATATTGCAAGTAGAATTTGACTAATCTTATAGTATTTTTTCCTCTGAATTCAAATTTGTTCAAAAATTATCTGTAGCTTTTGTCGTTTTTAAGAAATATGGTTTTAAATTTTTTTAATTTTCTTAAAATAGTCATATTTGGAAACCCATTTGTATATAATAAAACCATCTAAATGTAATTACAAAAGTCTAAATTAACATTTATTTTATAATTTAAATAACTATAGTAAAATTAAATGTCACCTTTTTATGGATTTCGTTTATTAGCCTCTTTTCTACACCTCTGAAACAGTGTTAAAAAGTGTGAACAAATTTTTTGTTGTCTGGTAGCTTGATGTAAATCAAGTCTGTAGACTAGTTCTAGCAGAGATAAAATGTCACAATATAACTTTCAATAAGACAGTAAATTATATCTAGTAGTGTACTGGATCCAGTCCATAGACAACAACAAATTTGTTCACACTTTTTAACACTATTTCAGAGGTACAGAAAAAATCTAACAAACAAAATCCATAATAACCTAACAAATAATTTTACTTTAGTTATTTAAATCGTTAGTTAATTTAGACTTAGAAGGTAGCCCTAAAATAACTGTATGCAAATTTACAAAAGATGATTTAATTTTGAAACCCATTTTGCCTTCAGGGGATTTGTGAGATGTATTTGGAGCTTATTTTCTAAAAAAAGTGAATGTTTCTGTCATAATGTGTCAGAACAATATTTCATATGACAGAAACATTCACTTTTTTTAGAAAATAAGCTCCAAATACATCTCACAAATCCCCTGAAGGCAAAATTTTTGTTTGTTTGTTTGTCAATTTTTTGAGAAAATCGGTTGCAAAAAGCTTCACTGATATATTTTTTTATAATGTGGACACATCCTACTAACAGGATTAACTATTGGTTTGCGTTGGCAAGTTTCTTAAACTTAATATCTATTTAAGATTAGCGTGCCCTATATGGACTAGGGTATATAATATTTCTACTATACAACACCCCTACTACCAGTCATTAATGACATTTTTTTAGTTTTTACCTTAATCCACATGGTAAAATATCTCTGAAAAATATTACACATCACATGAATCGGATTATTTTTTTCTAAAAATGTTTCTCTGTAAACATACTAGGTATATGAACAAATTCTTCCTATAAAATTTTGAGGATATTTCTTTTGACGTCAGGGCCTTAATCTTTAAGGATAAAACTTTATCCGTTTAAGGTTTAAATCCACATGGTAAAATATCTCTGAAAAATTTTACATATCACGTGAATCGGATTATTTTTTTCTAAAAATGTTTCTCTATAAACATACTAAATATATAAACAATTCTTCCTATATAATTTTGAGGATATTTCTTTTGACGCCAGGGCCTTAATCTTTAAGGATAAAACTTTATCCGTTTAAGGTTTAAATCCACATGGTAAAATATCTCTGAAAAATTTTACATATCACGTGAATCGGATTATTTTTTTCTAAAAATGTTTCTCTATAAACATACTAAATATATAAACAATTCTTCCTATATAATTTTGAGGATATTTCTTTTGACGTCAGGGCTTTAATCTTTAAGGATAAAACTTTATCCGTTTAAGGTTTAAATCCACATGGTAAAATATCTCTGAAAAATTTTACATATCACGTGAATCGGATTATTTTTTTCTAAAAATGTTTCTCTATAAACATACTAAATATATAAACAATTCTTCCTATATAATTTTGAGGATATTTCTTTTGACGTCAGGGCCTTAATCTTTAAGGATAAAACTTTATCCGTTTAAGGTTTAAATCCACATGGTAAAATATCTCTGAAAAATTTTACATATCACGTGAATCGGATTATTTTTTTCTAAAAATGTTTCTCTATAAACATACTAAATATATAAACAATTCTTCCTATATAATTTTGAGGATATTTCTTTTGACGTCAGGGCTTTAATCTTTAAGGATAAAACTTTATCCGTTTAAGGTTTAAATCCACATGGTAAAATATCTCTGAAAAATTTTACATATCACGTGAATCGGATTATTTTTTTCTAAAAATGTTTCTCTATAAACATACTAAATATATAAACAATTCTTCCTATATAATTTTGAGGATATTTCTTTTGACGTCAGGGCCTTAATCTTTAAGGATAAAACTTTATCCGTTTAAGGTTTAAATCCACATGGTAAAATATCTCTGAAAAATTTTACATATCACGTGAATCAGATTATTTTTTTCTAAAAATGTTTCTCTGTAAACAGGATTTTTTGTTTGACGTCACGGCCTTAATCTTTAAGGATAAAACTTTATCCGTTTAAGGTTTAAATCTTTCTTAAACATAAAAACTTTTTTGAAAAACATTTCTTATTCTAGCTACATTATCTTTAAGGTGAATTAGCCTCTTATACTTGTTTACAAAATTAAACTTTTGCACGACAAACAAAAGCATTATTAAAATTTTAGCTTCTCAGTTTCTTAAGCTGAAAAGTACCAATAATACGTAATGTGAGCCGGTCTTTACTCTAAAAAATTTACACTGCCAGCAATTACACCCAGAGAAACGATTACTTAAAACAAGTACGTAATATTCAGATCAAATGGCTCAAAAGTTTGTAACGTTCAACTATTACGTAACGCAAATTTTGATCATTTTGGACCCCCCCCCTGTAACGTTATTTTCCTATACCATTAACATGGGCGTAACACTACAAAATGACCCCCACCCCCCCTAGGAAGGTTACGTAATACTTGAACCATCCCTAAGGCCAATACGTTAATCACGTAAAAGTGATTGATTTAAATACAAGGACTAATAAAATTTTAAACAAATTGTTGAATTTTTAACAAATAGCTAGGGGAACCCGGGGCGGAAAGGGATATGGGGCGGAAGGTATGGAGCTTTTATCGGGAGAGGATGTGTGACAGAGTTAAGCTAATCATATTTAAACAATCAGTAAGCTACAGTGCATTGAATGGCCTGGTTATTTTTTGTATAGTTCTGCGCTTTCCAGTTGTCAAATTTTGCGTACATTTATAATAATTATGGATATTGATTCGAGGTAAGTCCTGTTATTTTTATTGATTATATTTATGATATCTATTGGAGAAATTCGTAATATATTGTTTTAATTATTTATTGTGCAGAAATGCTGATCGTGGTGAGTAAACTAAGTCTACGTTCACTTTTCACTCTGCAATAGGGGTAGAATGGGATGGGGCTGAATGGGATTATACCCGTTATATTAGTATAGTAGTAATTTTGTTGTATTTATTGTTGTCATAGATGGTGCATCCTGGTGCCTCACTACAAAAGAAAAACAGCAAACAAAACTGTTTCTGAAAGAACATGGACCGTGCTATGGAAACTACTATCTTAAAATAAAAAAATAAAATAAAATTTTGTTGTGCGTCGCTACAAAAGAAAAACTGACGAGCAAAAATGGTCCTCAGAAAATATTTAACGTGCTGTGGAAGCTATCACCGAAAAATTGAAGAATCTCGATATTTAAATAACATACCCCATTCTGACCGGGATGAAATGCATTTTTTTGTGACTCAATTTTTTAATATAATTTTATAATTTTTGGTAAAATTTTTGCAATCATAATGTTCCAAAGAAATCGAATAAAGGATAATTTAACAATTTTTCGAAGATTTTCTTCAAATCATCCTAATAGCTTGCCACAAACGTTAACCACCCCTTTCACCCTGGCCTGGATTCCCTCAGCTATAAACATGTTTTTTACTGAAAGTTATACTTGTGTAATACTCAAGTATTACAAATACTTCATATAAGTTTTACAGGAGGAAAGTCTTAAGATCTAGCGTTGATAAAAAAAATCGTTTTTTTTTTTAATTGCTTTTTTTCTCTAGTTTCTTGACATTTTATATAAAAAAAAATGTCCCTCGGTTTCTCTGTCTGTCCGGGAATATTGTGACCATTAATATTATAATTACTTAAGAAAGCTTTGAGCTAAAGACTTCAAATTTAAACCATAGGTTGTTTATCCAAAGTTCTAGACAGGTTGTTTTTGGTAAAAATAAGGGTAAAAATTACCTATTTTTTTTGCGAAAAAATAATTTTTTATATATATTTTTTTTAAATGTTGTTGTCTTTAGCAAAAAAAAAGATATTTCTCCTACAGGGGAAAGTATTATTTTGTTGGTAGCAGTTTTTTTTCTCTGTGTGCAATAAAAATTGATTTGCTTGGTGAATTACTGTGTGGCTATGTGCTTTTTAGGTAAATTTTGCGAGAATTTTTTACACCGAAATTTTTTTCGAGGTTAACATACTCATGGTAAAAATTTTCGCGTTAAACATTTTTGAGGTAAATATTTTTTAGGTTGACTCTACCAATAATAATAGATATTACTATAAAAACATATTTTTAGGTAATAATTATCATAAAAAATCTATAATAAAACTAATGAATTTTTACAAGATAATGGTAAAATTTAATGGGTTAAAAAGACAGTATCAATTAAATAAGGATAAAACTTTTAATGTTTAGTTTAAAAGGGATTTTCAGGGGTAATATCATAAGTGATACTAGGTTAGGTATCGTGGTTTTTTAAATAAATTTTACGAATATTAATCCCAAGGACGAAAATGCAACGACTGCTTTAGCAGGAGTTGCATTTTCCAAAAATTGGGATTAATATGAGTAAAATTTGACAAAAAATCACCGGTACCTAACCTAGTATCACGAATTGATATTTGGGGAGAGAATATAATTTATATTTAATAAACATACCTCTAAATTATAACGTATTAATCCACAAATAAATTATTTTTTATAAATTAAAAAGCAAACAACATTACGATTTTAGTTCAGAGAAAAGAGGGGTAAAAAAAAACCATCATAGGGGTAAGGTATTTTCACTTATCAGTACAGCATACTACATATATATAAATTGTATTCTCAGTTTAATACTTTTAAAATACAAAAAAAAAACTACTTTAATAATGATTTTAACTTTATTTTCAGTTTCTTTTTTTTAATATTCTCTCTGAAATAAAGATTGTAGAAACTTTTCTAAATTACCATTAAATCGCTTCTTAACCGTTCGCAAAGTGTGAAAGCTATACGAACTATACGACCAATTATTTAAATCAGCATTTAAAATGTAAATCTCATCCTTATTCTTTGTTTTTTACCTATTTAACTCTCTGACGAATTGAGATGAAAATTTCTTATTATACGGAATGCTCCAAAAACTGCATAATGGACAGAATGGACAGAATGGACAGAAAAAATAATTATCAGCATTTGCCTTAAAATGTAGTCCTTCGGTGACATGACTCCCTAACAAACCTACCTATCCAGTGCTCTACTAAAATACAGCAATACAATGGTACTCAGAAATGCCCATGTGTTATTTAACTGCAACATTTTATGGCAACCGTTGCTAGGCTTTTCTCTGAATGTGCACATTATAAAAGGGATCTTTAGAAGTATATTTTGATCCTGAATTCATGACAAAAATGAATATGTTTTAAATTACATAGTTATTTTTCTTAAGTTGAAGGATCATTAGAAGTCGCTATATTCTGGAGTTGTTAAGGAAAAGATGCTCAGAGTCATGTCTTGATCTTACATTTATCTTAAATAAATGAAATAGTTACTTATAATACAAGGGCGAAAAGTTAAACTTTTCGATTGAGTAGGTTTTTAAAAGCCGAAGGCTGGCCGACCGGTCGGCTCGAAGGTAATGAACCTACGAAATAAAAATGTAACTTTTCGGCCGTATATTATACAATGTTTTTTATTCAATTGTTACTTATTATAATAAATTATTAAAATATACACAGGAGCCATTTTTCATTAAAACAACATGTCGGTCCTATGAGTTCCATATTGGAATATTTCAGAAAGTTGATATAAAGTTGACATTTCAAATCTTTTAGTATTAGGCTAAGAATTTACTGTTCATGTGAAACTAATTTTCTTTTGTTTTTATGAAAATGGCCTCATTTTAAAGTTTTTCTTTTTAATTATCAACTTTAAAGCTATTTTGTGCTTAATTTTCAAATAGAACGACCTATTTTTGATTTCGTTAAATTAAAAACTCAGGTATACTCTACAAGAAAAACAAATGTACATACACCCTAATTGGGTTGGACCTTTTTGGGAAAAATAACCATATTTTAAGTTTAATATAGCTCTTAAAAGAATTTGGCCATTTTCTCCGAAAAGAACCAACCAAAGGGTGTTTTTAATTTAACGAAATCAAAAATAAGTCGTTCAATTCGAAAATTAAGCACAAAATAGCTTTAAAGTTAATGATTAAAAAAAAAACTTTAAAATGACGCCATTTTCATAAAAACAAAAGAAAATCAGTTTCACACAAATAGAAAATTCTTAGCCTACTACTAAAAGATTTGAAATGACAAGTTTCAGAAATATTCCAATATGGACGTCATAGGACCGCCATGTTTTTATGAAAAATGGCTCCTGTGGCGCCATCTTTAAACCAAAAATGTAAACAAATATATAGGGTTCCAAAGTCCAAATAGGGGTATTTACGGCTCTGTAAATTTTAAAAAGTTATCTTTTCCGTAACTAGGAGATAATTCGTAGGCAATACTTCTTGTGACACCCGGTATTTAATTCTCGACCGAATTGAGATGAGAATTTCTACTTCATTGTAGAATCCTTAAATATATCTATGTAGCTACACAAATACAAATTAAAAACTTTTCCAAACTGTAATAGCCTAAAAAGTTGGCGTTTGTCGCCCTACCAAGAAAATTTTCTTTCGAACAATTTAAAAAGTTTTTCTTTTCGTACTTAATATAATAGTTTTTCTTTCTTTTAACTATTTTTTTTTGTTTAACTAAAGTGACCTAACTCTAAATAATAATTGGGTATAAAAGTATTAAATTTGGATTAAAAATAGCTAATTACCCCAAAACACGCTAGACTATATTTATTTGTAAAAAGGATCGGTAGTTCTTATTTGAGTAGCTAAAAACATTTCTTCTATATATAAACCGTAATCATAATTATAGTACTAAAAAATAGTATTTTAATCTAAATGTAAAATATATCAAAAGAACTTTAACAAACTAGAGGCTCATTTAATGATACACTGGTCTACAAAAAAAGTCTTCTCCACGGACTAAACCTATCATGTCTAAAGTATTTTTGTGTGCTGAAAACGAATTTTATTAGGGATGGGTAAAACGAGCCCAAAAAAAGTAATTTTTTTCGGATTCATCTAAGGACTAGGGTGGGCTAGGGTGATTTTCCTTATCGCTTATAACTTGGGCATTTTTTAAGAGGCATACATATTAACTTTTTATATTTTCCTATGCTTTAGAGTTCTACAGTTATATTAGCATTGCAATGCTCAAAATCCAGTGACAGACCAAGGGGGCGGCCAGGGGCCTGGATTTTGAGCATTGCATTATAACTGCAGAACTCTAAAGCTTAGGCAAATATAAAAAGTTAATGAATCCCTCTTAAAAAATGCCCAAGTTATAAGCGATAAGAAAAGGCACAAAATTAAAACCAAGACACCCGGGCGCGCCCCCACTATTTTACTCGGTGCTTAGGAAAAGATAAAAAGTTAATAAATCCCTCTCAAAAAATGCCCAAGTTATAAGCGATAACAAAAAGCATATAATTAAAACCAAGCCTCCCTCTATTTTGCTCGATGCCCCCTAAAATCGTAACTGATTTTCAAAAAAATGGTATTTACGTAATCCCCATACCCTAGACCACGATTTAAATTTGTCGCCTGATGAATCCGAAAAAGTTTCCTTTTTTAATATTAAAAATTCTGTTTAAGCACACAAAAATACTTAAGACATGATAGGTTTAGTCCTTGGAGAAGATTTATTTTTGTAGACCAGTGTATCAATAAATGAGCCTCTAGTTTTTTTTTATGGACCAGTGTTATAGAAGCATATCAAAGTAAATAAAAAATAAAACGTAAGTGTTTGGGCTTTGGGATTGTCCATTAATTACATATTTAAGGCTTTTAAGCATTATAATGCTTTACTACGAAATCGGGAGAGAATCGAACGATCGGTCTACATCAAATTTTTAAATCGATTCAAAAGTATTTTATTCGTTTTCTACACCTTTTCTTACTCCGAATACGATTTTATTTTTTTTAGTTAGTCCTTGGTTTGGTTCATGGGCTGTTTTTAAGTTAGGTCACTTTTTTGAAGTTATTAATAATAATAAATAATAATAAAATACTTTATTTTCATCCCAAGAAACATACAGTTTATAGAGGGACACCTCTAATCATACAATTTTTTAAATTCTAAATACATTTTTTAAATCTAAATTTATTTTATTTTATTAATACATTTTTAATTCTAAATAGGAACATATAAATACATTATTATGATATCACAGAAAAAAATATTACGATATATCATTGTTTATTCAATAAAATTCGCCACACAAGACGACATATGCTTTTTAAATTTAAATCCTTTAAGTTCTTTTATATTCTTTGGTAATTTATTATAAACAGATGCTTCCTTAAACAGTATAGAGTTTTTACCGAATTCTGAAAATACTCGAGGTCAATCCACATTTTCACTGATTCTGGTCGCATAATTATGCACATCTCTTCTATGAGGGAATTCAAGACATGAGTGCCGTGATCCGTTTAAAACTTTATTTATAAAAATATTTACTTGATACGCATATATACTTTTTAATGACCTAATATTGTAATCCTTATAAAGATCAGCTGTTGGATAGTGACTTTTAAGAGAATAAATATTTTTAATTGCTTTGTTTTGCAATACTTTTAAGCGTTTTAAATTTTTATCATAAGTACAAGTCCATACAATATTTAAATATTGTAAGTGACTATGAATCAGTGAAAAGTAGATTGACCTCAAATATTTTTTAGGAACAGTGTATGACCTCCTTAGCATACCAATCGGACGGACAATCTTTTTGGAAACATAAGCCATGTGTTTCTTCCAAGAGAGCCTTTCATCGATTACCAAGCCCAGAAACTTCACACTGTCTACCTGTTATTAACGAAATGCGATCTGACCAACTCCGGATTTGGATTCAAGGACCCCAAAAACGTATAGAAATGTTTGTCTCGTCTCGTGGACAAGACCTTTCGTTCCTAAACTCAAAAAGTGATGAAAAGTGTTTCAAGTTTCATTAATTTTTTGAGCTAAGGGACGAAATACGATCTGACAGAGTCAAACCAACTCCGTATTCGGATTCAGCTACCCCCAAAACGTATAGAAATATTTGACTCGTCTGGAGGCCAAACGGACAAAACTTTTTTGTTTCGTGGTCCTGTGCACGGTGTTTAAACACGAAAAAAAAAAGTCTTGTTCATCAGACGAGACAAACATTTATATACGTTTTTGGAGTTGCTGAATCCATATTCGGAGTTGGTTTGACTCGGTCAGATTGCATCGTTAATAACTTCAAAAAAGTGATGAAATTTGATACATTTTATCACTTTTTTGCGATCTGACCGAGCCAAACTAACCCCAGATTCGGATTTAGTGACCCCAAAAACGCATAGAAATGTTTGTTGCACCTGGTGGGCAAGTCCTTTTTTTTTTCGCCTGCCTGTGTTTTTGTTGAATCATTAAACCAAGTTGGGCGGGGGTAAAAAAATGTTCTAGTAACCTGAAATTTGGTATGCAAGCATAGTTTTTCAATTGAAACAACATAGGGGGGTGCATATGAAAAATTAAAAAAGTGTTTTTTTGCATGAACTAGTATACAAAAAGTCCAAACGTGAACGTATGAACACGGTAGCCGCTGATTGGTTAAATTTCAAGGGTTCTATGCATTTAACTGTTTTCACGATTAAGTTCACGTCAACATTGAATACAGGGAGAGAGGGTTAGATCTAACTTACGTTAATCAATGTTAATTTTTGATATTGTGCCTTGCCCATATGTGGGGCGCGGGTGTAGGGATACATGGCCAACTCCTGTTATAAATAAAAAACATGGCCATGTTTTTTGGCCATGCCTTCTGCCCATGCATGGGGAGACGGACTTCCATCAATAGTTCTTCTGCTTTGGCTAATAATTTTTATCAATATATCCTTATTTATTACTTAATTTATTATTAAATATCATATTTATTAATTTACTATTAAATAGCATATTTAAAATATGTAGATACTTACATGAAGCATACAAAGTGCCATAGCAATTCCAGCAACACCAGCACATTTTGCTTCAAAGAACCATGTAAGCTCGTCCACACATCCGTGATAAAATGGGTTACCAGTTACTGTATCTCTGCATTCGCTTGGTATCGGCTGATTTAAGTCAAGAAAATCGCGTGCACCGTCAGCTCCACAACATTCAATCTAAAATTAAAATTATAATTAATAACAAACAAAAAAAAATGTTTTCGTAAAAGAAAGAAAAAGAAGGGTTTACTCACAATAATTGTGAGTACATTAAGTAATTAATTAGCAGAGAATATTTTTTATAATGTCATAAAAATTAAGTAGCCTTGAACAATGACATTTGCTCAATTAGATACATTAAAATGACGTTTAAAAATTTAGTGTGTTTTATTACAATTTTCTCGAAAACGGTTGGCTCTACGGTGTTACATAAAAAGTACCTTTTTTACGTAACATCACAATGTGGTTCATAGGGTTCCACACGGAAAAAAGCTAAACTGGATTGAAGATTAATAATCTTGAATCAACGCTATGCTAGTTTCCCCATTCCGTAACTCTAGTTAGGGAACGTTCAAGTATTACGTAACGCAAATTTTGATCATTTTGGACCCCCCCCCCGGGTGACGCTATTTTTCTATATCATTAACATGGGCGTAACACTCCCCCCCTTAGGAGCGTTACGTAATACTTAAACGTTCCCTTATACTTCTTTTCAAGAAAATCTTATTCTTGTACGTTGACAAAAGTTATATTTTGTTCAAGACTTAACTATTATTGAAATCAAGAATATAACTATACTTTAAACAGTTCTAGATACAATCTGGTTCGGAGTATTACTTATACTTATTTAGATAAGAAAATTATTGCATCAAGTATAAAAATTATTGCATTAAGTATAAAAATTCTTCAATATTGATGTGACTCCAGACATACACACATTTTTGCTTGTATTTTGAAAACGCGAAGAGATATCAAAAAAATAACAAAAAAATCAATCCCCCTAGATACACACCCCCAACATAAACCAATTTTCAATAATTTGAGAAGACGAGAAGTGAGTGAAGCCTCCAGATAACTTGATCCATACCAATCCAATAATGTGTATCGAATTAGCTGACTAGTAAGTTATAACAACAGTATTCCAAGAGCCCGACTTTATTCATTTTTCAGTTTTGTTAGTGGTAGGAAATACCATGTGGCGCCATCTGTAGCAGAAAGATTATTATCAATGATTATTATCAATGATTAAATAACACAACTGCGAACACAACTGAACAGAGTTACCTATTCTATGTTAGTAATCCGAAATCATGTCGATGCAGACACGTTGAGAGTTGTTTATTTTGCAAATTTACAAAGCATACTAAAATATGGAATATTATTTTGGGGAAAATGTAAAGACATATAATCTGTTCTAAAGTGTCAAAAAAAGGCTCTGCGAACAATGCTAGGGTTAAAGTACAGAGACTCATGTAGAGGGTTATTAAAAAAAAATAAAATAATTACTGTCGCGGGATTATATATTTTTGAATGTATTTTGTTTTTGGTCAAAAACTCACATCTGTTTGAAGATTTGAAACCTACTTCAAGCTGATCTACTGTTTACAATGTCCCCAGACATAGGCTAGCAACCTATGAAAAGGGATCTTTTTATTCAGCAGTAAGTTTTTACAACAAACTACTCTCTCAATTACAAAAAGAATCCTACAAAACAAACTTTAAAAAACATTTGTCAGATTTTTTTGTGCCAAGTGGAGCCATATACAGAAAGAGAATTTTTGATCATGTTGGTGGGCCTGAAAATTATGCTCAGTAGTTTTATTCTCCTTATTTTAGGTTGTACCTATATAAAACAAAAATAATTTTAATATGTTAAAATGTAAAATAAGCTTGTGTGTATGTTTCTTTTAAGTTTGTGATGTTTTATTATTTTAAGTTATTTATTATTATTATTATTATTATTATTATTAGATGTTTATAAGAGTTGAGGTTTCCCTATATAAACTCAAAACATTACAATTTAAAAAATAAAATAAAATCAATATTAATTGCTAATAAAAATATCAAGTCCATTTTTAAAGCTGTTAATGGATGGTGCATTCACAACTTCAACTGGCAGCGAGTTCCAGGTGTAAAATACTCGGTTTGAGAGGAAGTGCTGACGGCATACAGTTCGATATCGTTCACGCTGAAGCTTTAAGTTGTGTCCCCTAAGGTTTGGATTTTGATTCATCAAAAAAATGTTGCGAAGATCCACAGAAAAGCCGTTTTGAAGAATTCGAAAAGTATTTATCAGACACCCTCGTTCAAGCCGGTCAAATTGTGTTGGAATGTTGAAAAGACGGAGACGCTCTTCATATGAAGAACGGTTCCGACCAAAGGGAAGGCGAGTTGCACTACGCTGCACACATTCTAACATATTAATGTCCCTAACTAGGACTGGAGACCATATTGCGGAACCAAATTCTAACTGCGGACGGATGTAAGTTTTGTACAGACATACAGCTGTGGCAACTGAGGGTCTTTGAAAAACTTTTTTAAATAAGAATAATTTTCTCTTAGCTTGGTTGCAGATATTATTAATGTGCTCCGACCATGTTAAGTCGTGAGTAACAATAATGCCCAGATCGCTATGTTTTTCGACTTTTTTTAAAGGTGTACCATTTATTGTATAAATATATTGAGGATTATTTTTACCAACGTGTAGACAAACGCATTTAGATGTATTAAGTGGAATTAACCATTTTTTACTCCAATCGAAAATAATATTTAAATCACATTGAATTTGGTTATGGTTGGTAAGTGGATTTCCAAAAATTTTTGAGTCATCTGCATACATAGACGTTATGCTTGATAAAAGTTTTGGTAAATCTGACGTGTACAGAATAAACAAAATCGGACCCAATACCGAGCCTTGCGGCACTCCACTTAAAACTGGTTTTAGCCCGCTGAAAGAATTGCCAACTTTAACTCTAAAATGTCGGTTTGTAAGAAATTTCTGTATCCATTTTAATAAAGCTCCACGTATTCCAAAATGCTTTAATTTTCGAAGAAGACGCTTATGGGGGACCTTGTCAAAAGCTTTCATGAAGTCCAGATATATGATATCGATGGGGCAGCCATTTTCGATAGCAGTTGTCCATTCGTGAAGGCATTGAAGCAGGTTTGTAGTTACTGATCTTCCTTCCTTATTTTTGCTGTTTTTTTTTAATTTGTGAAAATGGAATTGTTTATACTGACAATTTTTCCATTCAATGCTTTTCTGTACATATTTTTACTATGTGATACTATGTATTGTAAAATCGTTTTTTGGAATAAACATATATTATTATTTTTATTACACCGGCACACAAAAAAAATTAAGTAGAATATGCATTTGACCGGACCTACCTACGGGTACGTATTTTGGTCCGCTGAATCCAAATTCGAGGTCAGTTTTACCCCTACACCCTCGAAATTTCGAGAAAACTTAAAAAAACCGTAATGATGAAAATTGGCAGTTTTAATGATAAAAAAATGTTTTGGAACTAAACTAAGCGTGATTTTCATGTATTTCGATCCGCTGAATATGAATCGAAACTTTATTGAGACCACAAGCCATTTTAAATGTGAAAAAATCACACAAAACTCTCGAAAATTCCGAAAAAGTATAGTTTTCATGATAAAAAAACTTCTTCTGGTCCAATTCAGATAAAATTTTATAACTTTTGATGTCTTCAATTCACATCTTAATTTTTTTAGTCGAATCACCCTCTAAAGCTGGAAAACATCGAAAAAATTGTAAAAATGACCATTCATAACAGAAAAAAAATTGATTGAACATGATTTAATGCCTAAAATAAATACTCTATAACGTAGATATATCAAATAACTTGAAATCTGTGAAAAACACAAGACATAATTTTGGAGGGTTTGTGTGATTTTTTTACATTTAAAACGGCTCGTGGTCTCAATAAAGTTTCGATTCATATTCAGCGGATCGAAATACATGAAAATCACGCTTAGTTTAGTTCCAACAAATTTTTTTATCATTAAAACTGCCGATTTTCATCATTTTTACGGTTTTTCGAAGTTTTCTCGAAATTTCGAGGGTGTAGGGGTCAAACTGACCTCGAATTCGGATTCAGCGGACCAAAATACGTACCCGTAGGTAGGTCCGGTCAAATGCACATTCTACTTAATTTTTTTTGTGTGCCGGTATTATTATTAATAGCTTTTTTTTGGCTAATGAATTTATTCACTTTTTAAGAGTGTATCTTCTTAAATATAAAACAATTTATTCTTTTTTTTTAATAAAAAATTACTTAAAGTGACTAAACCTATGTCTGGAAAACAAGTATAAGAGTATATTGGCTTTATATATTTGTTATACTCATGGAAAGAATATTATACATAGAACAAGTGTAAAATTTTAAGTAAATGATTTGCTTGAATATATATTTGATTTTTTTCCGTGCAGAGATAATAAATAAAAATTACTTTTTAGGTGTAGCCTTAGGAGGGTCGTAGCTCTCTTAGGGCTAATTTTTGGACCAACATTTATAGGAACTTTTTCATATTTTTCGACCTACACCCCTTAAAATTTTGTACCTTATTTCAGAATCACCCTGTATATTGAATCTAAATATTGAAACTTGCTAAATAACAGTAATTGACTTCTAAAGTAGTAAAAAATATATTTTTATCACAATTTATGTTTTTTAAAAAAATATACTCATTCATATAGAAATAAAGTTTATGGGTTTATGTTAGGTAGTATAAATTAACATGTCAATTTACAGTATGAACACTTTTTTTATATCAATAAAGCTGACTTGTGTTTGTGATATTTTTAATTTGCCATTAAAATAAGTCTGGTCAAATAGCTGCTGTCAACCGTGCTTAAAAATAATCAACATAATACAGAGAAACTTTTAGTTCTACTAACGGGGTCTATAGAATGGTGGGTTATTTAAAAGCGGGTAAGTGTTAATTGAATTTGAATGGAGGCCAAAGTTTTGCTTTATAAGATTTAAATTATTATATTATGTTTTGAATTCATCATAATTTTTGAAACCAAAAAGTCCATTAACGAGAAAATTATATGAAGTGTCCAAAACTATGATTTCCCAAAAGCATAAACCAGTATGTATGTAGGATTTATCGAGTGTTTTAGTTTAAAATCTGGTGAACATTTTTAACAAGTTATTTGCCCCCGCTGAATTTTACATATATCTTAAAGCACATTCTAGTTATGCCATTTTCAAATCGATAGGTTCTGGATCCGGTTCCTTTGAGTGCAAAAGCCCAAAAAAGGAGCTAAAAACTTATTTTTAATCTACCGAGTCATATTCATTACATTTACTACATTCAGATTAAGCTTTCTTTTATAAATTCACACATAATACCTACTATAATATATTATACAGGGTGATCAATAACTGGCTGCCAATATTTAAGAGGTGATTCTACATCTAAAAATATTAAAAAAAGTTCCTATAAAGGTTGGTCCGCAAATGAGCCCTAAGGGTGCTACGCCCCTTGGAAATTGTAATAAAAATAAGGTTTTTAGTTAATATCTCGGGTAACCTTTAAACTAGAGTGACGAGCTTTTGTGTGTATACTAGTATTAATAAGGGCAATAGGTTTATGTTAATTTATTTTTTTGAATTTATCCAGAGGGGTCCCTAGACGGAAAATAATATTATTATTATTAGGCTTAACACATTTTTACCCCAAGCTTTTTTATTTGTACTTTTTTTTGGATTTTTTGTAAAAAATATGGATTCCTTGAGTAAAAATACATAAAAAATGTCATATAGTGTCACAGTATAGGAGCAACCGTTTCCAAAAAAAAAAAAAAATGCAATTAAGAGGAAGTTACATTTTGTGCCACCAAAAACGTTACTTTTTAAAAGGCTATTACTCCTTTAATATTAATATGTATTTTTACCTGAGGAATCATTTTTCAAAAATAAAATTGCAAAAAGTTACACAGAAAAAAGTTTGGGACAAAAACTGATAAGCCCCCCCCCCGTTTCGCACACCCCTGGTTGAAATAAGTACATGAAAATAACATATAAAAACGGGCCTTGGTTTGGACTTTTTGACGTGCAAAACCTCGTTGATATATCTCAAAGGGTTCCTGAGTTATTAAATAAAAACCGATTTTTTTAGCCACGTTTTAAGGGGCGTAGCTCTGTTAAAATTTCCGACGCTATTTCAAATACACCGTGTATAAACTTGTATTTAGATTTAATAAAGGAAACACTAAGTACAACAGCACGCTGTATAGTTGTGCTTCGGTAAAAAAAAACTTTTTAATTTCAAAGAAAAGTTTCGATTATAGTTCTTTTTGAATGCAAAGTCTATTGCTCTACAGAGTTTTCTTATGAAACCTCGGAAGATATTCGTTCAAATAAATACTACTTTGAGTTTTGTGCTTTCTAGTTATAAATGATTAAATTTTGTTCATTTATTTTTCTTATACATGTATACAGAGCGGTCCAAAAGTCACCCCCCCCCTCTTAACTTTTGAACCAGTTGAGATATCGACTTCAAATTTGGAACTTTTAAATAAGACAACTTAAACTCTTTTAGCACATATTTTATACTTTCAGCTCTTAAAATGTGGGCAGGGGGGCATGGGGGCACATTTTTTTAAATGGAAAGAGGGGTCGTGTAATACATCATTTTAAAGATTATAAAATTCTCCATTTAACTCCATATTTTTAAATAAAAAAAAAATTGGGTTTAAAATGGGGTTGAAAATGGGTATTAATGTCAAAATTCCTCTAAAAAAAACAAATAATTTTTTTAAAATGCCTCATTTCATCATAAAAAAATGTTAATTATACTTTTAAACTAATTTTAGTTGACATAAATAAAAATTTATAAAAAAAAACTTAAAAAATCGAATGTTTTAGCACAAAAAATTGAAAAATCAAAACCGTAAAAAACATTTTAGAGAATGTTTTATAAAATAAACTACGCAGTAAATTCGCACATCCAATATTCGAATCTGTTTTGAAAATATTCACTGTGGGATTTTTAATTTACTCTCTTGCTTGATGAAACAGACTATAGCGTAAAGTTTGGAGTCTCAAACTTGACACAAATTCAATACAAAATGAACGGAAAATCAAAAAACAAAACCAACGTACAACTAACGCAAAACCAAACCAAAACGAACGAAAACCAAACGCAATTTATTCATTTATTAAATAACAAAAAAATCTAAGAAAAAAGACAAGCATTGCAAAAGTGTAGCGTCAGTGTTGTCGAACATTGCTAGCATAAAATTGACCGGCTAGCCTTGATTTATTGAATATGTACGGTACATAATGTACCTAAATATTTGAGTTTGTATTGATTTTGTGTTACGTTTATATCTTAACCCAATGATTAAATTATTTCATTGTAATAATAACCTTGATTTATGTTGATTTTGTGTCACGTTTATGTCCCAACCCAACGCACTGTGTTTCGTCTAGAGGCACCAAGTAGTAAACATTCCCTTCCAGGTACCAAATCCAAGAAATAAAGGTCCCAGGATTAGTCCCTAATTAGGTAGCCTGGATTAAAGGTAAGTGATAAGCAAAGCGTTGCGTTCAATTTCGTAACAGTTGCAATTTTGCCACAGTTTCTATAACATCTCTCAAAATTTTTAGTGAAAGTGAAAAGTGTTTTAGTGATGGAATCTTTTATTTAAGGTATGTTTATTATATTTATGTAAAAACATACAGTTTTTGTTGGGTAGTTGTACTAAAATATGTAACTGAAAATACTGTGGATTTTGTTTTGAAAATTTCTTTAATCTCTAATTTTCAAAGACCACAACTTTTGATCTAGACCTGGCTTTAGGCTATTTTTTTATGTAATGCCCTATATTCAAGTTTAATTACCAGTAATCATTTGGCCCGAAAGTGCCCGCAACTAAAATTATGTGTTTTTTTTTTAGAACAAGTCGTCACCGATTCTTCGGAAATTGATTATGATGACGAGTCATCATCGGATGAGTTTTAGTTTTAATTATTATTTTGTTTTAATATTGTTAATTTTCATTCGATACTGCACTTTTACGTTTACCTTATTGTCTTATCCTCGTATTATTTCATTGTAAAAAATAAAATCTTTTTTTATGAAAATAATGTTTTGTTCTCTCTGATATGCCCTTCTTATTGCATAATATACAATTCTATGCAATTAAAACAAATAAAATAATTTTGTCCAGCTAGCTATACACTAGACGAAATACTGTGCAACGATCAAAGTATTTCATTGAAATATGACATTTTGCGTCGCCTTTCCGAATTTTACCAAAAACTCTACAACAAATCTTAAATTGTAAAACTAGATAAAAGGTTCCAAGCACCCTGTAAAAACATCGGCACTATTGTGAAAACTAACAACATGCTATTAGAACAGGGTAAAATAAAAAGCATTTTTAAATAATTTTCTGCCTTGTTTATTTTTTCAATAATATTTGAAAATCAAACTTTAAATAATGGCGCCATTATATTTACTCCTCGCTGCACAAACTAACTTGTATAATATTTATATTAAACTTTAGCTTTTCTTGTACACTTTATATATAATTAAAATTAATAATAAAAATATGTTTTTACTTGGATGCAAGTTAAACTTATTAATTACAATTTTTGATTGATTTTAAAAACAAATGAATGGAAGCTTAAAATTTGTACACTAGAGCCATCTAGTTTGCAAATTTCAAACTAGGTGTTTTGTTTGATTTTAAATTCTGTATCTTTAAAACATTATATTCTAGCAAAAAACTGTATATAACATTTTTTATAGAGCTTAAAAAGAGCTTTTATTAAAAATATAATTTTTTTAAATCGGGTTATAAATATGTGAGATATGCTAAAAAAACCTTTTACTAAAACGTTGTTTATAACATTTTTTGACCAATTTAAAATTATATTTTATATAAGTGCTAAATTAACCAAATACAATATGAATTGCCTTAATTATAAACAAAAAACACTAAAAATAGGAGTTTTACCCTATTTTTACCCCTTACCCCCAGTCGTTTACCCCCAAAATCTAATTAGCTCTTCGGAATACGATAAGAAACTATATGCAAAAAACCGAAAGTCGATATCTCATGTAGAAATGGAGTTAGAGAGTTTACACCCAGTCAGACGGTGGCAAAATTTTTTTTTTACTGATTTCGACTCAGAATGGTGTAAAACGTCGAGAAATGTGAAAAAAACGTGGTCAAAGATTTTGACTTTTCGGCGAAGATTTCAATACATCGGCACTCTTAGTAGCACTAAGTGTCGATGTAATTGTACCATCAGCACTGTTGAGCGTTGCATTGCATAAGGGTGAATTTGACGGGCTAGCGTTGATTTATTGAAAATCTACCTAAATATTATCATTAGTGTTAATATTGTGCCACGTTTATGTCTTAACCCAACGATAAAATTATTTCATTGAAAAAATACCACATTTTGCATCGCTTTTGAGACTTTTATTGACATTTTTTTTAACTATCATAATGTCGGTTTAAACTAATAAAAAACAAGGCGTAACTATAACGACGAAATCTTTTCGCCATCGCCATAAAAAAATCAAAAACGCCACTTTCCTATCTTTTTAAAATCATATCACCTTAATAATGTAATATTATAACAAAATATATAAAATATTCGTGTAGCTTATTTTATTGAATATTAATAAAGTTTTACCAATTTAAATCTTTTTTCTTCACAATAGTAGAAATGTCAAACATGAATTTCCAATGTCAAATGAAATTTACATTATATTAATTTTTATTAGTTATATATTTAAATTGTTAAAATATTGTTTCAAAAAATAATTCTGCAAATAATATTCCAGATTACATACAAAAACTCGACAAAAAATCTTAACTTGCATTGATATATAGCGTTATCAACTGTAAGTCAACGCAAATCCGGTGCTAAATGAATGTCGGTTGAATCCGCTAGGGGAAGTCGACTATTAATTTTTTACGTTTCTTGATACGATAGTTTGAGAACGCCTTGAGTTAAATACTTCGAATTTGGACCGAGGTGAGTAAGGATATCAAACCTGGGTAAAAACAGTAATTATTCTTTCAGCAGTATTTTCAGGGGTAATATCATAAGTGATATTAGGTTAGGTATTGGTAATTTTTTACATAAATTTTACGAATATTAATCCCAATGACGAAAATGCAAAGACTGCTTTAGCAGGAGTTGCATTTTCCAACAATTGGGGTTAATATGAGTAAATTTGAAAAAAAAAGCACCGGTACTTAACCTAGTATCACGAATTGATATTTAGAGAGAGAATATAATTTATATTTAATACACATACCTCCTCTATTTTATAAATTAAAAAACAAACAATAAGCACGATTTTAGATTAGATTACCTACATATATATAAATTGTATTCTCTATAATAATCCATAAATCTCATCGAATTGTCTGTTTGCGGTATTTTCAATATATTTATTTCTTTTCGGTTTCTCCTTTTGTTTTGATTCTAAATTTAATTTCTGTCGTCAACCAGTCACTGCCAGGGTTTACAACTTATTTCATTAATTTCACGATGATTTATTTTATTGTTAGTTTTCTTCTGGAGATATATAAATCACAAATTATAAATTATTTTTCCGAGAAAAATTGTTACAAATGAATCTCGGCTCAATAATTTTTATAAAATTAATTTTAAAAAATAAACAAATAAAATTTACGTAAATTTAAAGCAGAGCAAAAATTTCCCTTAACTTTAGAAACAGGAGTTAATAACTTCAAAAACAAGAATTGGGAAAGCACTGTGTTAGCAAAAATATTGCTACTTGTCTGTCTGGTTAATTTTCTGAACACGACAACTCGAAAACTTCATCAGTTGGATTTTTCTTTTTTTTTATACATGTCCCGATTTTTACACACACCTACAATTGTTTTTTGTGGAATTTTAAACAACTTTCGATATGAACATTTAGGAAAAATAAAGTTTTTGTAAGAAAAAAAGTTTATGGGTTAAACAAAAAAAGCTTATGGGTTAAACAAAAATAAGAAAGTTATAGAGGGGGCAAATTTTTAAAAATTGTAAAAAATTTAATTAGGAACACCTAAATTTATATTTATTTATAAATAACATAACCCATACATGAATTTAAAGCTCATATAATTTTTTGTCTGGTTGAAAATGAGAATTTTTGTTTAATGATTGGTTTCATTAAATAATATAAAGAAAATAACCTTCAAAAAAATAAATTAAAAAATTTAAAATTACAGTCAAAAACCGGTCGTGGCCCCATTTCCATTAAAAAAACATCAACATTGCCCCGTTACTTCTAATAAATACCACCAAAAAATTATTTTGTTTATGTTAAGTTTTAAATTTCAACTTGATACCTTAAGCAGTTCTTCTTTAGATACGCACTGTATATAAAGTCAACATTGACTTGCCTTAAATGATATTCATTTGGTTTATTATGTTATTAAACTATTCACAGCGCGTAGCGCTAGAATAGTATTATACGGTAGTTTCGAATTTATGCATGTCCATATGTGCGGAAAAGTAATGCGGAAAACTACTTTTTCGTACGACCTAGTGTACATGAAATAAAGAAAAATACATGTTTACTATATATCCTCGTTAGGATATATTTTTATCGCACGAGTACATAGTGCACATTTGAATGAAATGAAAACTATGCACACTTATTTATCCAAACGAGTACACATAGCTTTCATTTTGACAAAAATCATTTGTCGTTTATAAAATTTTGAAATGTCAAAATTAAACACAGGTAATTCTTTAAAATATACACTTTTAAAGAGTCTAGACTGTAGATCGAACGAAAAATGTTGTTCGCAACTCGTTTGCGACAAGCCCTTACTACTATTTCCGCACTAGTGAGAAAAAGTGACACGTTGCACACGTAAATGCGTGCGGAAAAGTGCACTTTTTCTCACGCTTGTAGAAAAATGCAATAAACCATCCACGGCTTGTTTTAATCTGTGTTTAATACCTGTATTCCTAAAACTTCCTCACATATATTATGATTATAATAGAATATAGCTATATTTAATAGGTAAAATTAATTTAAACTTTAATTATTCCTAATGTGGATCATAAATTATTTACCTGGTTAGTGTTTGAATATTAGATATCGATTATATGTCATAGTTTATTGTATAACAAATATTAGTTATTTACCATAATAGTATGCAGACTATTGTTATTAATTTGACAAAAAAATGTATTTGCTATTAATGTTAAACATCTATTTTAAATGGAATTTGAAAATAAATGTGTAAAATAAAATAAATTTTATACTATAAAATTAACAACTTTTGATCTTTAATTATTGACATTTACAACTTTTTGGAATTAATGAAGTTGGGAATTTCCAACTTTTATATTTTAATTTCTTTGCATTTTCTCAATTTTTACAAGTTTTTGCAAACTAAAAAAAAATTTTGGGTAAGAATATAAAACATTTAGGGTTATTTGTGATAAACACTCGGAAATGAAGCAAATAAAAACTCACCTAATATTTAGGCTGCTTCAGGACTAAAAAAAATTATAAAACTTTTTGGACATAACTTAGACATTATAAATTGATTTTTTTTGGAAAAAAATATAAATAAACAAAAATAAAAGAAATTAATAAATTAAAAACTTACCTAAATTATTAAATATGCATTAAAACAAACAAATTAAACAAAAACATTACATCAACAAACAAAATACACTGGACATTTTTCAATAGGAGAATACTGTAGAACAATTAAATACTGATTTTTTTTTTTAAAGTATGTATCTATAAATTTGGATAGAGTGTTGTTCCAGTGTTTAAAATAATTATATTTTGATATATTAATTAAATAGTTTTGTAAAATTACTGCAAACGCAGCGCCGCTGCAGCGCGCTGCGTCAGCGGACGGTCCAAAGCCACATCGGGGTAAAAAGGACCAAAGAGTCTAATTATAATTACCAGGCTTGAACTCCCTATCAAAAACTACTACCTATAATAATAATATTTTTATTTAATAATACAGTGTATAACGTTATAAAGTTTTCATTAAAATAAATACAAGATTTTCTTCATTCGAGAAGTACAATGTCCTACTACCACTAGATAAATATTGGTTTTAGTGGATTATTTGTTGGTGACATACCAGAACATAGTAACAATAATTATAAAGATATACTTAACTAAGAAACTAAAATAAAAAATAAAAAGCTCGTTGGTTTCTCAATGACCAAACTGTCTACTGTATGGTGGTTGCAGGTCATCTTTTTTCTTGTATTATGATCGTGGACGCTTTTTCTGTCACTGCTTACCATTGTTTTATAGTATACAATTAAGGAGTAGATATAAAGCAAAGGCAGTGTCATAATTTCGTGCTCACAAGATGATCTGTCGTTGTACACTCCTGTCATACGTCTTTTTCTGACACGTAAAAGCATCTCCCGTAGTGTGATGAGCTCCCTAGTAGACAAGTCCATAACTTAAAACTGACTGCACAATACCAAAGTATGCCAATTTAAGTACTTCTATGAAGACTGTTCGGCGAATATTTTCTATGAGGTAGCATCTGCTGCTTAGTTTTGAGCAAAGACTATCTACATGTGGGCCCCATGTCAGTTTTGTGTCCATATGGATACCCAAAAACTTACATGACCATTAGTGATGTCAGTGTTATTTAGATTTACTCAATTTGAGGTCTCGATACAAAATCGTTCAGTATTTAATACGGTAAGAAATTCTCAATGTACCTGTATTTGTATGTGTTCTACCGTATCACCAGCAAAATTGATACTATAACGAGTTAGTCTGAGAGTGCGAAGAGGGTCAGACTATTTACGGAAGGGAATTAAATTACATTTCGAGACTCTAAGGATTTAAAGTATAATAACTCTTACGTTATATATTTCTATCGTCTGCAGTTAAAGAGTAATAACTGAAAAAAAAAATAATAAAAAACTGTGAAGATATAAAATCCATTATTAACTATTTGAAGTAGATAGTAGATTTTTAGTGGAAAATGATTTTTCTTTTGAAAATTTGTCATCTATAGAATGTTACAAAAAGATAAAGTGTCATTTCCACAAATACACTGTACCTATAATATACATGCAGTGTATATTATAAAAGTTAAGAACTAAAATTAAGAAAACTATATACAGAAAAGAATATTAACACGTTTAGCGTCATTTTTATTCAAACAGATACAGGCGGCTTTTTCCAATACAGTTACTTTCCTAAACTTTATGTAACACTTTACTTGGTGGCCCAAAAGGACAGAAAATTTTTTGCGTGGTAGCGCTTAACGTGTTAAACTTCAGCCTGGGTTTACCCCACGTAGGCAGCCGTATGTTAAATTTCTATAATCAGCTGTTTTATGTTTTATATAATTTAAAATTCATAAAAATTGTATTAATGAAATCCATTATTCGCTCCAATTTTACATAATGCTACTGTATAACTGGTACTATGCGGGTTAGCGGTAGGGTACCAGCTATATGTACACTGTACATTGTACAATTGAGGTGACTGATAAAATTTTATAGTGCTCGGAGTCCGTCTGCCATTAGTGTCATATCATAAAATGTTTGTGAAATTTTAAATATAGCGCGCTGTTAAAGTCGTATATTAATTTGTAACTGTTAAATTTCAGTACTATAGTAGTAGTAGTAGTAGTTTTTGTTCTGTTAAAAAAACTAAAAATAGTAAATGTTTCTATGGTCCAGTTCTCAACTGGGTCTCATAATTCCTTCATTATGAAACTTAAGCAGATTTTTTTTTTAATTTAGGTTGCATTATAAGCTTATAATCACACCCATTTTTCATGTGATTATAATTTCACAAAAATTTGTTTTTTTTTTATGTTGGCAATAGGACAGTCGAATAAAGCTTATTTTTGTTTGGAAGTAATAAAATGGCAAGAACCATAAAAATTACGTTTTTACCATTTTTTTTTAATTTCCCCAAATGCATATTTTGTCTTAAAAACTAGATGAAATGTTGCAAGCACCCTGCCAAAACATCGGCACTATTGTACACTAGAGTCATCTAGTTTGCAAATTTCAAACTAGGTGTTTTGTTTGATTTTAAATTCTGTATCTTTAAAACATTATATTCTAGCAAAAAACTGTATATAACATTTTTTATAGGGCTTAAAAAGAGCTTTTATTTAAAATATAATTTTTTGAAATCGGGTTATAATCATGTGAGATATGCTAAAAAAACCTTTTACTGCTTTAAACGCCAATATTTCGAAAACAATACGTTTTAGGAAAACGTTGCTTATAACATTTTTTGACTAATTTAAAATCATCTTTTATATAAGTGCTAAATTAACCAAATACAATAATAATTGCCTTAATTATAAACAAATAACGCTAAAAATAGGTGTTTTACCCTATTTTTACCCCCAAAATCTAATCAGCTCTTCCGAATACAATAAGAAACAATATGCAAAAAACCGCAAGTCGATATCTCATGTAGAAATGGAGTTTATACCCAGACAGACAAACAGACAGACAGACAGGACAGACGCAAATTTTTTTTTACTGATCCAAACGAGAAATGTGAAAAAAACGTGGTCAAAGATTTTGACTTTTTGGCGAAGATTTCAATAAATCGGCACTCTTAGTAGCACTAAGTGCCGATGTAAAAAACAGTATAATATACTTGTTTCATTATAATATTGGTACACTTTTTCATTAAACTCCATTAGCTTGGACGCGTGCGCCAACTGTAATAAAACTGGAAAACTGGTATTTTAATATACTATTAAAAAAACACGGTTAAATAATAATTATTGAATAAAAATTCCAGTTAAAAATTACTATGCATTGCAATGCTTTAGAATAAATAAGAGCTTTATTGTACATTGCGCATTGTACAATGTATTTTGCAATATTTTATCAATTTCAATTACCCTTTTCCGAGTAAAATTAATCGTCCACTTAGTATATCTGGCACACGATTGTCCTAAAACATATTTTGCATGGTCTATAATATGAGTTTTACACTGCCTACACTATTTATAATCAAAAGTAGATTTATTAATTTTTCATGGCTAACCTTAAAACTATTCATTTTAGGATTGTGGTTTTGTTTAATATTTCTATAGAATAACTTTTTTTGGAAAAAATAATTCTATAGAACTGTATTGTTTGGAATAAAGCATGTTCTACACGAATAAAAATTTGGCGGTTCTTCCAAAAAAATTGTTCCAAAAAAAGAAAAAATTGTTAAAATTTTAGTCCATGTAATAGTTACATTTAGTGGAGCCATATAACCGGAAATTTTTATGAATAAGGAAAAATCTGGTAATAGCGCGATTTTTTTTTCTAATTTGTTCTAGACATCCAAAAGAGTCTGTAACTCGATTTGTTCTATTCTGTGCAGGGCGGAAGCCATCTTTTTTTTTACTTAATTTTTCCGTTTTAGTTTTTTTATATTTTCTCGGCTCCTATTGGTCCAATCGCGACGATTTAAAAAGTATTATATTCGTTATTTATGTCCCTTTAAAAAATTCTAACACAATTTTATAACCCCAAAAGAAAAAAAAAATGAAAACCGTTGCTTTTGTTACTTTTTTTGTATTTTTTTGTAATTTTGTCCAGAGAGTATATATTTAAGCGAAAATTTCTTAAAGTGTACTTCCAATAATTATAAAGTCCAAACGTGGTAAAAAAAACAAAATTTTAAAATAAAAAAATATATATTTTTTATTTTTTTTTATTTTTATTTTATGTTCCTTTTTTATATCAAAAAATACTTTTTCTTGAATATTTTTTATTGGAATATATTTATTTATGTAAAAATGCACAAAAAAGCGTATGCAGTGTAACGTAGGTCTAACCGTTTTGAAGATAAATGCATTAAAAAGTAAATTTTTACGCATCAAAAACTAAAAATAAAAAATTTAAAAAAATAAAAAGTCAAAAACAAAGATTTTAATATTGGGTGGTGATTTAATATTTAAAACTGAGGGTCTAAACGCCAGTCGATTTTCTATACCGATGTAAAATTTAATTTTAAAGTATATTATGATGCGTGTATACCAAAATACTATTTTTTCTTAACATACTTACGTTTGTTTACTAAGATTTGGTAATATTGCTGTAGAAACTAGCTTAAATGAATAAACATAATATTTAAGGTAAAATTAATTTTTAAGTCTTACTTTTATATTAAAGCCTTAGGCTATTTTTTTTTAACAAAAAGCCCAAATACAGTTTACAAATAGTTGCGCGCGCACTGACGCGCATTTCTAATTTTTATAGTAAAATGTTCTTACAGAAATATTCTAAATAGTGTATAAATATTATATATCTAAATTTTGCCAAAATTAAGTTATAAGCATTTTTGTAGGAAAAAAATACAAATTTTTGATATTTTATATAATAAAATTTGAAAATTATAGCGCTCGCATTAGTGCGCATTTAAAATTTATACACTAAAATATTCTAATATACAAAGTTCTTAAAATGTGTAAATATTATATAGCTGAAATAAAAAAAAAGTTATAAGCATTTTTATGTGAAAAAAAAAAGCATTATTAGTAGGCTTGAATTTTATTTTAAAAAAATCAAAAAGTTTATTCAATTTTTTATATTGGAAATGCTCCTAAATTAACATATATGAACAAAAAAATATTTAAACGTGGTTTTTGAAATACATCTGGGCGAAAACACAGTCCTTTAAAGAGAACACACTAAAATTTGATTTTTATATAGTATCTCATAAACCGTCTAAGCTAATGATATGAATTTTTGCTCGTAATCTAATATATTGAATGGTTTTAATTAAATATTGTCAACAATACATTTATTCAGGGGCGTACGAATTGGGGGTTAATTATTTTTAATTTCAAATTTTACCCTTTTTGCCCAGAATAAAAGTCAATTTTGACTCAAAAATAGTTATTTATGTATTAATAAACTATTTAAGATTTAATTCACTAAAAAAAAAATGTTAAAACACTTTTTTCTGTTTGGCAACATAGTTTCAAACATTTTATGATCAGATCGTTCGTCGGTGTTGGTCTATTTGGGGATCAGATAAGTTAAACGGTTTTTACCAGAACTTGTTTATAATAATATGTCGGCAAAGATTGTATGGATAATATAGGCCCATATTATAATAATTATGGATAATTATAATTATGTATGGATATTATAGAGAGTTCCTAAGGAGGGTGTTGGGAGGGTTATTTTGTTTAAAAAGCTTAAATTTCGTGTATTTTGGTAGCATTTCTTTGAAAATTGTATGCCCCCCAGGAATTAAAATTTTATTTTTTCAAAAAAATATATATTCTTTAAATAGATTTAAAAGAAATCAAAATTTTAAGGCGAAAGCCCTCTCGCTCCTGTGATACGGTTTGTTTTTTTGTATTGTTTTTTATGTATTTTTTTGCGTGTAGTGGCAGCATGTTATCTATTGCCTAGGGCGGAAAATTTAGTAAATCCGGCCCTGAGTGTTATACAATATTGGATTGCCCACTCAAAATAAAGCTTTTAAGCTCAAGTCAAGCAACAACCACCGTTGCATAAATTTCGGGAAGCAGTGTATATTTGACAAGCATATTTTGTATGGTGTTACGGGGTATATGGTAATGTATTTTATGACATCCTGAGATGATAAATGGGATATTGTGTTCCATTATAAATTATCGTGTAAGGTTATGATATATTTAATTATAAATTAGACAACAAAACAATGACAATACTTTGGTATAATCACAATGGGTAACAAAGTTTAAATTACAATGGGCAAAACAATCTAATTTTTATAAAAAAAGTTATTGCAGTTTTAATACTGAACGTTATTTATAAATACATATTTTTTATTTATATCGAGACATTTATTATTTAATACTTTACCTGTGATATTAAATACTACAATGTAAGTATTCTATACAATATCTCGTCATATTAAATGTGCTGGCCTATTTGGAACCCCAAGCAACGTGTGTTTATTAATATAATACTACTAGTATTATACTACTAGTATTATACTATCATGTTGAAGTAAAATTACTGTAACATTTGGTAAAGTATATCACAGTTATAGTATTGGTCTAGTTTAACCCCTTCCGCTCCAGCCAGTTTTTCAAGGTATAGGTTCCTATACCAGATTTAAATTTATTTGGAAAATCCCGTATACAAATATCTAACTGTGGATATTGTAATAAAATTTGCTATACCTAAAAATGTCCATAAGTAGATACGATGGAGCGGAAGGGGTTCAACTATGTTACAGTATTGAGTTTAATTTGTTCTTAATTTAAGATATTTATATAAATATGTACGTTTTTTAAACCGCAACACAAACCTTTTTTAGTTTAGGCGGATATCAGGTATTACGTAAATGATATGATTTAAATTTTATTTAATAAATTGAATTGAATTAAATGAGTAAAATAACAATCGGTAAATACAGTCAGTTAAGTAAGAGCGTGTCACGCATTATTTATTTATTAATTTATTTATACTATTTTTTTTACATTAAAATACAGTCGTCAGTGATCGCCTGGTATCGTTGGGGCATACTTTGACGAGATTTTCCGCAGATTTCTATGGCAAAGGCCTCCAAATTGTCTGAGTCTTGCGGGTTTGCGTCGGGTAACTGGGATGGCCAATCTCAATCGATGTTTTCCTTGGCCCACGCAAGATGTTTTTCTTTGTTTTTTAATCAACAAAGGTTTCTTTATTGTACTTCGCCACTTCAAGTCTGAGCCCGGAGATAAGTACGAATTTTTTCATGCGAAATATCTAAACCTTGCTACATCAGTTTTTTCGCCTCTTAGCGCAGTTAATTGAAGACTTTGCGAAAACATGTTTAAAATAATTTTTCGTACTTAGCCGACACTTTTCCTGTTGAGCCACGATCGAGTAAGTCGTCAACATTTTTCGTTTCCGAGTATCGTTTCACTCACTTGCTGACGAGTGTCCCCGACCTGCTCATATACTTCGCAGCCGCTATAGCATCATTTTCGGACCTTTCGGATGCGAGTAGTGAAAGACAGCCTCGAATTGGTACGCAGCACTCATGTTTTAAAATGTGTTAGTTCATCAAAAATAAGGTTTAGAAAGAGTCTCTATGTAAAAAAAGCATTGTCCGTCAGGAAGTATCGTTGAAAAAAAAGTAGGGCTCTCTCTTACAGAGTACACTTTATAGGTGGCACGCTCTTACTTGACCAACTGTAATACCAAAATTTTGATTAGCAATAATACAGAGAAAAGTAATAAAATAGGATCCAATTATTTTCTCAATGCATCGTTAAAGTCAAATGGTAAGAAAACAGTGTATACATTGTATACACTATATATAGTAACACTACTGCATTATTCTAAGCATACACTCCAAAAAAAAAAGAAAAAAATACCTCTCATACGTACCGAAATTCTGATTTTAGCTATAGGTATTGGTACCGTTTTTATCGGCCAGATTGTTTTTCGAGATATAGCACACAGTGGTTTTTTTTCTATAGTTGTAGTAAAAAAAATAATTTAGGTCTAATTAATTTTTTTTGCCGTGGTTTGATTCTCTATTAGTGGGGCTCTAAGCCAAAAAACGCGGATTTAAAATATCTTTATTTGTTTGTTTTTAATTGGCTTCTAAATTCAAAAAATTAGTTTTTTCATGAAAAAATAGCGAAAAAATACGAAAAAATGTATTTTTTTTAATTTAGAAGCCTATAAAAAACAAACAAATAAAGATATTTGAAATCCGCTTTTTTTGGCTAAGAGCCCTATTAATAGAAAACCAATCCACGGCAAAAAAAAATTTATTGAACCTTAATTATTTTTTTACTCCTAACTAGAAGCAAAAAAACCAATGTATCAAAAGAACGAGCTGATCAAGAAAAACAAAAAAAAGGTTCCGAAATTAGCACATCAAATATAGCCAGATGCAACTAAAATGGTATCGGTAAATTTTTGAGTGTTGAGCAGTGTTATCAATAATGATTATAGTTAGGTATTATGGTTTTATAGGTTGATAGATTACACTATTAGTGTAATCTATCAACCTATAAAACCATTTCACTTCAAATAATTATACAAAATATGATAAATATCTTGTATATTAAATTAAGCTACTTACATTTTCTTGAATCATTGCCAAAGTTTGTCTGGACTGCTCATGATGTGAATTCATTATAAGTTTTCTCATGCTTTCCCTAATTTGAGGTTGAAATCTGGAATCTCTGGCACTATAATCCAGTACCACGGCAGCTCCGGCAAGACAGAATATGAAAGCAAGGACCTGAGTACCAGCATACTGAAAAGAAATGAAAAATAAATTAATTTCATGTTTTTGATACACACAGATATTTTTTCATAGGATAAATCCCGAGACTTGCAGGTAGTTTTTTCTGTTATTTTTGCTTAATAAATGTTTGAAACTACATAATAGGGTGGCTTAAAATACCGTTGGATTATTTAAAATTAATGTTTTCTTTTATCAAAAATCTATTTATAGATATCGTCGGCTTACAAGTAAAAGGCACTAAGTCACTTTTTTGCAAAAATGGGATTTTTAGGGTACTGTAATTAATTTTTGATGAACTATGTACAGGTAAACCGAACTAACTTCTAGGTGGACTGCAAAGAGAGTTACCCACTATACAAAACGCACCAGTTTGATTTTGAATAAAATTTTATATGGCCATAGGCACTAAGTCACTTAGTGCACTTAGTGCGTTTTACTTGTAGATTATTTCAAATGTTTCTGCACTAAGCGACTGAGTGTTTGTTTGGCGAAACGTGCATTTTTGTAACAATTATTACAAAAATTAAAAAACAACAGTGAAAGTTAAATTTGTCAATATCTCAAAACCATGTTTTTGGACTTAGTGCTCTTTACTTGTAAGCCGACGATATAATATAAAAGTCCAAAAAAGGAGGAGGTTATCAATTCGACGTGTGACTTTGTTTTTTTTATGTTTTTTCCCGCATAACTTTAGAACGGATGAACGGAATTTAATGAAACCTTTTGAAACTTAAAGAGGATATTCATGAGGTGGTCTCGTTTTAATTTGACGCTTAGATAATGCCGGGCAAGCCGGACAATTAAGATAAATCTAATCGTTTTAACCCAATTTCACTTAAAACCGGCTTAATTTGGTTCTAATACCAATCAAATTTTTAGAAAATGATCGGATAACTCTGATAAGCCAGATAACTTCATTAAGGGGTCACTCAAATATTACGGCGTCTTTTAATTGCCGCTAAACTTGATTCTGTGGACCTGTATATTAAAATACCAAGAGAAAATTATAAAATTTGTGATTATACCATAAGGCGTTATTTGATTATTACTTAACACTTAAAGTTTAAGAAAGATTTTCTTTAGTATTTCGTTTAGAATAAGGTTGGTTGCACTGAAATAAAAATACTACTAAATTTATTTTTTAGAAATTTATCTTTAAGATGATGACGTACTAATAGTGCGTTGTGACAGCTTGCCGACAACTATAATTTAGCTTAGATGACTTTACAAATATACAAGTTCTGTGTCTCTAAAAAGTAAAAAAAATAACCGAATCTTGTCTCTAAAAAGTAAAAAATAAAAAATAAGTCGGTGCCAATTTCACAGCAAATAATTTAACAACAAAAATAATTGTTAGTATTTAATTTAGGGAGTGGTGAAATTGGCACCGGCTTATTTTTAATTTTTTACTTTTTAGAGACAGAAGTCGGTTCATTTTTTTTTGAGAAAAGTTTTTTAGCCATCTTAGTCAAGGCTCCGCGGTTCGGCTGGAAACTTAATAAGTTATAAAACGAATCAAGTTCTGTTAGCAGATTTCGTGGTGCATTTTTTTGACAGCCGAACCGATGAATCTCGAATTTCGGAGAGGTGAATCTCGTATTATTTTGATTTTTTTTAAATAACACTCTTGTCTTGATTTTTAGCTCGAAATTGAGACCAGACAAGATTCGAAATCTTATCTTCTCGATTCTGGTAAAAACCTATAGGTTTGGACTTATTTTTTATTTTTTACTTTTTAGAGAACTTGTAGATTTGTAACGTCATCTAAGCTAAATTATAGTGATTCTTCCATCTCGGCAAGCTGTTGACGTCACAACGCATTATTAGTGCGTTTTGACGTCATCATCTTAAAGATAAATTTCTAAAAAATAAATTTAGTAGTATTTTTATTTCAGCGCCCAAGAGTCCAACCAACCTTATTCTAAACAAAATACTAAAGAAAATCTTTGTTAAATTTTAAGCCTTAAGTTAAAAGTAAAAACCTATAGGGTTAACCTATTAGGGTAGACACTACGTATTATAAGCTATTATAAATCAAGTTGTAACTTTAGTGGACTTTATACAGATTTAAAGCGATTATTAAAGGATTAATGACTTTAGTTTCAATAAATTTTGGTTAAGTATCGTAAATAATCTAATCAAATGTATGCCCAAGAGCATCATTTCGTTATGAGCATAGATAAACAAACCCCAAGGGGGTTTGCTCTATCAACCCTTTCAGACACTTGTAACTGGATAAATTTAGTTTCATGTATTATATAAGTTCTTCTAAACTTTATTGCTTTCCCATCTAACCATTTCTTCTAAACTTTATCGGTTCAGGGACGGGCAGAAGAAAAAATAAAGTGGGGGGGGGGGGCAAGGTACAAATTTTGCCAACTCGTCTACAAAATTTGCCAACTGACACAAAAAAATGTTGCCCTCCAGTAAAAAAAGGTCACCACTCTTCATAATTTTCCAACTCCTCTGAATCTTCCGACCCCATCCTGTAAAACTGTTGACGAGCTGCCCCATGTCTTTTCTTAGGCCTGTCCCTGTATTGGTTTCCTATTTAAATATTAAATTTACGTTTTATAACGTTTTGTATCAATAAAATCCATATCGAGTCGGACATTGTATCAGAAAAAACTTGTAACGTAAACTCAACAACGCTTTAATCTAGAGAACTATGGAATATACCTAACATCAAAACTTTTCATTTTGCTCTGTCAAGCTATAGCTTCACATATCTTTAGACAAGAGTTACAAAGTTTCATGTGCACTGCACATTTAACTTTGTAACTGCACACATTTAATGTAATAATTGCACATACAACATTAAAATAAGATAGTAACTGCTACCCCATGCGCACGGAACCATAGTTAACTGACTCGCGTTCCGTGCGCACGGAACGGTAGGTATGTGGCTCGCGCGCTATGCGTGGCTTATTACTTTTATATATATATAAAAAGAATGGAGGTGCGTTATATGTACTCTTGAAGAATTGGAAGAGAAAATAAAAGAATATGAAACAACCATATTCATTACTCTACAAAAAAGGGATTCCTTTTCATTATTTAAAGCAGTAAAAAAGTATTCTAGAAGTTCAAAAGGCAATCAAATTCTTAAGTGTTATTTATTAAAAAGTCGTGGAAACGCCATTAAAAAATCTTAGTAAGTACCTACTCCTACCTTATTATACTATTCGCGGCGCCTTCGCCAGAATAGTATTGTACGTTACGAAATTATTAAAACCTATCTAGCTCATCGTATTAGGAGCACCTAAATCGTGATATCTGCACAATGTTTGTTTGGGTTTTTTGTTGTTTGGTGTTTTTTTTTAATGGGGGGTGTTGGTTAAGTTAACGTTGGTTTTGCGCCTGATTTGTGTTTTTTTTGTAAAAAAATAAAAATAATATATTGAAAAACTGTCAGCCCCTTACGACGCATGCGCAGTTCAGTACAAATTTTGTGCATATCTCACGATTTAGGAGCTCCTGTCGCATTTACGTCGCAACTCCATGCGCATGGTACAGGAGCCACATATCTATTGTTCCGTGCACACGGAGCGCTGGCCACATACCTATTGTTCCGTGCGCACGGTTTCCGAGTCATTTAACTATGGTTCCGTGCGCACGGGGTAGCAGTCACGGCGTTAAAATAATCTACTCATTTCTGGACATTTTGTGATTCCTTTAGGAATTATATACCGTTCACGTTTACCAACTATGGAACATGTAATATAGGTTCCCAGTGGCAAAGACTTTAGCAACGCATAAAAATTTTCTGTTTAAATAAATTAAGGGAAACTAATATTTCTTTTTAAAGTTTTCCTTAAGTAACGTTTATACACCTGTTATATAATTTATTATACATCCCCTTAAAAACTATAAAGTTCTAAAATTTTCCTGTTCGCTAGTCTAACAAATACCTATACGCGGAAAAGGTAGCATTTTCTCATGTTTGGCGATAATTCTTCTTAGTGGAAATGCTCTAACGGATGTGAATTTCCACTTTAAACCATCTGGGACGCACCTGAGATCACACTGTGGCAGACCGAGTTTACACCTTCGTTGAGGGTGTTCCCGCGGGAATTATCCCGCCTAGGATGTCATTGGAGATGCGTCAGAACGTACTAAATACTATTATTTAAGTTTTTGATGTAGAACCCTGCGCATTTTTTATACTATTCACAGCTCCTACGCTAGAATAGTAGTATTGTACGGTAGTTTCGAATTTCCCAAAATTGTCAAAAATCGTCCTAGACAAATAATTCTTGGATACAAATTTGTTTCATGAAAACATAAGAATTTTTTTTGTCTGTCTGTCTGATGTCACGATTTTTGTAGACACGATTTAAAATTTTTAGGAAAAATCAAGTTCTTTGAGGGGAATATCCTTATTGTTTTTGATAGTAATTCCCACAAAAACAAAAGTTATGTTTTTTTTTTCAAAAACTTTTCGTTTTTCGCAATTTTCAATTTTCTCAATAAAATATTAATCTTTAATTAAAAATACATACCTAAACAAGTTTCTCTTTATGTAACACTGTATGGCCAAAATTGCAATTGAAGAGGCAATTTCATGTTCTGAGAATTAAAAATAGGTACCAAAAAATGCACCAATAAAAATTTCAATACTGCAGAGAGATTATACATTAAAAACTACGAAAAAAACTTCGCATACACAAATATTTACAAATCCCTTCTACGGTCCCTTAAAGTCTTACTCTTTAAGAGGCTGTAGTGCTCTTATAACTGATTTTCGAACCTAGATGTATACTAGTTTTTTTACAGTTTTTTTATTTAGAATCACCCTAAATTATTGAAATTTTTATTGGTGCATTTTTAGTTTATTTTTTTATGCTCAGGACGTGAAATTGCCTCTTTAATTGTAATTTTCTCGAAAACGGTTGGCTCTACGTTGTTACATAAAGAACCTTTTAATGTATTTTTAATTAAGGAATTATATTTTATTGAGAATATGTCAAAAAATCAACGGATAAAATAGTTCTGGGCATTTTTGAACCATTTCCTTTTGATTTTTTCTTCGTAGATTTATCAAAATCATTTAAATTGCAAATAGCAGTTTTGTGCTCAGTTGCATTAGAATGCTTGTTTATTTTATAAATAATCGCTATAAGTTTGTGTTTATGTCCTGTGTAATTTAAGATAATGGTTTAGTTGATCCACTAGGGAACGTTCAAGTATTACGTAACGCAAAATGTACCAAAATTCATACACTTCATACCTCAGTTCTCACGTTATTCAAGGCTGTAGAGATTTTATATTTTGGCTACCCCCTAATAGGGGGTGTGTTAAATATGAAATCTCTATAATCTATAATAACGCGAGAACCGGGGTATGAAGTGTATGAATTTTGGTACAATTTGCGTTACGTAATACTTGAACGTTCCCCTAGTCATAATTAAGCAATTTGAAAACTTAAACATTTTACAAATTACTAATCTAAAAACCAGAAAGTTGCCTAATTTGCGATAGTGCATTTTTGTGCATTTGATTACCAATTTCGGATATCCGAAAGCAAATTGTTATTCAGGATAATCATCTATGAGTTATTATTATTATAATCATACAACAAACTAAGATACACAATTCTGAAAAAGAGAAAATTACTTAAGATACTAAGATATCCGAAATTGGAAATCTAAAATTATGGCTCCTATAGTATTTCGAAAAAAACTGTCTAATGATTAAATTACTTCTTAGATGTCAGTAATAACAAGAAGCATAAGCAATGGGATCCAGATCTACCCTTGAAAAACAAATTCGCATATTTCCGAAATTAGGAACCCTTTTTCAAATTCCAAAAGTTTTTTTTAACCCTTTTTTTAAAAAAAAACTGTTATAAAAATGTTTTCATAATAAATCATGATTCGTTATAATAAGTTGTATGTTATTATATAAAAAAATATCAAAAAGTAAAACGGCCTATTAAATGGATTTATCAAATTGTTTTTCTGTCCGAAATGATATTTTACCTATGATTTAAATTTTAGTGTCAAAGTTTGACATTAAATCAAAAATGTAAAAATATATTAAAATTAATTAAAATGCCTATATATCGGAAACTAATAGTCCCACAATAAAAATGATCACATACGTTTTTGTAGGGAATTAAACATTATTTCTAATATATTCTACTAATTTATTTGTCCTACTATAAATAATAAGTAAGATATCGCTGAAAAATATAGTTTTTGTCCATTTTTCCCCCTTGCCCCACGCTAATGTTAACCAATATTTGATATGACATAAATAGAAAAGGTCCTATGAAATTGGCACCAACTTATTTTTTATTTTTTACTTTTTAGAGACATAGAAGTCGGTTCATTTTTTTTTTGTTAAAAGTTTTTTAAATATTACTTCGTTCTAACTTGTTGCCGACTATAAAACCCTAACAGTCTGAGTAGGTTCTTTCCTTTTCTTTTCACCGGTCGTCCACTGGTCCCTGATGAGAAGCGCTAAATGGCAATAGATGACACTTTATTAAAGATATGACATAGGTACTCAGGGATTACTTTTAAACTTATTAAAATAGACGTGTGGTAAAAAATTAGGGTGACTATTTTACAAACAATATATAGGCCAATCAAAACCTTGCATTTTTAGTTTGTTGACCAATCAGATCAAAATGAATCTGATAATTTTTGCACAAGTGCAATTATCACTTGGTTACTATGGAAACAAGAAACTGGCTGTTACTGGCATCTTAATAAATGTTATTTTTTTGCAAAATGTGTTTTTAATTTGTGAAGCTTACTTTTAGTTTATTTATTTTTATTGATAAGCAATATAAATGCTTATTTTATTACCAAAACATCCTAGGTATAAACCCGAATTAATTTCAGATAATATATTATATTTTATGCACTTTGTATCTTAAAAGCTAAATAAATCACTGATATTCATAAATTTTAATTTATTTAATTTAATCTTGGTATTAAAAACAGGCCACTCAAAACTAATTTAAACACTTATTTATTAAAATATATTTACAGTGTAGAAGTAAAAAATTAACTTCTTTTAAATGACGGAAATCAAAACATCAAATGACTGCGCTGGTACCAGTACAGCGTTGCCAAACTTTAATAAAAACCGATCGCAAATTGTTTTTTTTACGGATGGAAACACCCGTTATTTTATTTCTCTTCAGTTGAAAACTAAACTTTTTCCTAAGTTTGACAAGCTGAAAGTGAAATTAGGCGTAGGCTTTTCGTTATTTTACTCGTGGTTTACCTGTACCTGCCACAGACGTCACAACAAAAAAAAAGACCTGCAGTCTCTCTGTAAACGAAAGTGGCCGCCATACTGTAGAAAATCTAGTGATTTTATTGTCTTAAGGTTGATTTTAACTGATGGCAATCTTTACTGTCGCGGTAATGCGCAGACGTCTGTGGCCTCTTCTTCTTTCAAAGAAAGTGACTTGTTTCAAATCAACGTTAACCATTTCGCTCCGGATTTGTTTTCTTTGAATTTCGGAAACTTTTTTTTTGTGTATAAAAAATAAAATCCTATCAAAAGTACGAAACAAGTGATTTTTTTAAATGTTCTTTTACAAAAAATGAGTAGGATATGTTTGTCCCAATATGAAATATTATGTGACTCACCAGTTAGTGTGTCAAATTTAAAAAAAAAATAAAAATTTCGGATTCTTATGTAAAAACTTTTCTACATAAGAATCCGACGTAAAAAGAAATTCGTTAATTTGACACACTAACTAGGTCTTTTGTGCAGGGTTACATAAAGTGTTTTGAACCTGCTCAAATATATATCCCAGGAGTAACTTATAGTTAAAAATTGATATCACTTGATATCAATTTTGGACTATAAAATACTAATATGTTCCTGGTCTGTGCATTTTAAATGTTCTTTTTGGCTATAGGATTTGTTGAACATCTGCTGGGACATATATGTCCTTACAGGAGCGAAAGTTATTTTTAAACATCGGCTGGGACATACATGTCCCTACAGGAGCAAAGGGGTTAAGACAATAAAATCACTAGATTTTTTCTACAGTGTGGCGGCCAACATACCGGCGTCACTTTTTTTTACAAGGAGATTGCAGGTCCATTTTTTGTTGTGACGTATGTGGTACCTGCAGAAACGCCATATTATTTTACGGCTGTGATAGGGAGGAAAATAAAAAAGGTGTTACGTAAAACTAATTAATTAATAAAAAAAGCAATTTTGACCTCTTAATGCATAATAGTATATTAAAGTACTAGTTTCATAACATACGTTTTTAGCGTACAAGTTTAGAAAACGAGCCGCTTGCGGCGAGTTTTCTAAAGTACTAGTGCTCTAAAAACGTGTTATGAAACGAGTGCTTTATACAATTTTTTCTATTTTGCTCTAAAATTTAAAAAAATAACATTTAAATTGATGACTGATTTAGGGATTTATGTTTTGGGTTGGCATTACAGTTTACACTAAGTTTAAAAGTCTAAGAACAAATGATATGTTGATATATTTTACAGTCATCTCTTCTTTTTTCACTGCAATTAACCAGTCCACAATTTTAACACGGTAAAAAATAACCCAAACACAAAATTTTGTAAAAAATTAAACTTTAAATCGATATTGACATTTGTACGCAAAACGTCAAGAGATAGGCTTTTGTATGTTGCCAACCCAACAGAAAAAAAGTAGAAACCTCTTATGGGCCTATAAGAACACGCAAAATGCGTGTGATTATGAGCTTATAAGAGTCGCAAAATAGAAAAAAAATATATGTGTATTGAATTAAGAGTTTAGGGTGCAATTAGAGCGCTTTGAGCAGTAAAAGAATGTATTAAAGTTTTTAATGTCTTAATATAACCCTTAATGCATAAAATGCAAATCCATATGTAGAAAACTATAACGGTAAAATTTATTAATTCCAAAGTTAAACTATTTAAATTTTGTAAACTAAGTAATCCACATTTTCGCATTTATTTGAATTGGAATTTATTAAGTTTAAACTTGACAATATTTCAAATTTTCAAACCACCCTGGCTTATCCGGAAATATTTATTAAAATGGTTTCTTTTTAGCGCATATGACAGTTTTATAAGCTTTTTTTTTTCATTCACGACATTTTTGCAACCAAACCCTATGGAGAAAATATATAATAGGCAAACAGAGAAAAATAACACATAAATAAGATAGTCCTAGTGATATTTTTTTATTTTAAATATATGTACATTTTATAAAATAAAATATATCTTCAAGTGATAATTTCTCATTTCTCATTTTTCGTCAAGAAGGCACCCTTAAACTATTCGGATTCTACCTAAATAAAAATTAGTCCAACTAAAGGTATTTATTCTTTTTCGTTCCTGTATCTTTAAGGGTTCTAGTTCTAGCTCAAAAATGCTTTGTAGAGAATCATGTTAGCGGTTGTTTGGTTTAATTTTCCTTATCATATGTTACATAGGATATGTACGATATATTGCGCTTCTATAATTTTCGTTATACAGAGTGTAACACAAATGGTGGGCTGGCTATAAATATTTTGCTCACCGAAACAATAAAAAAAGTTTATATACACATAATGTCTAAAATGCTTCGTCTCCGAGTGATGGTCACTTTAAGTTTTTAGCTGAGATACTACTTTAATACACTCTTGGTATAGTAACACATCATTATCAAGTAGGTCAAGATTACTTTTGCTCTTGATGTCATGTTAAAGTTAAATATGTGAATTATTGTCTTAAAATGCTGTATTTTGAAATGAATAACAAATGAAATTATAACAAATAAGCGTATGAACTTAAAATATATATACTTGAGTCAGATATCTAACTGTTAATATGATATCAAGGACAAAAATAATCTTGGCCTACTTGATAAAGATGTGTTACTATACCAAGAGTGTACTAAAGTAGTATCTCAACTAAAAACTTAGTGGTCATAACTCAGAAAAGAAGTATTTTAGACAATATGTGTATATGAACTTTTCTTATTGTTTCGGTGAGTACAATATGGCTATGTATAGCCAGCCCACTTTTTTTTCTTACACCCTGTATATAGTTTGTTTCCTAGGATCCTGTTTATCATCCATAATTTTTTTCAAAAATAAGCTGGATATTTTTTGAAAAGGACTTCCAGTACAAAAAAATCTGTAAAATTAGGAAAATTTCCGTGAAGCACAGTCATAGTATTAATTAGGGCTGTACCGTGAAGCAAAACCCTTGTAGACAGTTTAACTTAATTCCCTTAAGATGTCTCTATACGACCCGGAAATGAAACGTATTCAAATTAAATATGGCATAAAAATAAGTGCAATATCTTTTTTTTATCTTTTTTACTGACATCGTTAAAAAAAGAGGGATAAACGGTATTACTACTAAAAGGGGTAAAGCAAAATAAATGTCGTGAATTATTTTTATGGTTTAAACTTCTCGCTGGAATAAATATTTCTTACGATACCCTCGGCCATATTTAAGAAGGGAAAAATATTATACAATTTGCCCGCAATTTTCATTATTTCACTGTAATAAAATTATCTGAGTACTTACGTCAAAGATGACCTTGATTGTCGGTATCCGGTTATATCTATGTTTCACCTGAGAATGATAATCGTATATTACATAACTAGTGTGGAAAGTGACATATTTCAAGCGAGTGGGAAGGTTTACGATCGAGCCGCCAGGCGGGTGAGGAATGTCCACGAGTGTGTGAAATACACTTTCCAACGAGTTATGTACTCTATTTTTCCTACCATCCCGAAAAAATAAGAAGTTTCGTATTTTCAAATTTTTATTAATTTTAAAGAAAAGCACAAAATAATAATAAATAACATACAAATTTATATACATATGTATTTAAAAAAATGAAAAAGTTTTTTGCCTTTCAAAAAAAGATCTTATTTAAAAAAAATGTTTTTTTTATTCTTTTTTTTCTTGAAAAAATATTTTTTGTTTCGCAAAAAGGAAATAAAAAAAATGTTAAAAAATGTTTTTTTCTGAAAAATAAAGGAAAAGTATTTTGGAAAATGCCATTTAGGTATTGTGAATCATTATTCATTATTATATTATAATATATTATGGAATATGTAGCATTATCTTCACGGATTGTTTCTTTATGTGAACAATGCAATTTTCCAGAGTAAGTTTACCTTTTTCTGTAATATAATCATTTTATTCCTCTGCGAATCTTAAAAAAATGAAATATTACGTACGGGACAGGGAAATGATCATAATCTTTAATACTTGTGATATTTAATAAAAATAATGGATTTTTCCTTTCTATTTTCAGATCCTATCTACAAAACTCATTTACCCTTTTGCGCGAAAAATCCCTCAAAAGTTTTTTTTCTTTATTTTATTCATCATTTATGTTATTCATCTAATGCATGGGTTTTTGTTTTAAGAGTTGTACACCAAGGTACCTGTTTTCTTTATTAAAATAAATATTTAATTTTTTATCTTAGGTAAGGTACATAGGGGTAAATTTAACTTATTTAAAAAAAAGTCTAGAATATAATAATTTATATTTATCCTTTTTTGCACATAATTGCTTTCCCATTTTGAAAATTTTCATAATTTCGGAAAGCCTTTTATTGGTGCAAAAATTTTCAATTTTTTTCCGTATTTTTGCGTTTTATGACGTTTTATGTCGATATAAATCCATTTCAAGCAAAAAAAAAATTGTCGGTCGATTGGTGGATTGGTCCTTCTGTCCGGGAAATCTTGTATCCACGATTACTTAAGAACGCTTTAAGTTAGAGACTTGAAATTTGGCATACAGGTATATTACCAAAAGTTCTCGCTCAGGATTGTTTTTGGTAAATATTGGGGTGGGGCAAGGGGGGCAAATGGGGTAAATACAATAATTTTTCCACAAAATTTTGAAAATTGCTATATAGGGGTTTTCGAGCTTGCTGAAATTGAATATGACAATAAAAAAATTCTAACTTCACCCCCACGAGGGTGAAGCGGGCAAATATTTTTAAATATTTTCAATATTTTCTTCAAAATTGGTATATAGAGGTTTTTGGGGAGGACGAAACTGCATTTGATAATAAAAAATTTTCAGTCAACCCAGTAGTTTTCGTGCAAATGTTATATTGGGGGTTTTGAGGTTGCTGAAAGTAAATCTGAAAATAACAAAATTCCAACTCCAGCCCCTGAGGGGCGGGGGGTAATATTCGTGAAAACTGGTATATAGGGGTTTTTGAGGACGACGAAACTGAATCTGATAATAAAAAAATCATTTCACGCGCGAAGGTGAAAAATGGAACCGTTATAGGCGACACGCTCTTACTTGACCGACTGTATGTCTTTTGACTTGCATAATTTATAAAAAAATATTGATTTTTTTTCTTTTATTTGAAAAATTTTGTTACATTTTTGTTTAAACCCAGTGTGCAAAGAATAAAAACGAATACAAAACTAAATAATACTATGTGTGGTAATTAACAAAACTATTTTTAGAATTTATTAAAACTCAAAAGGTCGCTTTTAAACAAAACCAACATACTGCCAAAAGTTCGACTCCAGCTAAATTTCAAACATTTTAAATATTTACCGGAAATATTAGATACTGCCATCTTTCAATAGATACTCCAACTTGAAGAACAGTGACGCGAAAACTAGGTGCCCCTAAGGGAACGTTCAAGTATTACGTAGCGTAAATTTTGATCATTTCGAACCCCCATCCCCCCGCCTAGGAGCGTTACGTAATACTTAAACGTTCCCTAAGGTTTGCATTTTGGTCATTAGAAATTCAGGGGTCTTAATGCTAGTGTGCCCAAATGGGCAAAAGGTGCAAAATAGGGTTAATATTTACTGCTAAAAATTAAATAAAATAGACACAAATCATTAAGATACTTGCACAAAAATTCTGAAATTTTTAAATGTATTTTCTAAAATCCACTTTTTGGTTTCTAATACATATTTGGCATTTTAGATTTTAAGCTTTCACGGCCATTAAGATATAAAGAACTTTCTCTTTCGGGTTTAGACCGTGTTAATGGATGTCTCTAGTAGTAAGAGACGAAACGTCGGAAAGTGAAAATCCATTAACACGGTCTAAACCCGAAAGAGAAAGTTCTTTATACATATTTGGCATACTTTTTTTTTGTGTGTTTTTTAGATAAAGGATGTTATATCTTCTGAAATTTTGAACGATTTCTCTTAATATTAAAAAAAAGTTTATAACTATCGCTTAAAAAAAAAGGCCAGACGAGGCACCTTTAGTAATACTCAATTATTTTTTTTATTTCGATAACAATTAGCTTTGAAACTTTTTGAAAATTTTTAATTAAAAACTATGAAAAAACCCCTTATAAACATATTTCACGTATAATGAGGTTTATAAAATCAAAGAAATGGTATAATAAAGGAAAATCTAAAAAAAAATCATGTAATCGAAGCTTGATATACGTATCGTGACCTCCGATTTTCGAATGAATATTACGAACATATATTAAAATATTCTGACAAGTTCAATTAAAATTTTAGAACGTAAATCATATCCTAGTCTTTCTAAACCCTAATTGAGTTTGAAGTCTATATAATATATTTGTGCCCTGTTACATCAAAAGGGTCAACTGCAAATAAATTGCTTTCAACTAGCTATTATAACGAATAAAAAGCTAAAAAGTTACCATTTTAAATTTAAAAATGGTTACATCTGAGTTTTTAACTTCTTCACAGAAAAAAAGGTTATCTTGGCAGAAGATAATAAATTATCTTGGATTTATATTACCTTAAATCGAGGTAATAATCTCCTTTTAAGATCATGTATCCTCGGTTTAAGATTATCTGTGACTTTGGTTTCCTTTAATTATTCTCTTGGTAAAAAAAATCGATGTGTCAAGGATTTTGTCCTTAAATGCATGACATTTAAAATAGTAACAGAGAATCAAGAGTTATTATATTGACTCAAAGCCCCTGTCTTACGGTAAAGAGTTTGTCAGCTGGCTGGCAGACAATTTGCGCAGTAGTTCAAGATATGCGCGGGAGAGAAGTTAGGTTTGTTTTTTTTGCCGTCAGTTGTCTTTAAATGTGTATCATTGTTTTAATCTGCTTTAAAATGGACGAATTTAAATCTGTTACCCTCAAACGATGGGGTTTTCAAATTTATTTTACTTTCAAATTTTGCACGATTAACAGAGTAAGAAAGTATCATATTTCATAGGAGTGCGAAATAATATTATACATGTGTGGGAATTTTTTTCAAAACATTTACCATTCTATTAACCCTGGAACTTGACTGTAGGGTCAATATGATCTTAAATCAAAAGAATCATAATCTTAAACCAAGACTTGGTGCAAGATAATATGATCTTAAATAAATGCTTTAAGTGGCTTTGATTTAAAGGAAAGTCCTTAAATCTAGGACCTTAAATGCCAAGATCATGGCGGAGTTGATCCAAGACAGTTATGGCGTTGAACATATCATAAGCCATGGCGGCCTTGGTTCAAGATCGTTTTGCTTTGATTCAAGATATCCTTTTTTTCTGTGTTTAAATGAATTTATGTCACTTATATTTATACTCTTGTAGGAGTTATTACAAGTGCCTCTTTATTACATTTACCCTAACTACCCTTTATTTAAAAAAAATATAAGTATAATTTTTTTTTAATATTTAAGTATACTTAAATTTTGCCCAATTTTGTCCAATAACTCCCGATTAAAAGCGTTTACCTTCTAAACTAAGGAATATAGAGACATTAAACAGAAATCAGAACTTAATCAAACGAATTTCTTTATTATATTATTCACAGCGCCCGCGCTAGAATAATATTATAAAAACTTCTAACTTTTACATAGGTATAATTAGGTTATTTCTAAATGATAAAATATTTTAAATTTAATTTATAGCAAATATGCTCTTATTTCTTTAAACGTCAGATATGGTAAAGAACGCTTTAAATTATAGACCGATCACTTAAAATAATGAGACTTCATTTTATGCATAATTCATTTTGTAATATAATATCGAGTTGTAACAGTCTTAATAATTATTATTCTCTTTGTATTGTAAGTAATTTGAAAGGCATTATGACAAATTACACTAGTTTACAAGATTTTTTTTGCTTATTTTTATCATAATATATACTTTGATGCATGGCTACGGGAAATATGTTTAGAATGTGTGTGCAAGTGGGAGGCCCGTTGCAGGCACGCACGCCTTATAACGCTTTTGACCGAAAGAAGAGAGCGCGAATGATTTCTCCCCCTTTCGTCGGAGACTTTGTTTCATGCGGAGAACTATATTATAGAGGTAATTCTACATCCAAAAATATAAACAAAAAACGTTCCAGTGTAAAGCAAAACCGTGACAACATTCATGAATGTTGCATATGTTTTAAGCCTTCAGTTACAAGAAACGGTTTTCTTTACTTGCTTATTTCTTAATACCATAAGCGTCACATAAATTTAAAGTTCTCGGATGGGATCCTCACTAATTTTGGGACACATTTGCGCCACATAATTTTGGTACACTTTTGCGTTATATAATGATCCCAGCCGAGGACTTTGTTGATATCGTTAGCGTCACATATGTTGAGACACATTTGGGACACTTTTTCGTAACGGTTCCAGCCCCCTAACTCCCCGTCTAAAATATATTAATGTCAAAAAGAGTTCTTATAAAGGTTGGCCCGGAAACGAGCCCTAAGGGAGCTACGGCCCTCTAAAGATGTACTAAAAATTAAGTTTTTAAGTAATAACTCTGTTACCATTTAAGCTAGAGCGACGAGGTTTTACATGTATACTGGTATTAATAAGGGCAATGATAAGTTTTTTAAATTAACCAAAATCGTGCCTAGACGGACAAAATGTGTCAAGCCTAGCACATTTTTGCCCTAAATTTTTTTATGTGTATTTTTTCTTGGATTTTTTATCAAAAATATAGATTCTTTAAGTAAAAATACTTAAAATTTTTTAATGTTAAATGCTAGGAGCAAACGTTTAAAAAATGCAATTAAGGGCAAGTAACATTTTTTACCACCAAAAAGTTTACTTTTTAAAAGGCTTTTTAAAATATTAAATTTAGGTGTTGGTATTAAAATTAAATTTAGGTGTTTCGGTAAATAATACCTTTTTGCTTAGTTTTAAATGAAAAATGGCTCTGCGGCATTTAAATTTTATTGGTGCTTTTTTTGTTTCCCATTCAATATGTCTATCTTCGAAGGCCCGTAGCTCTCTTAGGGCTTATTTCCAGACATATGTTGATTTGTTAGTTTTTTATGTTTTGTAATGTAGGATTTTTCCCGTCAATATATGCCGTAAGACAGTGTTTGTAAATTTAATTAAAGAAATAATTTATATAGTTTTTTATTCTCCCAAAAACATATCGCCAAACTTTCAGAAGTGGTAGGGGACATAGTCCAGTCAAATAATAAATGTAAATTGCAATAAATATTCATAATATATAAAACTTATAGAGAATTTCAAGAGCTACAAGTTTGCTTATAACAACTTTGATCCTCCGATGAATAATTTGGCTAAAAAATCGAAAAAAATAATTTTACCCCCAACATGGCCATATTTGAATATTTATAACTCGATTGTTATTAATATAATAAAAACAATTATCCAAATAAAACTTGTTGGAAATTTTTTCCTTAACAAAATTGGTTATATACATTTTTATCATAAGATGCATATTTAGCGAGATAACCGCACTCACCCCTAAAATTTAAGATAGTGGACATCCCTTACGCAAATAACTGGGTGAAAAACTAATAGGAGTGTTCTGTTACTATCTACTAATATCAGCTCGTGTACATTGATTGCAATTTAACACAGGATTTTTTCGTTATTTGACTGGACTAATATCCAAACAATTTTTGTTTGTTTTATAAACATATGTTCTCAAATGGGAGTTTTGGCAGAAAACGGAAAACGGTATTAGGGCTTTTGTTTATTCATCGATAAATAATTAGAAATATTATATATTCTTGCACAAATCAAACAGTTGTGTGTAGTGTAATATAGTTGTAAGTTAAACTTACATTTTAACCAGAAAATATTCGCTATTTAGATGCTAAGAGTTTTATAAAAATGCATTTTTTCCGTGTAAATTATAACCTAAAAACGTCAAAAATGCCCGCAAATACCAATAAATTATAAGTTTAAGTATAACGCTCCAACTTAAGATAAGACGTAGGTAGGAAGTGTCTTCTTATTCCCTTTTGCTATAATTTATCGAATTTTAATAAAAGTCATTTTAAATTGTAAGAAACGATCGCTCAAAGAATTGGATGAACGACTAAACATAGTAAACCGATAGAAAAACATTCGTTCAGCGTCGTTATGACGTTAACAACTAAAAATAGTCTAATCTAAATGTAAATTACATTACCTCATTTCACCACCTTTTTGGGGCTCATAGCACCCAAAGGAACCGAATCCAGAACCAGGCGATTTGGAAATAGCTTAATTTAAATGTACTTTAAGACATAATATTATATAAATTACAGCCAGGAAAATATAATGGAATTAAAATGGTAATCAGCTTTTCGACTAATGGGAAACACAACCAGCTGAACAGTTGCAAGTACCTTGTCAAAACATCGGCCCTATGCACTAATTTAAAACTTCATGAAAAGGAAAGTTGTGTGATCACGTGTTTAGGCAACTATTAATACACCTGCATAATTTATTAAAGTTTGAAAGTCTGTATCTCCAAAACGTTATATTCTAGCAAAAAACTGTATATAACATTTTTTATAGGGCTTAAAAATAGCTTTCATTTAAAATAAAAATTTTTGAAATCGGGTTATAAATATGTGCGATATGTTAAAAAAACCTTTTACTGCTTTAAACGCCAATATCTCGAAAACAATGCATTTTAGGAAAAAATAGTTTACTACATTTTTTGACCAATTTAAAATTATTTTTCATGTAAGTGCTAAATTAATAAAATACAATAATAATTTCCTTAATTATGACCAAAAAACTCTAAAAATGGGAGTTTTACCCCATTCTTACCCCCTTACCCCCAATCGGTTACCCCAAAATATAATCAGCTCCTCAAAATACGATAAGAAATAATATGCAAAAAACCGCTTGTCAATATCTTATTTAGAATGGAGTAATCGAGTTTATAGAGAGACAGACGGACGGAAATTTTTTTTTACTGATTTCGACTCAGAATGGTTTAAAACGTCGAGAAATATAAAAATATCAAGGTCAAAGATTTTGACTTTTCTGCGAAGATTTCAATACATCGGCACTCTTAGTAGCAGTAAATGCCGATATAAAAATGTAGGACTTTTGATCAAGGAGTTTTTGTCCGAGCAGAATTATTATTACAAAAGTGTAAATAAGAGTGTAGAATAAAGTTGTATAAAGATCTTTGTTACATAACCCTTTAATTTAATTTGAAATAAAACATACATATAACGTTAGACAATAACAGATATAACAATTATTGTAATACATTTTAAATAAAGGATCACAAGACCCCCTTCCGTTAAAAATGCTGCCTCTCTTTATCTTAATAGCGTTATTATACATTCAAAAATTATATAATTATTTCTGAAACACCCTGTATAGTAGTTTTTCACACAAAAAATTATCATGGGAATTGTAACCTATAAAAACTTCGAAGAGCTTATCTTTTATTTATTATTTACCACACCTATATTTTATCATATTACACATATATATCTGATATCTATCCTTTCTGCTAAGGAGAAATGCCTTAAAAGCAGATACAGTCGATATTTCAATGACCGCTTACGTAAAAATCCACTGTACTGCTATCTACATTTTCTGCATTTCTGCTAAAGATAATATATTATATTGCATCAAATCTTTCCATATAATAAATATAAATTTTATTTAACTGGTGGTCTGTTGAAAGTATCTGGAAGTGGGTAAATATATTTCTAACTAAACCTACTGGATATTTAACTTCAACTGCAAAAACGCCAAAATGACATTAAGGTCTTTTATTTTTAATCAACAAAACATAATATTCCCACAAACTTTAATAGTTTTTCTACATATAAGAACTTTTATTATGTTTTTGTTTGTTTTAACGACCATGAAATAGAACCTTAACCTAACCTTTATCTAGATGTAATATGAATCGATTTGAATCATGATAAGCCTAGCAGTTTTTTACATTGATTAATATTTATAAAAATAAATTAATTATTGTGTGTATCGGATAATTTTTTCCAAACAATGCACTATGGTCCGGAAAGCCCTCATTTTTGGCATTAATTCGACTTAAAACTAAGACTTAAAAACGCTGTTTATAATTATGGATAGTTAAACTATATTTAGCATAAATATGAAATAAATTTATTAAGTACTTGAGACTAATTCAAACTAAAAATTATTATAAAAATTTCATTTAAATTTTCATTTTGTAAATTGTATATTCTCTTACGCAATAGTTGTACCTCCTATTCTTTTTGTTGTAGACTTACACCATTATATGGACTATATTACAGTAATAATAATATATACATATATAGAAAGAAATTTGTGTACTTAATTCTTAGGCCATTTGTTTATTGATATTTAAGTTTTTTAGCGTATGACATACTTTAGTTTAAAAGTTCCCCGAAGTTCCACAGGATTTTTTAGATTTTTTTGCACCAGATTGTAACTTAAGGTATGCCGTTTCCTTAAAAGTGGTCTGTTTGTTGATTTTTTGGTTTCGCAAAGAAAAAAAAATAATACGTAAAATGATGAATATTAAAAAAATGTATTTTGCATTTATCTTACATTTTTCGAACGGGAGGTCGTAGAAACTCGAAATTTAGTATGATAGGTTACAATGACAAACTAAAATTAAGAAAACCAAAAAACAAGATGGCGGACCTGTGAAAGTTACATTTGGTGGTTCCCTCTAATACTAGCCCACACAAGTCCTGGACTTAGGGGATGCTTAATTAAGTAGAATAGTATGAGGTTAAACATGTAATATATAATATCTGTGGCTTGGTTTTTAAAGGGGCAATGTAACTTTTTTCGCATTTTGAGTTATACCGCGGAACTAATTTTTTCAGATCTATGTAACCTAAAAGAGCCAATTTCAGTGCTTCTAAGATAAATGTGGTCTTTAAGAGACAAGGGTCGACGTGTGTTTTCAATTAATATATCATTTAAACAGCTAAAACGGCCTGGCTGTGACTATGACTATCCGGTCAAAATGTTTTACATTTCACGAGAGTACCCATCCAGGATATTATCTATACATACTCCTAAGAATTTATGTTTTATTTATTATTTCAGAAAGTGTCTACGTGCTACGTTCTGGCACATTTTATCCGATACGTACACAGATAGATTTGATATATGGCACCGGATCTTTGCCATATATTTATTTCATCGGCAGTCTCGAGAGTCAAACGTTCGAAATATTCAAGAATCAATAGTCTTTTAAGAAACATGATAAATATTAACCCCATCTATAAATTTTATTTACAAAATCGAGTTACGCGAGTCAAATAATCAAACTCGAGAGAGCGAGAGAATTTTTATGTTCGTTTTTTTTTCTTTGCATAATTTTAAATCCAGCTTATATCTACAACAGAGTATTTTTTTAAACAGAAATCTTCATAACTTTTTACTTAAATAGATAGAAAATACAAATAATTACTTAAATGACTCTTATCTGTATGAAATGCTAAAATAAATAGGTAAATAAATAAATAAATTTTAAATTTTGGCGAAAGCGCGAATACACAATTATTGTAATTCTTCAGAAGAATTTCTTAAATTAAAATAAAATTATATACAGAGCGGTCCAAAAGTCACCCCCCCCCTCTTAACTTTTGAACCAGTTGAGATATCGACTTCAAATTTGGAACTTTTAAATAAGACAACTTAAACTATTTTTTAGCATATATTTAATACTTTCAGCTCTTAAAATGTGGGCAGGGGGGCATGGGGGCACATTTTTTTAAATAGAAAGGGGGGTCGTGTAATACATCATTTTAAAGCTTATAAAATTCAAGGATCAATCCTACTAATTGTAAAAAAAATCATTAAAAAATAAAAATAAAATATATTAATATTATAAAAAAACTTTTCGCAAAAAAAAACAGACTTCTATGTCTCTAAAAAGTAAAAAACAAAAACTTAAGGGGTTGTTCTGATTTTTAAGGCAAAAAATTGACGATTTTTGGATATTTTTTTCAGACGACCTGTATTATTTTGATGTACAAAACTTTTTACAAAGTATTAGGCAACTCTTAAAGTTCATAAATGCGGTCATAAATAAATGTGCAGCACGCGCTGAAGTTAGACACCTCAAAAATAACATGTCAAACGGTTCCATAGCTCGGCCCCCAATGGTCCGAAACACTAAAATCAAAAACAATCTTGTTAAAAATTACGTCCTTTACTTCGCTAGTGTAGACATAAGTCAAAATTCCAAAAACACTAATTCCACGCCTATTTTAGTGAAAAAAAACAAAAAAATGCCATTTTTCCGACCAAAAACGGGTAAAAAAGAGTGAATAAAAAATAAATTACTAGCCTTTGGAAAAAAAATTTACACTAGCGAAGTAGCCAACATGATTCTCGACAAAATTCCGAAAGATTTAAGTCAATATGTTAAATAGTTTTTTTTTAATCGCTGGAACCGTTTTGAAAAATGGCATTTTGTGAAAAACGCGTTTAAAAAAGTTATTTTTTATATTTTAAAGTATACAAAAAAAGCACCAATAAAAAATCAATTCTGCAGGGCGATTCTACAATAAAAACTGAGCAAAAAAGTATTCTTTACCGAAACAATTAAATTTAATATTAAAGGAGTAATAGCCTTTTAAAAAGTAACATTTTTGGTGGCACAGAATGTAACTTCCCCTTAATTAATTTTTTTTTTTGAAAACGGTTGCTCCTACAGTGTTACACTATATGATGTTTTTTATGTATTTTTACTCAAGGAATCTATATATTTTACAAAAAATCCATAAAAGATACACATAAAAAAGTTTGGGGCATAAAACTCATAAGGCACCCCCGTTTCGTACGCCCCTGGTTAAAGTAAGTACATAAAAATAACATACGAATGGGCCTTATTAAGATTAGTGCACATGCAAAACCTCCTTGCTGTATCTTAAAGGGTTCCTGAGTTATTAAATAAAAACAGAATTTTTAGCCACTTTCAAAAAGGCGTATCTCCCATACGACATATTTTTAGACACATGTTTATAGGAACTTTTTGTCATATTTTATGATGTAGAATCACCCCTTAAAATTTTATAATTTTATTATTTTTTTATGTTTATTTTTTAATGTATATATATATGTATAACTTTTTAAACAAGACAAATTTCGTCCAAATATTTTAGAAGCGTATTCTACACATATTGAAAAGTATAAAAAAGCAAAAAAAAAATTTATTTTTTGAAATCAAAAATCAGAACAACCCCTTAGGTCTGTGCCAATTTCACCATTGACTAAATAAATTACTATCAATTATTTTTTTATTATTATATTATTGTTTGCTGTGAAATTGGCACCGACTTAAGTATTTTATATTTTTTTTAGAGACAGAAGTCGGTTTATTTTTTTTTTTGCGAAAAGTTTTTTATACAAATATCCTGACGAAAAATAAAAAATATGGTTTTATACAAATATCCTGACGAAAAATGAAAAATGCCAACTCGACCACAAATCGAATAAAAGTATTTATTCGGTTATAAATGAAATATATCACGCACATACAACATATTATATTAAGCGATATTCAATGTTTCGCTTAACCCCCAGGGTGTTCAAATATATCGAGAGTTCAAAATCAAATAGTACACTAAAAGTGACATCCCACGAAAAAAGAGAACGTTGGATTAAAAAACAAACATTTATATTTATGTAGGTTTTTTTTGTGGATTATAGTATGGGTGGTTACTAGCTACAATACTTACTTATATTTTTTTGAAAATTGGTATATAAGGGTTTTTGAGTTCGCTGAAATGGAATCCGATAATATTTTTTTCTCATTACACCTGGTGAAGGGTAGTTATTTTTAAATGTCTACAAATTTTTGTGATTAGAGGTCGCCGAAACGGAATCTTATGATAAAATTTTTGAGGGTTTTGAGGCTTAAAGTTATTGTGAATGACTGTATGTTCATATAACTGGAAAAATTAAATACTACCAACTATCTCATACTTAGTAATAATAATAATTTCTATACAAAAGTCTTTTTATTAGCAATTCAATAAAATGATTGTTTTCGCCTTTATGTGTATGCATAAAACAAAAGTTTTCATAAATTTTACCTCAAAATTAAGAAAAGAATGCAAACGACCTCGGTTGTTAGCCTGTTGGATTTCCAATAATAGTTATTTATGGTACTAGTGGGTAAAGTAAGATATGCGAGGCCTCAGCCAAGGTTAATTTTCGAGAGAGCAATATCGGTTTACCCATAAGTGCCATACAAGGTTTTATCCAATAAATAGCTGAGGTATTCATATTTTTATTAAAACTTTTAATGACATTTACAAGAAAATAATGACAAGTGACAGTTGAGTGGGTAAAATAAATAATTATCCACTCAATAAAGTAAAAGCCTCGCGGGGGTTATTATTGAGTTTATCTATTTAAAATAAAGCTGGTAATTGTATGTATGTTATCTGTATGTATTGGATAAATATTATTATTATTGAAACACTACTAATATCTAAACTGAAGTAAATACATGCTTCTTTCAGACTCATAAGAGTTGTAAGTTGTTATTAACATGGCATTGTCAAGTTGGCAATTTTTTTTAAACCTGTAAGTTTTGTAACTCTAAAGAAATGATTTTTTTGCTATGTTATGTTAGTATTTAAATAATTTTGTGACAGCATTCTTTATAAACGATTTTAGCAAGTAAAGATGCGCTTAACGTGTTAATAAACTTGGCTTAGTTGCTCTGAGCATCAGTGAGCATTGATCACCCATTTTAACCCTTAAAAATAGTTTTTTTTTTGATAAAATAATTTTAGTACAAATCTGTGGCCTATTTTCATTAAATCACATAAAAAAATATCAGGTGGCCCACTGGACCCCTATTAATTTCTGGCATGTGCGCCTAACTTGTTAAATCATGTTTAACTTCGCCTTCATTTTATTCTAATAATAAATAATTTACACGAACTTATAATATGCTCTATGAAATATGGGTATACATTTTTTATGGTAATTCATGATTAAAGGAAACATAACTCCCTGACCTCGGAGAAAATCGCATGTCAGATATGTTTTTTTTGACGCCCAAACAAAGCTATTAGAAAGCACAATACTAACAATTTAATATTATTGATGAGTTTTTTGACCTACTGGCTAACCTTTATAACCTGTTTTTTTTACTTCCCCCATTAGTAACAGATAGGAAAGTGGATATTATTATTACATTGAAAAAGAAACAAGCTATAACAAATAGCATTTTGAGACGGACTTTTATATCGGATAATAATAATACTATGACAATTTAAAATTAATTTTAACTGTAAGAATATTTGTCCAACAAACAATACACACTGGTATGGTATATTTAGCTCAACTTTAAAATAATCCAAGTTTTTTTTTCACAATTTAGTTATTGAGAGCTTTGGCATTTGGTTTTAATTAAAAAAAAATCTACTGAAAAAAAAATTGTCTCGAAGCCAGCACCTAGTACCGTAGGAATTTTCTCATTGATTGTGAAAATTCTGTAGTAGAGTAGTGCAATTTCTTTATAGATTTTAATAGTTTGCCGTCTATAAGGCAATTTTTTTTGTCCGCATGTGTATCTAGATATATTATCAGATTACAGGTCTGCCAACATCTAATGTGTAGTACTTTTGTGCAAACATTAGATGGCGCCACCAATTTGTACGCTCTGGATACAGATATACTTATTTTTAATAACTATTTTAAATTTTCAACAGTCGGTGCGAAAGCCACCATACCAATATATGCTCACTGATGATCGCAAAAAAGCGTGAAATAGCAGCTATAGTTCTCCGCATGAAACAAAGTCTCCGACGAAAGGAGGAGGAATCATTCGCGCTCTCTTTTTTCCGTCAAAAGCGTCATAAGGCTTGCGTGCCTACAACGGGCCTCTCACTTGCACATACATTCTTAACATTTTTCCCGTAGCCACAGATCCGTGCGTCGAAGTATATATGACATTTTGCTAGGGATTTTCTCATTGATTGTGAAAATTCTGTAGTAGAGCAGTGCAATTTCTTTATAAAAATATTAGTTTTTGCCCCTTTTGTGACCTTGCCCCAGCCCAATGTTAACCATATTTCACAAGACGTAAAGTACAAATATTCTAAATCGTTTGGTAAAAAAGTTTCTAAATCGGATATTCCGTTAAAAAGTTATAAGGTTATAATTACCACCCACTTTTTTAAATGTTTTCGATGTTTCCAATCAAAAAATGCATTTTTTAATAAAGGGGGTTGTATGTATATTTTTTTATACTTTTCGACATTTTATACGCAAAAAGCTGATTCCGCGAAAAAATTATCTTTATCGTTCGGACTGTGGTCGGTCTGGCGGTCTGTTTGACGGTCTGTCGGTGTGTTAGTCTGTTGGTATGTCGGTCTTTCGGTCTGTCAATCTGTCGGTCTGTCGGTCTATATGTTGGTCGGTCTGTCGATCGGTTGTAGGGCTACACAAGATTTGAGAAATCGAGATTTCTTGTCGTCTCGATTTCGATATACGGATTAAATCATATTTTGGTATTAAAAAGATAAATAAAGAGAAATATTTTTGATTGTAACAATAACTGTTGGGTCAATATTGGGTGAATTTTGATATCTTTTGAAATAAGACCCTTAACGTGTATTGCCAATCGATTAAACATACATGTATAGGTTGATCTGCAAAAGGGGGCCAGCACTTGTCAGAAACAGCTCTGTTCTATTTGTAGCGTCGGTTCGTCTATGCAATGTTCCTGCCATTTATTGAATGCATTACGGAATTTAACATGGTTAATTACTAATTAACTATAGTTCCATATTGTTTTACTTATCAAACAAGCCATGCACAGTGTACGGTACACTTAACTGCCACATGTAGACTAACAGTCGTAACAAGGTTAATCTTAGGTGAGTAGCAAAGTGGAATTATCATTCTATAAAAAGCTCTTAAATTCTATTTATCCAATACATACAGATAATAAGACAACTACCAGCTTTATTTTAAATAGATAAACTCATTAATAACCCTCGGGTGGCTTTTACTTTATTGAGTGGATAATTATTTATTTTACCCACTCAACTGTCACTTGTCAAATTATTTTCTTGTAAATGTCATTAAAATTTTTAATAAAAATATGAATTCCTAAGCTATTTATTGGATAAAACCTTGTATGGCACTCATCGGTAAACCGATATTGCCCTCTCGAAAATTAACCTGCTTGTCTGACGCCTCGCTAGGTTAATTTTCTCATGGGCAATATCTTACTTTACCCACTAGTACCATAAATAACTATTATCCAGTACATACAGATAATAGGACAATTACCAGTTTTATTTTAAATAGATAAACTCAATAATAATCCCCGTGTGGCTTTTACTTTATTGAGTGGATAATTATTTATTTTACCCACTCAACTGTCACTTGTCAAATTATTTTCTTGTAAATGTCATTAAAATTTTTAATAAAAATATGAATTCCTATGCTATTTATTGGATAAAACCTTGTATGGCACTCATGGGTAAACCGATATTGCCCTCTCGAAAATTAACCTGCTTGGCTGACGCCACGCCAGGTTAATTTTCTCAAGGGCTATATCTTACTTTACCCACTAGTACCATAAATAACTATTATCCAGTACATACAGATAATAGGACAATTACCAGTTTTATTTTAAATAGATAAACTCAATAATAATCCCCGTGTGGCTTTTACTTTATTGAGTGGATAATTATTTATTTTACCCACTCAACTGTCACTTGTCAAATTATTTTCTTGTAAATGTCATTAAAATTTTTAATAAAAATATGAATTCCTAAGCTATTTATTGGATAAAACCTTGTATGACACTCATCGGTAAACCGATATTGCCCTCTCGAAAATTAACCTGCTTGTCTGACGCCTCTCTAGGTTAATTTTCTCATGGACAATATCTTACTTTACCCACTAGTACCATAAATAACTATTATCTAGTACATACAGATAATAGGACAATTACCAGTTTTATTTTAAATAGATAAACTCAATAATAATCTCCGTGTGGCTTTTACTTTATTGAGTGGATAATTATTTATTTTACCCACTCAACTGTCACTTGTCAAATTATTTTCTTGTAAATGTCATTAAAATTTTTAATAAAAATATGAATTCCTAAGCTATTTATTGGATAAAACCTTGTATGGCACTCATCGGTAAACCGATATTGCCCTCTCGAAAATTAACCTGCTTGTCTGACGCCTCTCTAGGTTAATTTTCTCATGGGCAATATCTTACTTTACCCACTAGTACCATAAATAACTATTATCTAGTACATACAGATAATAGGACAATTACCAGTTTTATTTTAAATAGATAAACTCAATAATAATCCCCGTGTGGCTTTTACTTTATTGAGTGGATAATTATTTATTTTACCCACTCAACTGTCACTTGTCAAATTATTTTCTTGTAAATGTCATTAAAATTTTTAATAAAAATATGAATTCCTATGCTATTTATTGGATAAAACCTTGTATGGCACTCATGGGTAAACCGATATTGCCCTCTCGAAAATTAACCTGCTTGGCTGACGCCTCGCTAGGTTAATTTTCTCATGGGCAATATCTTACTTTACCCACTAGTACCATAAATAACTATTATCCAGTACATACAGATAATAGGACAATTACCAGTTTTATTTTAAATAGATAAACTCAATAATAATCCCCGTGTGGCTTTTACTTTATTGAGTGGATAATTATTTATTTTACCCACTCAACTGTCACTTGTCAAATTATTTTCTTGTAAATGTCATTAAAATTTTTAATAAAAATATGAATTCCTATGCTATTTATTGGATAAAACCTTGTATGGCACTCATGGGTAAACCGATATTGCCCTCTCGAAAATTAACCTGCTTGGCTGACGCCTCGCTAGGTTAATTTTCTCATGGGCTATATCTTACTTTACCCACTAGTACCATAAATAACTATTATCCAGTACATACAGATAATAGGACAATTACCAGTTTTATTTTAAATAGATAAACTCAATAATAATCCCCGTGTGGCTTTTACTTTATTGAGTGGATAATTATTTATTTTACCCACTCAACTGTCACTTGTCAAATTATTTTCTTGTAAATGTCATTAAAATTTTTAATAAAAATATGAATTCCTAAGCTATTTATTGGATAAAACCTTGTATGGCACTCATCGGTAAACCGATATTGCCCTCTCGAAAATTAACCTGCTTGTCTGACGCCTCGCTAGGTTAATTTTCTCATGGGCAATATCTTACTTTACCCACTAGTACCATAAATAACTATTATCCAGTACATACAGATAATAGGACAATTACCAGTTTTATTTTAAATAGATAAACTCAATAATAATCCCCGTGTGGCTTTTACTTTATTGAGTGGATAATTATTTATTTTACCCACTCAACTGTCACTTGTCAAATTATTTTCTTGTAAATGTCATTAAAATTTTTAATAAAAATATGAATTCCTATGCTATTTATTGGATAAAACCTTGTATGGCACTCATGGGTAAACCGATATTGCCCTCTCGAAAATTAACCTGCTTGGCTGACGCCTCGCTAGGTTAATTTTCTCATGGGCAATATCTTACTTTACCCACTAGTACCATAAATAACTATTATCCAGTACATACAGATAATAGGACAATTACCAGTTTTATTTTAAATAGATAAACTCAATAATAATCCCCGTGTGGCTTTTACTTTATTGAGTGGATAATTATTTATTTTACCCACTCAACTGTCACTTGTCAAATTATTTTCTTGTAAATGTCATTAAAATTTTTAATAAAAATATGAATTCCTATGCTATTTATTGGATAAAACCTTGTATGGCACTCATGGGTTAACCGATATTGCCCTCTCGAAAATTAACCTGCTTGGCTAACGCCTCGCTAGGTTAATTTTCTCATGGGCTATATCTTACTTTACCCACTAGTACCATAAATAACTATTATTAATGAAAGAAAACTTATATCAATAATTATAATTAATAAATTATTTTAATATAAATATAATTAGGGTAAAAATAATAAAATTTAATAATACTATAATAATAACTAGTACCATAAATAACTATTATTAATGAAATAAAACTTATATCAATAATTATAATTAATAAATTATTTTAAAATAAATATAATTAGGGTAAAAATAATAAACTTTAATAATACCTAAGTAACTATATTTATGTTGTTATTATATTATATCGTATCCAATAATAAAGAAAGAGACTACAACTTTCATAATATGAACATAATATGTTATTATGTTTTATGCGGAATAAACTGTCAAAGTAAGCTTTTGATAAATATTCTTATTGTGTTTTCTTACGCTTTCAGACAAGCACAAACATGGTGTATTTACTTACAATGTAGAAACTCCAAAAAATATTTGTTTAACACAAATTATTTGTGAAGAATTTCATGGGAAATTGATAAGTCACTTTCATGTATAACAAAAAATGATTGGGTAATAAAATAAAGGGTGATTTAATATTCGAAGAGCTGGTGACCATTTTTATTCATTATTTTCTCCCGGCTGTATTTTATATATAGGGGGCTGTATTTTATATACAGGGTGTCCGGAAATAATGTTTGGAAACTTCGGGAGCCAATTTCTCGGACGAAAATAAGAAAAAAAATAGTTTCTATGGACATTTGGACTTTGAAAATGCTTAATGATCTACAGCAATCCAATCCTAAAGAAGCTTTTTATTTATTATTCCAGGAACCCTTTGAGATATATCAACGAGGTTTTGCACGTAAACTAATCATAATAAGGCCCATCTTCGTATGTTATTTTCTTGTACTTATTTTAACCAGAGGTGTGCGAAACGGGGGGACCTTATCAGTTGTTTGTGCCAAATTTTTTTCTGTGTAACTTTTTTGTAATTTTATTATAGGAACATGGTTCATCAGGTTAAAATACATAAAAAATATCCTCTTGTTGTAATACTGTAGGATTAACCGTTTTCGTTCATTTGAAGGTGAAATTTCACGGTTCGAGGACGAAAAATTAAATACTAAAATGCTGAAAACCAAAATTTTAATGAGGCAGGGTTATTTTACATTAAAAACTAAGAAAAAAGTTTGGAAGCACATGTATATGAGTTTTTTTTTTAGTTTTTGATGTACATTCTCTTGCATCATTGAAATGTTTATCTTCAACATTTTAGTATTTAGTTTTTCGATCTCGAACCTTGAAATTTCACCTTCAAATGATTTTTTCTCGAAAACGGTCAATCCTATAGTACCTTTTTATGTATTTTGACCTGAGGAATGATATTCTAAAAATAAAATCACAAAAAAGTTACACAGAAAAAAGTTAGAGACAAAAAACTGATAAGGCCCCCCCGTTTCGCACACCCCTGGTTAATATAAGTACATGAAAATAATAAGAATATGGGCCTTATTAAAAATTTTAAGAGATGTCAGATTTGACAGCCCAAAAAATTTCAGAGAAGCTTTCTTAGAAGGAAATATCGAGCATATGTGACCCTGCACAAAGAAACCCACCTAGTGTGTTTTTACTTATTTCACTTTTTTTTTGGATTCTTATGTAATACACCAAAAGCAAAACTTTAAACGTGTTTTCTGAAAAGTAGTTGTGAAATACTGGGTGGATTTCTTTGTGCAGGGTCACATATGTTCCCAGATTTTTTTATATTTTATTTCTTTACCATTTAACAAATACAAACTACTCTGATAATTTGCATTAATACAATTATCACCTTTTTAAAATTTATATGCCATAGTTTGTCAAAGTTTTAAGCCTCCCTCATATCATACCATAATAACTGCCCAATTTCAGCTAAAAAATTAAATTTTACTTTCACTTCATATAAAAGTTGAAAAAAAAAATAAAAATTATATGGTATATCATGCAAAATGCAAAAACTTAAATGTCAAATGCCAAATTTCAACTCGAATAACCGAAATTTGGCATGCACCCACTTCTTTTGAAAAAAAAAAAAAAAAATAGGTAAATGCCATTTTATGCAGATTTTCATTATTCCGCAGCTTTTTGCAAATTTAAGATGAGCAAGTAAAACATGTTGCTTATCGATATATCGATATATCGACATAGGCGCTGACTCCGTTACCGTTACTTAGCACATTTGTACGCTAGGCCATCCGGTACTTAGCATATTTGTACGCTAGGCCATCCGGTACTTAGCACATTTGTACGCTAGGCCATCGATATGTGGTCAATTTTTTTGAATTTTTGCGGATACGCCAGATTCTTAAATTAATTTTTGTCTGTATTGGGTACGTTGTAAAAAACCTTTTGATATGGGAATAATCATAATTGAGCTACCACTATATAAGTATAGGGTATATCCTGTACAAACAATAATAAAATAAAACTTTGCTTCTAACATGATTTTTTTTAATTACCCACCTCCCGCCCCTACTGATTTTGTAGATATCCCCTTGCCATATACAAAAACCCACACATCTTTTATATATACAATAAAATATATAAAATTTTTTGCATTTCAAAAAATTTTGGGCCCCCTGGAATTTTGAAAAGTCGGCGATATATCGATATATCCTTGTCCCTTGTGTCAAAAAGAAAAAATGAACCCAATAAAAATCAATTTTTAAAGGATAATTTTTAAGTGCTTTTCTGAAACCTTTGACAAATAGATTATCAACTTGTTAAGAAATATAAGAGGAAATGTATTCGAAAAGTTTACTTCTCAAGACGGATATTTTTCCGAAAAAACTTTTTATACTTAAGTATTTATTCAATCGTGTTCTAGAATCATATCGAAAGAGTTTTCGGCAATACAAATAGCTCTTAAGAAAAGTACAAATATACGATGAAAAGTTTTAAATTTTTACAGCGTTTTCTTTCTGTATAATGTAAATACAGAGTACAGTGTGCATTTCAAAATACACTGCCCAGTAAAATCGCTTTCCCATTTTTCACCTCCGCGCGTTAAATGGATTTTTTATTATTAGATTCACTTTCAGCAACCTCAAAAATCCCAATATAAAAATTTTCACTAAAACTTTCCCCTCCCTCCAGGGGGTTGAGTTAGAATTTTTTTATTATCAGATTCACTTTTAGCTACCTCAAAAACCCCTTTATACCAATTTCATAAAAACTACCCCCACCCCTCAGGGGGTGAAGTTGGAGTTTTTTTATAATGAGATTTACTTTCAGCAACCTCAAAACCCCCTATTTACAAACTTTTACAAAAACTACCTACACCCCTTAGGGGGTGGAATTGGAGAAATGTAATTATCAAATTCAGTTTCGTCGTCCCCAAAAACCCCTATATACCAATTTTGAAGAAAATATTGGAAATATTTAAAAATAATTACACCTTCACCCCTGTGGGGATGGAGTTAGAATTTTTATATTATCATATTCGATTTAAGTAAACTCAAAAACCCCTACTCAGCAATTTTCAAATTTTTGTGAAAAATTATGGTATTTACCCCATTTGCCCCCCTTACCCCTCCCCAATGTTAACCAAAAACAATCCCGAGCGAGAACTTTTGGTAACATACCTGTATGCCAAATTTCAAGTCTATAGCTTAAAGCATTCTTAAGTTATCGTGGATACAAGATTTCCCGGACAGAACGATCGACTGACCGATCAACCGACCGACTGATCGACCGACAATGTTTTTTTTGCTTGAAATTGATTTATATCGACATAAAACGTCACAAAACGCAAAAATACGCAAAAAAATATGAAAATTTTTGCACGAATACAAGGCTTTCAGAAATTTTGAAAATTTTCAAAATGGGAAAGCAAAACACAATTTTTTGAAAATTATATTATATTACGCACCGAGCGTGAGAACATAATTTCAGTGCTCTTGCTCTTGAGTGTTATTTTTTAACGAGGCGCGGCATATCTGAAGGATTAATGAGATACAGTAGCTCTACAGAAAAATCTGATTATGGATCATGGTAGCAGAAGGTCTACATATTACAGAACCATTTACAGCTTAAATCCAGAAAACTTTTTTTGGTAAATAATGGTAAATATTCTTCTGCAGAATAATTCTGACAATAAATTGCATATTTTGCATATCGAAATCAATCAAATTTCGATAGTATTTTTTTACCTGATTCCGAATATATTTAAAGTTAATCTCTATATTTTTCCATTTTCGAGAAAAATGCTCTTAAAAATATTTTTTTCCGTTTTTCAAGTGCTTGTGGAAAAATTATCATACCTGAAAGCTTTAATCCAAGCTTCAATTAGAGCGGGGTTCTTACTCATTAAAATCGTGCAAGAAAACCTTAAAACAATGTTTAGTGCTAAATTTAAAAACAGTTTTAAAATACCGCTGATAACACATTTTATGCAAACTACATTTGTCTTTGCTACATAGTGTTTTTGCCTAATTTCGCCGAGTTTGCTCGGTTTTTGTACAACTTTCATTTTTGACAGTAATTGCGAATTATTGTATTATCATAGACGTTCTGTATTTGAGATTTTTAGGGGTAAAATTTGCTGCTAACATAATAACACTATGTAACAAAGAAAAATATAGTTTGGACTAAGGACACTAGGTCGTAGGAAAAATATCGTAATACCGTTTAATTTTTTTATGTTAAATTTATTTAATTAATGAAATTTTATTATTATAAATAATTTAATTTAAGCACTGATAAAATAAAATCGATCATCGCTTAAAATTAACGAAGTGCTTTTTTTGGGGTAAATAATTGAAATAATTTAAATATTGAATTGTTTGCTTTAAAGTTTAAAATGTTCATGATAGGTAAACATTTTTGTTTTTTTTTGTTTGTAAATAGTGATATACTAATATTTAGATAATAAAAAATTATATAAATAGGGAGCGACAAACAGTGCGTATGAATTCATACACAGTGTCATTTTAAGTATTTTAGGTTATGTTTTTTCTTTCAAAAATGTATTGTCCCCGTTTGAATTAGCATTAAATGCAAAAAAACTGCCAAAAAAAAACCAACGTAAACCAAAGCGTTAGAAGGATTGAAAATACAAAAGTAAAAAAAAGTTAGGTTATCTTTACGTACAAATGTATAGATATACAAAAAGGCTAAACTGTGTGCATGGTATCAGATTACTCATAAAAATACTGTAATTAATACTACGCGAACCTAGTTTTCAGTACACGAGAGTGCTTATTTTCTTGAGAAGCGGAGCCGAGCAAAAAAAAGTACTCGATGTGCACTGAAATGGTTTGCGCCGAGGTGCGTATACTATTTTTCCTACGACCTAACACCTAAACATCAAAAAACGCAGTAGTTATCTTAAAAATATGTCAATTTGAGGTAACGTTTACTAATTTTTTACAGCAGATATGTAAAATCAGCTGATTGTCACTTTCCAACCATTGTCCTAGGCAACGGGTGGGAAATAGGCACTAACTACTAACTAGCTAGTAGGAAAACAAAATACACATCTCCGGTAAATTTTTATTTCTACAAATGTTACCTTTCCGTAGCTATTTAGCCGCAAAGTAGGCTTCGGAAATGATCATAACAAATGTGAATATAATTTGCTATAATATAGCAAAACATTTTATGTTTTGTATACGTTTTTTGCGATAATGCATGTAGTACTTAAATATCACTTATTTTTATTAGAAAATAGATTAACGCCCCAGTTTTACGGTTATTACAACAAAAATGGTTACACGCATTATGTTCGAAATAATTGAATAAAGTTTATTCAATACAAGGGCGTAGATGTTTTTCGTCTATGGGGGGGCGGTAATACCTTTCGGCGCCCTGAAGCAAGCCTTAAACTTGGCGCCCTAGGCAAAAGAAAGAATACCCTCTAAAAAAAGCTTTGTCCCTGACGGTTTCAACAAAAACTTGGCGCCCCTACAAAAAACATGGTGTACAAAAAATGCCCTTTGCAAAAAAAATTGGCGCCCAAACCTATTAGGTGGTAATTACCCCAATTATCCCCCTTATCTACGCCCTTGATTCAATATAGTCCAGTCAAATAATGAGGAATTATATGTTGAAATTGCAATAAATGTACAGGGGCTGATATTTTAAAGGGTTTTAGTGGATGGTAACAGAACACTCCTGTTAGTTTTTCACCGGGTGATTTGCGTAAGGGGTGTCCGCTATCTTTAATTTTAGGGGTGAGTAAGGTTATCTCGCTAAATATGCATCTTACTACAAAAATTCTTATAACCAATTTTTTTTTGAATCATTTTTTTTTAATATAATATTAAGAATCGAGTTCTAAAATTTATAATAATATTTAATATTCAAAAATTACCATGTTGGAGGTGAAATTGGTTTTTTCGATAAAAGTGGTTAGGAGCAACCTTGTAGCTCTTGAAATTCTCTATAAGTTTTATATATTATGCATTTTTATAAGTATTTTGTTACGCTTACAGTGGGCGCTGAAAGTCGAGTTGCGCCCTCTGTAACCGTACACTGATTAAAAGGATTTATTTGGATACGACCAATTAAATTATTTGGTTGTGAGAAACAAATTTTATTTTAGTCAAATAACTATTTGTTTGCAGTCTTTTGGCGGAGCTAGAAATATACCCAGAGGCGTGCTTAGATGTACAAAATGTGTGAGGCTTAACACATTTTTGCCTCAAACCTTTTTATGTGTATTTTTTTTTAATTTTTTGTAAAAATATGAATTTCTTGAGTAAAAAAATATAAAAAATGTCTTGTAGAGTAACACTGTAGGAGCAACCGTTTACTCCTTTAATATTATTGGTGCTTTTTTTGTTAAACATTTAATATATACATCTTCGAAGGGCCGTAGCTTTCTTAGGGCTTATTTCGGGAAATATTTCTCTTTGTTGGTTTTCTTATATTTGTGATGTAGAATCCTCCCCCTTATCTTCCGCCAAAATACTTATTGTTTAATAAGCGGACATAGTAACTAAAAATAGACCTTAGTTTTTACAGGGTTATGACGATACTTATGTAAGTAAAATTAAAATAAAAATAGACTTTTAAAATTTAATATTTTTAGAGTAGGTATTTATTAATTTTAAAACTTTCACACTGTATACAATACAATACAGTATTAAATACAAATTTTGATACAGTAACAAATTTTAAAATGTATATCCTTAATAAAGGCTATTACTCAACCAGAAATAAGTATTGTGAAGTTTTACTTAGTTGCTACATTTCGTGTATATTAGTTGTAGTTTTACAAAGAAGTTGCACAGATAAGTGGAGTTTCGTGAGAGTTGTAATTGGCATCATCAAACTCTCATTATTGCCGATAAGGACGTTACAACACAGGACAATATCGCTCACTTCCGTTGTAATTGTACCCCATATCCCACCTAGGGGGCGTTAAAGAACATTAAGAAGGAGTATAGAAACATATCTCGTGAAGATTGTTTTGTTAAGGTGGGCCTAGTGTTTATTTAAAATTTTACATCACAAAACATGAAAAACCAGCATAGGAACATAGGTCAGGAAACGAAGCCTAAGAGTGTTACGACCCTTTAAAATTAAACTAAAAATAATGTTTTTAATTAATAACTCTGGTGTGAGGCTTTTGCCCCAAACTTTTTTATGTGTGTTGGATTTTTTGTAAAAAATATGCCTTCCTTAAGTAAAGATGCATAAAAAATGTCATAGAGTGTAACACTGAAGTCGCAACTGTTTTCAAAAAAAAATTCAAGAGGAAGTAACATTTTGTACCACTAAAAAAGTTACTTCTTTAATATTAAACTTATGTGTTTCGGTGAAAAATACTTTTTTGCTTAGTTTTAAATAAAGAATCACCCTGCAGAATTAAAATTTTATTAATGCTTTTTTTGTTCCCCATTCAATGCTCCCTTAGGGCTAATTTCAGGACATATGTTCCTTTGTTGGTTTTTCATGTTTTATGATATAGAATCATCCCCTTTATTTTCTGCGAAAAGACTGCAAGCACCGTGTGTATCTCCCACACATTCAGTTTAACAAACTCTGCGGTACTGCAGGGTAATAATATTTCCAGAGACGCCGAATTGATTGTCGCCTGTACGTAATATTAAACAAGTTTATTGACTTGGTGCATAATATGGTTTAAGCCATACATTTTAAAAATAAATCAGTTGATTTTACTAATTTTTAGTAATAAAATCTGACCTTGAACAAATAATGATCTAAGACTTTTTGCCATATTTTGACCACCTCCCCTCTATTGTCATGTATACATGACAAAAATACGATGAGCCAGCTTTTTTAACTTAAAACGTAGAGTAAGTTAGAACTATAATTCAAAAAACATGTTGATTACTTATTAAAACAAGTTAATTCACTTTTAAAATTAACTATGATTTCTGACTAACCTGTAGATTAAAGTCAAATTTAAGGTAAAGTAAGGGTGGTTCAAGGGTATCAAAGAAAATACGAAAAATACAAAATATTAATTCAAAATTTAGGAAAGCGTTGTTTTTTTTATTCCACTTTAGTTAATCCTTCCTTTTACACGAAGGTGTTCAGGTTTAATACCTTATAAATAATAAGGTGGTGAGCCAATTATTGCCATGTTCCTAACATTGCCACCCTCTCTTAAACTTGTTAGCCCGTTCTCTGTATTATAGATGACACTGCCAGTATATCTGTTATATCGGAAAGATACCTGTAAATATGATGTATCTGTATCTAGTTGGTTATGGCGTACACAAAAACGCATTTCGTGTTTCGTGCTCATTCCACTATAAAAACTTTTAATTATGCTGACTATCGCAAGCTGGGTAGCATTGATTATAGCATGCTAAGAACGTAATAAGGTAGGCACAAATATGCATTTGCTTGACCCGTATTGCATTTCACTCGAAGCGAAATGGTAATTTTTTAAAACTGTTGTCGAAGTAGCTGTGTTCCTAATATTGTCATCAGAAGTTGCTGACAACAAAAAAATGACAAAAACAAAAAACAACAAGAAAAGAAAGTAACAAAGAATTCAGAGAGTTCTGAATCATGGTTCTGCTTTTTATTCAAAAAGAAATCGCCAGGCCGATATGAGGTTGTAATCTATACGTACATGAAATGGGTGGAGATTACTTAAAACGACAAATTGTTGTTTAAGTGCCCAAATTGTACTTAAAAACAGCTGAAATTTTTATTGTGCCACAGTATTTTCTTATTAGTTTGTTAAAATTTAAAAGTTTATTCTTTACTACTATTACTGCCAGTACCCTGGCAATATTTGGGACATGTTCCATTTTCAGTATGCAATCATTTTTAAAAAGCAATAATTTTGAAGCTCCTGCAGTTTTTTTATTTTTTACCCATTAGAATAAAGACATGTTATTGTTTAATGTAGTAAAGTTTGAGGTAATTACAAATGCAGCAAAAAATAAAATGCCTTAACATGGCTCACCCACACAAAAAACTAGTCCAGACCAACTTAAAGCTTTTGACTGAACTCTATTCTCATACAGAACAGTGTGAGGATGTCAGACGTCCTTAATGGCCGAGGTCACGGCATCACGCCCCATTCGGTCAGTAACGACGTTAGAGGTATTAGAGGTTGGACCCCATCTCTGGGAGACTACCGAGCTCACTCGTGAAGAAAATCACAAAATAATTTACCTTCGAATTTCCAGCCAAAGTAAAGGACAAAAAGGACAATATAAAGACATAAAATGCATTCACAATCTTTTTCTGAACCTTACTCTTTATGTACCGCTGAAGCATAACTCGCGGGGAAAATAGTAGTTTTCGTAACGAGTAAGCGACTTTAGTACTTAGTGCACGAGAATGAAGTTTCGCTTCGCGTCGTTAAAAAATCATTCGAGTGCACTAAGGACTTGTCGCAAACGAGTTGCGAACAACATTTTTCGTTCGATCTACAGTCTAAACTCTTTAAAAATGTATATTTTAAAGAATTACCTGTGTTAAATTTTGACATTTAAAAATTTTATAAATGTCAAATGACTTTTGTCAAAATGAAATCTATGTGTACTCGTTTGGATAAATGAGTGTGCATAGTTGTCATTTCATTCAAATGTGCACTATGTACTCGTGCGATAGAAAAATATCCTAACGAGGATATATAGTGCATTTTTCTTTATTTCGTGTCTAGATGACCATGTATAAATTTTGATCCGGTATGAACATACATAATTATGCATAATTATGTATCGGTAACATAAAACTTTCAAATATCTCGAATACTATACATTTTAGAAAAAAATATGTCGGACAAAAATTGTTTATTTTAATGGGGGAAACAATATGGGGTATTTATTTTTTACAGATATTTACGTTTTTAAGGTAATTTCAAGGTCAACTTTGTTTTTTTTTCTTTAAAAGAAACATATATTTTGTTATTGTTATTTATTTTTCCCCAAAAAAATAAAAATCTTTTTTAAAAAAACTTTTTTTTATAGGACTTTTAGTTGCAGAGTACAGCCACACAAAATTTAAAAAAAATATGGATCTCCGATGAACTCAAATAGTCAATTCCTATGTATTTTGAGCCGCTGAATCCGAATATGAGGTTGTATTTAAAAAGTTAGCTCCCATTTTCAACATAACCTCAAAAAACATACTTTTCGTAATAATATGATTTTTTTTTGAGGTTATGTTGAAAATGGGAGCTTCTTAAAAAGTGTAAAAGTTCCCTGTCTCTAAAAAGTAAAAAAAAAACTTTTTGCAAAAAAAAATTGAACCGACTTCTGTTTCTAAAATTAAAAAAATTAAAAATAAGCCGGTGCCAATTTCCACACTCCCTAAATTAAATACTAACAATTATTTTTGTTGTTAAATTTTTTGCTGTTTGCTTTTGGCACCGTTTAATTTTTATTTTTTACTTTTTAGAGACAGAAGTCGTTTCATTTTTTTTTGCGAACATTTTTTATTTTTTACTTTTTAGGGACACAGAACTTGTAGATTTTTAACATCATTTAAGCTAAATTATAGTTGTCCTTCCATCTCGGCCAGCTGTTGATGTCAACGCACTATTAAATTTCTAAAAAATAAATTTAATAGTATTTTTCATTCAGCGCCCAAGAGTCCAACCAACCTTATTCTAAACAAAATACTAAATAGAAAACCTTGTTAAACTTTAAGTAATAATCAAATTACGCCTTATGGTATAATCACAAATTTTATAATTTTCTCTTGGTATTTTAATATACAGAATCAAGTTTAGTGGCATTTAAAAGATGCCGTAATATTTGAATGACCCCTTAATCAAGTTATCCGGCTTATCCGAGTTATCCGATCATTTTCTAAAAAATTGGTTGGTATTAGAATCAAATTAAGCCGGTTTTAAGTGAAATTGCGTTAAAACGATTAGATTTATCTTAATTATCCGGCTTGCCAGGCATTATCCGAGCGTCAAATTAAAACGGGACCACCTCATGAATGTCCTCTTTAAGTTGCAAAGGGTTTCATAAAAAAAAACAAACTCACACGTCGAATTGATAACCTCCTCCTTTTTTGGAAGTCGGTTAAAAAGTGTCGTGAATTGTATAAGATAAAGAGTACCTACATGCATTAGGGAACTAGTATTTGCTTTTAGTTAGTAAATGGCTCAAAGTGGAAAAGAATAGGATCATTTCTATAGATGTATTTCATTAAACAATTTCCTTTTAACGACAAAAACCTTTTCTATACGAGTACTTACTTTTCATTTTTTTTTCGGCAGATAAACGCTTCTTTACTACGAATGACGTGAAGGGGGTAGGGGGCGCGCTACCCCCAATCACGCTCAAATGGGAAAATCTACTGCCTAGATGCAAAATTGAGTGGCAGAGTTAAGAAATTGGTAGAGGCGAATACCTTTTTTATTTTTTGATCAACTTTTCCAACTACTAAATTTACTGAAGTGGTAGGGAAGTTCGAAAAGGCGATTACCCTTTTTTTGTTGTTTTTTTGTTTTTATCTTTTTGATTTTTGGGGAATAAGGCTTTGGATCTGACTAAAATTGTTATCTAATTTTGCTGTGACGTTTCGACGATGGATTTTTGTCGTTTTCGAACAGAGAATTAAAGCCAAAGTGTCACTAACAGTAAACACTCACATAAACAAAACCTTATTTAAACAAATAAATAACAGTTAAAAAATAAAATTAAGACAGTGTACTTTTCTATACGCAGCAATCAAAAAGTTAAATTATACAAATCGGGCAAAAACTTTCAATTTTTTGTTTTTAGTCATCAAAATTTCCCGCCAGGGTAAAGCTTTTTTTTTCGCAGGGTAAAACCTTGGGAAATTCCTTAATATATGTTGGCGGTAGTCCCCTACACCAATCCTCCCATATCATTTAAACATGGAGTATACATTTCTGATGAGAACCTAAAAAGAACACTGTGTACAAATTCATACACAGTGTGTCAAGGTGTTTTTTTTTTTTGCAAATTTTAACTTTTTGTTTCCGACCCCTGATTTTTCATAAATTAAACACACCAAAGAAATAATTTAGGGAAATTTAAAAAAAATTGTAGGGGCCTAACGTTTTTTTTTACGTTTTTTCTAATTCATTATAATGTGTGCATATTACGTACTTGAACTTCAATATATAATAATAAAATTATTGTTTATAATCACTACATTACAAAAATGCTTATATTTTTTTAGCGCGTTATTGTTTATGGGCAAAGTCTACGGAAAAATCTTTTTTTTTTTCATATTCGGAAATAAAATGCCATGAAACGTCGAGAAAATATGAAAAAGTGGGTGTTAAAAAAATATCGGTCTGACTGTCCTCTGTCTTTAAACCTTATAACTTCTAAACGAAAGGTCCAATTTAAAAAAAGGGTTAAAAACTAATATTTATGGCAGAAAATAAAAAAAAAACTTTTTATCTGTACAAGAAATGTTATTCTATTATCAATAATAAGCGAGTTATCGCAAAAAATATTAGTTTTTGTCCCCTTTGTTCCCCTTACCCGATTTCGATGTTAACCATATTTAATGTCAGGCAAACTACGAAGGTTTATTACCTAGGTTTATTACCCTCGGGCCGGAGGCCCTCGGCTTCTAAACTGCTTAATCGAAAATTTGAACTTTTCGCCCTTGTATTATAAACTATTAAAATTGACTTTAGAAATTATAGAATTTTGACTAATTGCAATTTTATGCTTACTCGAGTTTTCATACAATAGTATAATAGTATTATGGCTCGTACGTAAAGTAATAAAATAAAATAAATTACTTTTAAAGGGTTATATTTCTCTTACTTTTTTAATTAATTTTCACATTTCAAGTCTTTCCACAATAAACGTTATCGTAAATTACAAATTGCATTAACTTATATAGGTCGTTTTCAAATGGTTATCAAGTTTTTATTGTTATTTCCCTGAATGAAATTTTATATAAGTATATTTTTTAGATCGTTCTATAAAATACTTGTAATATTAGTAGGATTTCAATATAAACCCTAGGACCCTCTTTAGTGACAGCTATATTCTTTATATAAAATCCCCACTAAGATATTCATATGAACATGCTGTGTGAAAAATATTAATTCCCTTATTTATTTATTTATTTATTTAACAAAACTACAGGTTTTTCACCCCAATTACAGTTTGTGTTTAATGCTTACAATACTAATATAACTCGTACTAATCTTTACCACTAAAAATGTAAATTAATACCTAATATTATTATCTATATCTAATAATAATAATAATAATAATATTAATATTAATAATAATAATAATAATAATAATAATAATAATAATAATAATAATAATAATAATAATAATAATAATAATAATAATAATAATAATAATAATAATAATAATAATAATAATAATAATAATAATAATAATAATAATAATAATACAGGGAAAATTAAAAATAACAATAATAAATAGTAAAGCTACGGTTTCCTCCAAAAGTCGCAGTCGCTGACTACTGCGACCGGTTACTCGCGACCAGGTCGTTACGACCCTACCTGTTTTCCTCGGTCTCGCCAGTAGCCAATCGCCATTCTGTTAGCTGGCCATTTTATAAACAGCTGTTTTTTACTGTTTGCGAGTTTATGCCTTTCAATCAGTATGAATATCTTTAAAAAGTCGGTTCTTTTAATGTTTCTGAATTATCAAGCGGAAGAAGAGAATCTCATCCTCTTATTAACATTACATCATTAAGGGTAAAGGTAAAGGGTAAAAGTTGATGAGATGTTTTGGCTGAGAGAGGTGGAGGGATTTCAAACAATGAAAAACACTTGTCACAGTGCAAAACCACCTGTTTCACTGTCAAATTCGTGACGAATTAGGGCCACTTGCACCAATGATGGTTTAACTGTAAACTTGGATTAAATTGACGGCCGACCAATCAGAACGCAGCATTTTTAACTTAAACTCGGTTTGGCTGAGTTAATCCCGTACCAAAAGTTGGTGCAAGTGGCCCTTAGTCGTGCGTCTGCTATCGGAGCTGTCAAGCGACCGGCGACCAAATGAACGGCGACCGGTAGTTAGAGTTAAGTCGCGTTAAGAAAGGTACAATGACGTCACTAAACACAACATGCTCAGTGAGCCAAAACAGATTGTTTACATACACGCTCCCTAGCAACGGCGCATTTTTCTTAGCAACGGACGCGTGTTGATGTTTCCATGTGCGTACGGCGTTTTTTTTACAAATATTTATAGTAATAATTACATTTAATTTTTTTACACGCCACTGGAATAAATCCGTTTACTCCGCCTATAATATTGTGCACACCGACGTCATTAATTTTATGACGTCACTGTACCACTCTTAACGCGACCGGACTATAGTAGTAACGACTCGGCAGCAGCTAGGAAAACAGGGAAATTTATTTACCCGGAGTAAACCGTAGCTTAACAATCAAATATACCTGTATTTACCATTAAAATATTTCCTCATACATGATTAACTTCTTTTTTAGTTTTTTGAAAAAAAAAATTGGGCTTATCGCCAAATATGTCTACATAATTTTAATTATATTTGCCACAAATATATTTTTTCTTGGTGCGTAATGTCACGGGAAAAAATACAATCAATTCTTAAATAAAGGGTCTATATAGCGGTGTCAGTATAATTTATATTTCATTTATGCCTTTTGAATGGTGTACAGAATAATGCAAAATTTCATTGTGAATACTTCAAAACGAACGAGGTTTCATTGCTGTTAAAAAGGTTTTATCAGTTTATATTATTTTTCTCATATTCATATACTTTTATACAATGTCATATATCTACATTGTGTAGTGTATATTATATAAATATAAAAAATATTGTATAGTTTTTAATTATTTCTATGAAATTCTACAAAACATTGGTTATTTTTTTATATATACAAGAATATAGGTATACAATTATATAAAAAAGTCTGCATAATATGAATCATATTATGATGAAAGTTTATTGTTTATGAAACAATTAAGTGACTTTTTTTTTCTAACCTTATTATTTATATTTTTTAACTGAGGTTAAAAAAAATTATGATTAATTTTTGAATATTTATACCTATTGTTTATTTTGCAAAATTTTTTACAGAAAGTTATTTTTCAGATTGTAAGCACCTTATTAGTTTTAAATTAAAAAGTTCAAACCCCAAAAATTATATGGAAAAGTTTTATTTTTGTACCTAAAACATTTTTCATCTTGTTTACAGCCTTGAGACAGTTTATATACAAAAAACGAAACTAGTCGGAAAACCATATTGTCTTTTTTTATACGTTTTCAACACCGCGGTACCGAGGAACTACAAAATTAAATGAATATTAATTTCATTAGGTTTACCACTAAAAACTTTTCATCGTAATAATATTATTTTTATTATTCCATCAATATATTTTCTAATCATCGTACAGAGTGATATTGGTAGACTGACAGTTTCGGGCTGCTGGCCCTCTTCAGTACCAAGAGTCAACTCTGCACGCTGATTAAGAAAACGTTTTAAGACTTTTTTCGCAAAAGGAATATAGCCATTAGATTGATGTAGACTTGTGCGCCATCTATTCCTAGATGTAGACACCTACTCATACCTCTCCTAGTCTGGAGACTTTGAACGGTAGCAAGTTGAAGACTTGTGTGTCTCAAGAACATAGTACCACTAACGTGTGGTTAGACGTAGAACTAGTAAGGACAAAAAATTTTAATTTTAAACAAAATTATAAAAATATTAATTTATTATTTCATCAATCTATTTTTTAATCATCGTCAGGGTGATATTGGTAGACTGGCAGTTTCGGGCTGCTGGCCCTCTTCATCTAGGAATAGATGGCGCACAAGTCTACATCAATATAATGGCTATATTCCTTTTGCGAATAAAGTCTAAAAACGTGTTCTCAAACAGCGTGCAGAGTTGACTCTTGGTACTGAAGAGGGCCAGCAGCCCGAATCTGTCAGTCTACCAATATCACTCTGTACGATGAGTAGAAAATAGATTGATGAAATAATAAATTAATATTTTTATAATTTTGTAAAAAATTAAAAATTTCTGTCCTTAATATTATTTTTAACCCAAAGGCAAATGTGAATAATTAAAAAAAATAATAATATAATTTTCTAAAATTAGGATGCGTTTGGAAAATTATTTATAAAATTTTTGCCCGATATATAATTTAATTACAAACTCGCAGAAACTAGCGGTTGGCCTCCTTCCAATTTTTTTCCAGCGATGTTAAACTTAATTGTCTCCCCTCCAAAACAAAGTCTGGCAATAAAAGGAATATCTATTTTTATGTGTTATATAAAGATTTTTAGGTTAAAAGATTAATTAGTTATATTTAAATTATGTATTCTTATAAATAAAAAATATAAACATAAATATACAGGGTTATTCAGAAATAAGTTCAAGAAATTTAAGAGGTGATTCTACGTTAAAAAACATGGAAAAAAGTTCCTATAAAGGTTGGTCCGAAAATGAGCCCTAAGGGAGCTGCGGCATTTCGAAGATGGACATATTGAATGGGGAACAAAAAAAGCACCTTCTTTTAAAACTAAGCAAAAAAGCATTTTTCACCAAAATAACTAAATTTAATATTAAAGGAGTAATAGCCTTTTAAAAAGTAACATTTTTAGTTACACAAAATGTTACTTCCTCTTAATTGCATTTTTTTTTCAAACCGGTTGCTCCTACAGTGTTACTATATATGACATTTTTATGTATTTTTACTCAAGGAATCTATATTTTTTACAAAAATCAAAAAATAATATACATAAAAAAGTTTGAGGCAAAAATGTGTTATGTGTTAATATTTTGTCCGTCTAGGCACGCCTCAGGATAAATTCAAAAAAATAAACGAACATAAACTTTATAAGTTTATAATGTTTTTAATTAATAAATTTTGTACCCTTTAAGCTAGAGCGACGAGATTAAAGGGTACAAAAGTTATTAATTAAAAATATTATTTTTATTGCAATTTTAAAGAGCAGCAGCTCCCTTAGGACTCATCTCTGGACCAACCTTTATAGGAACTTTTTTTCATATTTTTTAACGTAGAATCTTCTCTTAAATTTCTCGAACTTAATTCTGAATAACAAAGTGTGCTGCATTGGTTGGAATATATTTTTTTAATTTGATTATCTATTTCATAACATTTATATAAATATAAAGATCATTTTAAAAATGTTAGAAACATCATTTTAAATCTGATAAATTAAATTACAAAATACCATCCAATTGATTACTAGTTATACATATATTTATAAATATTTAAACATTTTACTCATGCATTATAAATTACTACAATTACTACAAAAAGGGTCGCAGCAAAAATCGATACTCAAGAACATTGATCTCTTAAAACCAAGTGGATACCCAACAAGAGAAGTTTGGGGGCTGCAGTTAAATCCAGTTCATTAGCAGCAGCAGAGGGGAATTGGTGTGAGTGGAAGTAGAGAAAATCTGAATGCTGTTGCTCAAGTGTAAACGTCGCTTACAACACTACCAGCACTGGGTTGGAAAAGCAAAACTAGCGTAAAGTTTGGTTCAACGGATAATCGAAGTAAATCCAATGCATAACCAACATAAAACCAACGCAAACGTCGTTTATAGTTATATTTATTAAACAGAGAAAGGTTCAACGCAAAACAAGCGTAAAGCGTTTTTTTTAGACAATGATAGATGTCGATGATAAAAAAAATATTGAGAAAAAAGATGGGCGCTGCAAAAGCGTTGAATCAGCGCAATCATTGAGTAAGATTTTTTCTTCAATTGCGCTATTGAGCGTTGCACGAGCATTTTATTAGCCTGATTATGAAATAACAAAAAAAAAGAAGGACAACGTTGAGTTATTGAATGTCAAACTAAAAATTAACGCTAAGTTTGTATTGAATTTGTGTCACTTTTATGTCTCAACCCAACAATGAAATGTGGCCTCATTTTGCATAAATTTTACGAATTGAATAAAAACAACAACAATCTTGACTTGCATTGATATCTATATCATCATCAGCGGTAATTACCTAATGGTTTGCCCAGTCATTAACACTAAACTAACTGACCAATGAAATGTTAGAATTATTCGACACATTTCATTTTATTGGTTAAAATAATTAGTTTAGTGTTAATGATTGATTAAATCAACCCTGTCAATGCAAATAAAGCATTGAATTAGTGTCGGTGTCAAGTTGATCAATTAATTGTAATATTGTTAAATGACTTTTTGTTATATTATTAAATAACTTTTTTATATTACCCTGCTGAAAATGACGGGTCTGTGCGGGTATAAATATTGCATAGACCGGACTTGAGCGGATGAAATTCACCCGCTTAAGTCCGGTCTATGCAACATTTATACCCGCGCAGACCCGTCATTTTCAATCGGGTAATAAATAGTCCAGTCAAATAACGAAAAATTGCTATGTTAAATTGCAGTAAATGTACACGGGCTGATATTTTAAAGGGTAGTAGTGGATAGTAACAGAACACTCCTGTTAGTTTTTCACCGGGTGGTTTGCGTAAGGGGTGTCCGCTATCTTAAAGTTTAGGGGTGAGTGCGCTAAATATTCAAAAATTGCCATGTTGGGGGTGAAATTGTTTTTTCGATTTTTCAGCCAAATTATTCATCACAGGATAAAAATTGTTATGAGCAAACTTGTAGCTCTGGAAATTCTCTATATATTATGCATTTTTATAAGTATTTTGTTACGGTTACAGTGAGCGATGATTGTGGAGTGACGCCCTCTGTAACCGTACCATAGTACCTGAATGAAAATTTATTATATACGTAACTTATAGAGAATTTCAAGAGCTACAAGTTTCATCCCCACTTTTATCTCCCGATAAATTATTTAGGTGAAAAATAGAAAAAACCAATTTCACCTCCAACATGGCTATTTTTGAATCAACTCGATTGTCATTAATATATCATATAAAAAAATTATTCAAACAAAAAATGTTGGGAATTTCCTCCTTAACAAAATTGGTCATATGCATTTTTATCGCAAAATGCATATTAAGCAACTCACCCCCAAAATTCAAGATGGCGGACACCCCTTACGCAAATCACCCCATGAAAAACTAACAGGAGTGTTACGTTACCATCCACTACAACCCATTAAAATATCAGCCCGTGTACATTTATTGTAATTTACATTTATTATTTGACTAAAAGGACTTTGGGATCCACTAGGGTAACTGTTATTTATTTTAAAGATATGTGACTTTTACTTTGAAAAAAATGCACACAAATTATTTATTTAATATAGTAAAAAGGATCGTAATTGTTGATAAGAGTCACGATAGAAAAATAAAATAGGTTATTCGCATAAATTTAAATTACACACTGGTTAAAAATAAGCACAAGAATGTTATATGAAATTTATGGTAGCATGATTTAGAGCTGTATACCATAAGCTTAAGTGAAAAAATATTTTCTTTAAACTGATATTTTTGATATATTTTTAAAATATGCTAACTATTTTTATAAAACGTTTTAAAATCATACATTCTATTAGATAGTAGATGGCTGGATTAGGGTTATTTATATTAAAAAACGTTTTTTTACTAAAACTGCCGACGTTTCGTTGGCTTTATTCCAACTTCTTCAAAAGGCGCACTACAAGAAATGTAACAATTATGTTTTACCTTTTTAAGAATTCAAAGAGCCAGAAAGAAAACAATATAAGTTTAAAAATTCGTCAATAAAAGAATAAAATATGATTTTTTTTATACAATAAAAACATGTTTAAAATTGTTTTGCAGACAAAAAAGGCGTTGATTAATTGAATTAAACTATGCATTATAATCTAAACATAGAAATAAAAACATTTAAAATACGGTTTAATTTAATAACACCTCGTATAAGAACAAAGATTTATCTTAACGTGGAAATATCATCAGCAAAAGCAATAATAAGGTAAAAAATATGGTACTTACAGTAAGTTACGTTTTCTTCGTTAAAATATAACAATTAAGGATTGAAATAATAAATATATAATACATAATGGGTATTTGAAATACAAGAAAATAAACAAACATATGTAGATAAGAAATTTCAAATCGTGTACCAGTGCTATACTGGAAATTTTGGATTGTTGACAGATACAGGTACGGGGGGGATTTTTTTTTTTGGTTTAAAAGTCCAAATATACATTCTATGTTTGATATAAAGTCTCTTTATTAAATGGGCGAAATTATAAAATTTATTTATATACTTTATATTATGCTTTTCTTGCAAATGTTATATTTAAACTGTCATCAAGTGATGAACAGGTCCCGTTCAACGGGACATCTTTTGATTTTACTCATATGAATGACGTCATAACCTGTTGCGGTTAAGAGAAGTCATTTTTAAAAGTTTTAATAAGACCCTATATTAAGTAATCCCTCATTTTTTTATGGCGCTGCTCTCATTTGTTTACAATTCTTAGTATGTAGTTTAGGCGCACTTTGGTTTAAGATCTGACCGGATTAAAGAGGTTCTACTGTATTACAAATAAACTATACATTTGATCTTTGCAAATAGAACGTTTGAAGCAGAATTAAAAGGCTTATTCTTAGTGCCGTTAAAGGCGATTACAGTAATTTGATGGGACGGAAATATCCCTCTAAAATCTCCCTGGGGGTAAACCTGGGGCGGAGCACAACAGTTATTTCTTCTGACGACTGGGCAACTTTAAGCGTTTAATTACGTCGGTGGTTTTGCTGTGCTTTTAGGATACTTCAAAGAGCAACCCTAAACTTGCTTAATTGCATTGCTTTCCAAAGAATACTCATTTAAAAATCTTTATCCAACACCTTTATAGGAATACTTAGTCCAGGAGGCAGTGATTTTTTTTGGTACTAATTTTCTCAGTCAGCGAACATCTGTGGATTGGTCAGTGAGTGATTATATGCAAGTAATCCTATATTCCGTATGGCCGATTTTCCCATGGGTTAAGTCAAAAAACGTTTTAGAACATTTAAATGTGTTCCATTTTTTTACTTTATATTACTACACTAACGAAAATGGTTCTGCTAATCAGTCGTAAAAAACAGCCTGGCTGATCTGTAGCAAATACCAAATATGTCTGGCACGTGGAAACTTCAGCCAGACTTCTAGTCTCAGCAACGAAGTAAAAAATCACCGTTTGCCAAAAAAAAAATCAAAAGTGTTCAAAATTGGTAGAAATGTAGTTAAGACGTTTCTTAACAACGTACCAAAAGTCCTCAACAATTGAAGGTGAGCTCGTGCCTCCATTTTGATTTAAAGGTACAATTTGTCAGTGTTTTGCAAATAACTCTAACTAATCAGTTTTTTTTAGAAAATAAGTATTGATAAAAAACAAAGCCTAGAAAATTATCTACAAAATAGTAATAAAAACTTTTTTCCTACTTGCTTGGTTTTTGAGAAAAGTATAAAATGGTCAAAAATTGTCCAATACCTTGATTTTAAGGTACACGTTTGGAGTTTTTTGCAAATATTTTCTAAATGGTCAACTTAAAAAAAAGGGTTTATTATAAAAAAGAAAGTGTAAAATTCTCTACAAAATACATAGTTATTTTTTTTTCTACCTTACTTAGTTTTGGAAAAAATAGGCAAAAATTATTGCGATATCTTGGTTTGGATTTGAATTTTATTGCCTACCTGACACTCGAAAAATCACATAAAACGTAAATTCTACATCTAGTTCAAGCAGATATTGAAGTTTATCATCAACATCATTAAGTCAGATAAAAAAGTACTTTATCATTTTTGTAGAGAATTTTATAAGCATTTTTTATCATAACTTATTTTTTAAAAATATTGGCCGTTATTTGCAAAAAAGTCCAAAAGTGTTCCTTAAAATCAAGATATTTTCACAATTTTTTACCATTTTCTCATTTTCTCGAAATCTAAATAAGTTAGAAAAAAGTTATAACCAAGAATTTTATAGAAAATTTTATAAGCTTTATTTTTTGTAAAAACTATTTTTCAAAAAAATTGTCCGTTTAGAAGTAATTTGCAAAAATCTCCAAAAGGCGGCGGCGCGACCTCACCTTCAATCATTCAGGACTTTAATACGTTCATCAGGAAAGTCTAGACTACATCTCCACCAATTTTCCACACTATTGGATTTTTTGAGGCAAAACCCTTCGTTGCCTGGATTATTCCCTCAACTGGGGATAGCCAGATTGCTTTTGATGCAAGGTTTAAGATCTACTTTAGTAAATCTAAAAGATCAATGAGAAAATAAGTTTACTCATTTTAATTATCCATTCAGAGAACCCACCAGAATTTTTTTGCCAGACTCAGGAAATGTTGATTAGTATTACTCACTGATCAATGTTTACTCACTGAGAAAATAGGTAAAAAAAATGACTGCCTCCTAGACTAACTTGTTTTCAGCATTATTATAAATATCAAAGGTAAAGTTTTTTCCACTAGTGACTAAAAAATTTTTTGCTCATTCTTTGCAAAAAAGAGCACTTTCATTTTAAATATAAAAAGTTAATTTTCATCTTTTTTTTTATTTTCATATTTAACACCAGGGACAAAACTTTATAAAAAAAATCAAATTTTCAAATTTATTTTTTTCAGACTTAACAGAAACCTGTTTTTGTATTTTCAAAGGGAAATTATTTTTTGTTTGTCTGTATGTAAACATTATAACTATTGAACGGAATGTCTGATTTGTAAAAAAAAACATTTTACCAAACGATCTTTGTAGTTGCAAAATATGGTTAATATTGCAGCAGAAATACTGTCAATTTATTGCCCATGTTTACTTTACAGTTTTTTTTTATTTTTTAATGCACAGCTTGTGGATTTTTTATCTAACACGAAAGTATATTGGGGTAAACTGATATATTTTGAGCAGTTTAATATAAAAAATTCATCAATCAATTTTGATATGAAAGTATTCTCACCAGAGACTGATTGATGTTACATATTGTAATTTTAACTTTATTATTAAAGAAGTGAAAGCCAAAAATATATAATAATTTACCTTATAAAGTTAAAGGCAAAAAGAGAGAAGTTTTGATATAAATTATATTGTTAAAGGATTTTTTATGAATTTATAAAATTTTAGACCTTGTCTTGGGAACTACAGAGGGGATTGGGGGCCCAAAAATGTTAAAACTTGTCTATAGCGATATCCATAGAAAATATAAACACAAAAATGATTAATTATCTTAATCCATGATTAATTTATTTTTTGTATTAGAAAGTATTCTCGCTCAATCGAGACGAATTTTTATTGATGTTATGCACGCTTTTAGTTTATATACAGAGCGGCCCAAAAGTCACCTCCCCCCCTCTTAACTTTTGAACCAGTTGAGATATCGACTTTAAATTTGGAACTTTTAAATAAAACAACATAAACTATCTTTTAGCATATATTTAATACTTTCAGCTCTTAAAATGTGGGCAGGGGGCATGGGGGCACATTTTTTTAAATGGAAAGGGGGGTCGTGTAATACATCATTGTAAAGCTTATAAAATTCTCCATTTAACTTCAAATTTTTAAATTAAAAAAAAAAAATTGGGTTTAAAATGGTGTTGAAAATGGGTATTAATGTCAAAATTCCTCTAAAAAAGAAACAAATAATTTTTTAAAAATGCCTAATTTCATCATAAAAAAATGTTAGTTATACTTTTAAACTAATTTCAGTTGACATAAATAAAAATTTATACAAAAAAAAACTTAAAAAATCGAATGTTTTAGCACAAAAAATTGAAAAATCAAAACCTTAAAAAACATTTTTAAAAAATTTAAAAATGTTAGTTTAAATAGAGAATTTTATAAGCTTTAAAATGATGTATCACACGACCCCCCTTTCCATTTAAAAAAACGTCCCCCCATGCCCCCCTGTCCACATTTTAAGAGCTGAAAAAGTATTAAATATATGCTAAAAGAGTTTAAGTTGTCTTATTTAAGAGTTTTAAATTTGAAGTCGATATCTCAACTCGTTCAAAAGTTAAAAGGGGGGGAGGTGACTTGGTGACTTTTGGACCGCACTGTAGAATACAGGATTTTACTTTATGACTACGATGAGTCTAATACAGTTGGACTTAAGCACTTAAAGTGTAGGAAAGGCCCTTTAAACTTCTACTGATTTATTGATATCTTCTTTTTCCTAATTTTACTTTGATCGGATTTTACTTTTAACGTTTTCTGTTTACTTAATCCTGATTTATTTTATTAGGACTCATTTTCAGCAACAATGGTTATATTTTTACAGCAAATATTAAATAACTACTTCTAAAGCGACCATGTGGTGCTAGGGTATGAAAGTAATCAAAGATAGATAGATAGATAGATTTATTGTGTGTTCTTACAAAAAATGTTTACAAATTTCAGCATAAAATACAAAATAAATAAATAAATATTTAAAAAATATTCAAGAAAATATACATATAAATAAACGGAATAATATTAATCTATCGACACTTACAATTATTAGAAACATTAAAAATAATTTAGAAGACAAAGTTACAAGTAAAAATTCATTATATGAATAAAAAGCTTTTTTTAAAAGAAATGATTTAACTTTTGACTTAAATAATTTGTTCGAAAGAGTCTTAAAGTGGATTGGCAGTTTATTAAACATAATGACTGCCTTGTGTTCTAGACTTTGTTTACTCTTTGACAATCTACAAAACCTTGGTACTAACAAAGGGATCTGGGACATTAAAATTCGTAAATTTTTGTATAAGTGAAAAATTTAAAGGGCTTGAAATCTTATCCCTTTGAGTGTACAAAATTATGTGCCAAATTTTAACATGATCAAAAGATTCTAACCCGTCGAAAATCCACAAAAGTTACCCCTAAGACTAAAATTTATGAATTTTTGCCATAAATGTGAGTTAAACTGTAAACAAACATTTTTAAATGTACCAAACCGGACTAAATTTATTTGTATTTAATGCATTCTAATAATTATAAATATTCATAATATTAAAATTATTTAAGTAAAACAAAAGTTGTTAAGCGCCAAATAAGAGCTCTTAAATACTCCACTTTAAGGAAGCAAGCGCCAATAAAATTTTAATGCTTCAAGGCGGTTCTTTATTTAAAACTAAGTAAAAAGGTATTCTTCATCGAAACACCTACATTTAATATTAAAGTCCATTAAAAAGTTACATTTTTGATGGTACAAAATGTTTCTTCCTCTTTAATTGTATTGTTTTTAATGGTTGCTCCTACACTATATGACATTTTACTTTCCCCAAGGAAAGTCATGCTTTAGTGAAAAAATTTCGAAAAATCTTTATTGCTTTTTTTTACGTTTCCGGACGTGTATATGCAAACAAATATCATTTCCGTAAAAAAAAATTCTGTCGGTCTGTGTGTCCCGGAAATTTGTGACCTCGATAACTTAAGAACGCTTTGGGTTAAAGACTTCAAATTTGGACCATAGGTTGATTATCCAAAGTTCTAGGCTGGGAGTGTTTTTGGTATAAATCGGATTGGGTTAAGGGGGGTAAAAACAATTTTTTTCAAAAACATTTTTTTAAATTTATTTTTCGTTTAACTAAAAAAAAACTTTTTTTGAAAGATTTTTTTTTAAGAACTTATTTTTTTTATTTTTTTTGTTTTTGATTTTATTGAACCTAGGCCTACAGGGGAAAGTATTATTTTGTTGGCAGCAGTATTTTTATGTATTTTTACTCAAGAAAAAATACACATAAAAAAGTTTGGGGCACATTTTATCCGTCTAGACACGCATCTGGATAAATTCAAAATAAAAATTAACATAAACTAACTGCCCTTATTAATATTAATATAGATGCAAAACCTTTCAATATGTCTATCTTCGAAGGGCCGCAGCTCCCTTAGGGCTCATTTCCGGACCAACCTTTATAGGAACTTTTGTTCATATTTTTTACCGTAGAATCACCTCTTTCTCGACCGTATTTCTGAATAACCCTGCATAAGGAACATAAATAAACATTTTAAATTATTCTTGAGACAGAAAACAAAATGAAGCAATATCTTTTTGAACTCAAAAGTTTTAGCTTAAAAATTACCAAAGCATGCAGGAGGTCTTTTAATCGAAACCTTTTGGCACCTTTCTTTGCCTTTGATGTAAAGTTTCTTGAAATTCAGAAAATTATTTTCAAGACTCCATTCAGGTTTATTTACGTATACAAGCTACCTTTTAATTACGATACGAAAAGCAAATACAAAACGGGAAAAATATAGACAAAGCCGTGAATTCATGACAGGCGCGTAGATAGGATTCTTCTTCCAATATAAATTTGGCGTCCCCCCTAGCGCCCCTACCAAAACTAAAAAACACCCTCAGAAAAAAAAAGCTTTGTCCCTGATATCAGGTTAACGCCCTACCACAAGAAAAAAAAACAGCCTCTGAAGAAAAAGCTTTGTCCCTGAGCGTTTCTAACAAATTTGACGCCCAACCAGAAGAACAAAAAACACCCTCCGACCGAAAAAAAGCTTTGTCCCTGAGCTTTTTACAAAAATTGGCGCCCATGCCCAAACAAAAAAACACCCGCTATTATTTTAATTAATTTTAAATTTTTTATTTAAAATAACAAAAAAATATAACAAATAAAGATTCTTGGGGGGGTATCTCGGGGGGTATATACCCCCTCTACCCCCGATATCTACGCGCCTGATTCATAAAGATACATATCGCCTTGTAAATTCCGAAACATCGTATCTGGACCACTTGACAGGTATAACAAATTATCCTTTTTTAAAAAATTAATAAGGTGCTTATTTAGAACTTTATTAATTAAATATAAACAAGAATAAGTTCTTATTTATATAAATTAGTCAATTATTAAATTACTATCCTACTAATTACATAAAAAAGAATAATTTCTAGTCTCTGACAATTGCCAGAAAATGGAGAATGGAACTTAAGTTCCCATTTTTCAGATACGACGTTTCGCAATTTACAAAGCGATATGCGAAGCAATATTATTTCGCATTTCACAGTAGATAGTATACTGCATTTTTCCAAATACTAATCAAACGCAAGTTAATATTGTTTAAAAAAGTAATAAAAAAGCTAAAAAAAAATAGAGGATGTATCTAGTACAGTACTAGATCTGTTGAACCGAGATTGCCACCTCGAAAAAAAAAACAGCTAATTATACGCTATATCAAAATAGCGAGTTATGTACACTATTTTTCCTACGATACCGCAAAAATATGAAGTTTCTTATTTTAAAATTTTCTAGTTTTTATTAATTTTTAAGAAAAGCAAAGCGCAAAATAATAATAAATAGCATACAAATTTATATATGTAAGTAAAACAGGAAATATGATTTTCATTTACCTTAATTTTCTTGGTTTTATATTTAATACAATATATTAATATAGTACATAATTGTTTAATGGGTTGCCTAAAACTTGACAGTTTGCTAATTAAATTATATTTCTGTGGTTATGCTGCCATATAAGTCAGTAAAATTGTACTGTTTTACAGTTCATAAGAAAAATAGTATGTAGTTTGATGTTTTTTATAAAATGTAAGGTAACTAAATCAAAATTAAGTAATTTTTATAAAATCTACCGTAATGATAAAATAGTAACGTAATAACTATAGTTTCTATTTTTGACATGATAAAGAAAAATATTTTAATTAAAAAAGTATAAAAGTTATCAAAAAAGGCTGTGGTGAAATGTGGAAAATGGCTTATAAAACAAGGTGAAATAAGTTTGTAGAATCTACGAGGTAAATATCTAAATAAAATTAGGCAACCCTCCGTACATAAATATCACACCAGGGTGATATGAAAATATCAAACTAGGTTTGGACTTTTTGTGTTATAAGGCGTTTTCTAAAGAACAAAAGATTGTGCTAAATATCATTTTCATAGAGGATCGTAGGAAAAGTAAAATTTTAGGTCAGCATAACTTTTAAGCAGCTTCAGTCTCAGCGCTAAGGTATTAATATAAAGCTCCTTTAATTAATTACACTGCTCTACAAAAAAAATTCTAGACTAGACATATCAGGCTTTAAGTATTTTTGTGTGGTGAAACCGAAATTTCAATTTAAAAAACTTTCTACCTCGTAGATTTCGGGTAAACCCCGGTTTTAAGTCCAAAAAATAAACTTTTTCGGATTTATCTGAGAACAAATTTAAAATCGTGTGTTAGGGTGTGGGAATTATTTTAATGCCATTTTTTTTTGAAAATCAGTTACGCTTTTAAGGGGACACCCAGCAAAATAGTTGGGGCGCCTTATTTTTAATTATAAGCTTTTCGTTATCGCTTAAAACTTGGCCATTTTTTAAGAGAGATTCATTAACTTTTTTTCTTTTTCTAAGCTTTAGAGTTCTACAATTATATTGCAATGCTCAAAATCCAGTGTCAGACTAAGAGGGCGGTCAGGGGCGATAACCCGGTTTACGAGTTGTTATCGCTCCTGACCGCCCCCCCTAAAACCATTTTTTGTAGACCAGTGTTATTTAAGGTTATGTAACTTTTTCTACATACACTTGTAATAACAAGTGATTGTTCCCAAACTTATGTCACAAGGAACAGACCTATAATTGTATTTTCTCGTCAAGTTGCACCCCTATAACGTTTTTGTTATTTTTCTCAAATAGTCCTTAATTTACAAATTTGGCGAAGGCGCATATTAAACTACTTAACCTTCCTACGTAAAACGTATACATATAGGTATGAATCATAGAGATGGAAAGAGAGCCATTAGTCCAGCCTGCGCAAAATTATTTTGTGACAGAACGGGGCAGCGAAATGACGTAACGCAATATATCTGACCTTGCGCAGTACGCATCTCTATCAGCTGTGAAATGCTGTCGGTCGTAAAACAATTCATCACCCCAGTATTCATTTGTCTTATCTCCAAAAATCCCCCAGTAAAAATCTTAAAATGTCCTAAAATAGAGATATGGCAAACCAAAACTGGGGTGATGAATTATTAGTAGTTTGTTTATACTGTCAGTACTGTCAGATCGTCGTTTGTGTCTGTTCATTTTTCGACTTCTACTGTGTTTTAATTGTTTTTTTTGCTGCATTTGTTTATAACTTTAAACCTAACATGTATTGTTGCTTTATGAAGAGCAAAGGGTCAATCCCTGGTGTACTCAAAGTAGGTGTACGAAATCCCGAAACTCACACACCTCGAAAAATTCTTATAAAATAATTAAAAAAAAACTTTTTCGACGTTTCTTCGTATATTTATTGTTTTTTGTTAAATTTTTTACAATTTTTATTTGACACACAAAACTAAGGTTAAAAATACTCGTCAAAAACAACAATAGTAGTGCGCATGTGCAAGTTTATCTCAGATGCGCTAGGCACATTTATCACAGTATTCCGCAACGGCTTTGTAGGTCTTTCCTTGTCTATGGTATGAATAACAAACGCGGACCTTTAAAAAAAAAGTAGTCCCTTGTATTTGCTGGAAGACCTTTAAAATATTATTTTCTATTTTGCGACTCTTATAAGCTCATAATCACAAGCATTTTGCGTGTTCTTATAGGCCCAGGTTGGCAACAGACAAAAGTCTATCTCTTGACGTTTGCCGTGCAATTGTGAATGTCGGTTTAAAGTTTAATTTTCTAAAAAATTTTGTGTTTAGGTTATGTTTTACCGTGTTAAAATTGTGGCTTGGTTACATGCAGTGGAAAAGAGAAGAAATGATTATAAAATATATCAAAATAATATTCGTTCTTAGAATTTTAAACATGGCGAAAACTGTAATGCCAATTTGAAACAAAAAACCCTAAATCAGTCATCAATTTAAATGTAAGTTTTTTAAAATTTTATAGCAAAATAGAAAAAAATTGCATAAAGCACTCGTTTCATAACACGTTTTTAGCCCACTAATACTTTACAAAACTCACCGCAAGCGGCTCGTTTTCTAAACTTGTACTCGTGCGCTAAAAACGTATGTTATGAAACTAGTACTTTAAGAAACTAATTATTATAGAGTTAACTTAATCTAAGAATTAAAAAATGGGTGCTGCGAAAATTAAGTTAACAAAATTAAAAAATTTAACCTTTATTTATAAATCGTCACTCAAAGTGTAAGGGTCGTATGTCAAAATTTAATATTTTTTTTCTAATTTTAGGAAACTTAAATGAAATGATATTAAACTTTACACTGTGTGTTTCCTACAGAGACCCTACTGAATTGTGGCGTTTTATTAAAATGCCACAATTTAGCACCAAAAGTACAGACGAGGTTTTTAACCCCTTAACTAAGTGCGGGCTAACTCGTTTACAGTAGGTTCGCTCTTTCCCGCTTACCCGAGTTAACTTTAAGACACTCACCTGAGTTAACTCGTTTCCAGTAGGTTGGACTTTTCCGCTTACCCGAGTTAACTCCATTTTTCCGGAAAAAAGTGATGCGTCAAGGGGTTAAAAGAATACACCTATGCCGTCAGTTTTTATAGCATGGATAAAGTTGGTTAAGCTATTAACCTATAGCATGGTTAAAGTTGGTTTGGCTATTACCGATATTAGTAATCGTAGTAGCTACTATGTAATCCCATCTCATCCAAACGACAATTAAACAAAAAGACACATTTTTTTACTGGGTTTGTAGAATTAATGCTCTGATTAACCTGTATTATCAATATCGGTGATTAAAATAGTTGTTGTGCAAATCCAGTAAAAACATGTTTATTTTTTATTAAAAAGTCCGCTCATTAGAGGTTTATTATATGTAAATTTACATATATACTTGTAATAAACGCAAGCGGACATTTTAACTAAAAATGGACCTTTCTGATTACTATGATAACTTTAAAATATTAATATTCCAGTTAAGAAGCAGAGAAAATAAAGTTTACAAAATTGAAACAATTTAACCTTAATTTATAAGTTTAGTGTCTAGAAAATAAATAAAATGAAGAACAGTTAATAGTATAATGAAACTTTAGCACTAAAACCCTAAAAAACGTGGCCATTATCTTAATTTAGATTAATTGATGCCTAGAAACGTTGAAATAATTTAAGTAATTAAATTATAGATCACCAGAATGAACATTAAAATACATCAGGGCCGGGTTATTCCAGAAAATATTAACCTGGATCTCATTTTTGTAACTTTTTATAAATGCAATATTTACTAATTAGGACATACCAACGAACTAATAACTCATTTCATTTGTAAAAACTGACAAAAACGTAGCCAAAATATCCATTTGTCTATCTTACTCGCACAGCTTTGTTCTAACAGAGACAACAATAACAGTTACTGGTAGTTGTTATTGTTCAGGCCTGAATATACCTACTATTTGTTTACAAACAAAGCGAGATCTTGGCGATACTTTATATTAACGGTATGCGTGTTCTAGAAAGAAGAGTTATTAGTTCGTTAAGACATACATACCACTACCTCCACTATATTTTAATCCTAGACCGGTAATGGTAAAAAAATTGTTCCCATATACATAAAATCGGACAAATACCGGGTGTTATAAGAAGTATCGCCTACGAGTTATATATAAAAAGTCTATTAGTTAGGTATAAATTAAAACGAGGGTCTACAGGGTGATCCATAACTGGCCTGCCAAAATTTAAGAGGTGATTCTAGATCCAAAAATATAAAAAAAGTTCCTATAAAGGTTGGTCCGGAAATGAGCCCTAAGGGATCTGGTGCCCTTTAAAATTGTAATAAAAATAAGGTTTTTAATTAATAACTCGGGTACCGTTTAAGCTAGAGCGGCGAGCTTTTGCATGTATACTAGTATTAATAAGGGCAATAAGTTTATGTTAATTTATTTTTTTAATTTATCCAGAGGCGTGCCCAGACGGACAAAATATATGAGGCTTAAAACATTTTTGCCCCAAACTTTTCTATGTGTATGTTTTTTGGATTTGTTGTAAAAAATATAGATTTCTAGAGTAAAAATACATATAAAATATCATATAGTATAACACTGTAGGAGCAACCGTTATAAAAAAAAAATGCAATTAAGAGGAAGTAACATTTTGTGCCACCAAAAACGTTACTTTTGAAAAGGCTATTACTCCTTTAATATTAAATTTAGGTGTTTTGGTGTATAATACTTTTTTGCTCAGTTTTAAATGAAGAATCACCCTGCAGCATTAAAATTTTATTGGTGCTTTTTTTTGTTCCCCATTCAATACGTCATCTTCGAAGGGCCGTAGCTCCCTTAGGGCTCATTTCCGGACCTACCTTTATAGAAACTTTTTTTCATATTTTTGGATGTAGAATCACCTCTTAAATTTCGGTACGCGAGTTCTGGAACAGGCTGTATTTTCTCCTAGTTTCTTTTTATTGAGGACGCGTTTCGGAGTCTAACACGACTCCATCTTCAGCTCCAAAGACTAAGTCTTGCTAGCGAATTGTTATACACGCCCCTCAATGATGTGTGCCAGAGATGTCTCGTAATATGAATTTTCGGTTGAGCGCACGGTTACCCACTGCGCGCCGTTACCCTACTTTCCCCTATCTCTAATACTTACGCAATACTCGGTATACTATGTAATAAAAATTAAAAAAATAACCATTATGAGAAGCAAATTAAAACTTATTATAATTCAACACTCTCTTCTTAATAAATTAAATAAAATATTATCATTATCAGCACAAAACAAATAAATAAACACTAAAATAGGACGTCGTTTGAATTTTAATAAGTTTAAAAATACAATTTATTCAAGATTTATATCAATGATATATCAATATCTCAAGATTTATATCAATGATATATCTGATCTATTACCTGTTATTATATTTTCGTTTATAGTAGAACACTTAATATAAATATTTGTAATAAATATAATCAGTTTCCTAGCTATTTAAATAAATAATTATGTTAATAATAAGCTAAAAAGCCTCAACTCCAATTTTTGTGGATTTTTCATTAATTTAACCTTACTCTTGTGCATTTCCATGGGCTTTTTATTGAACCAATCAAATTTAAGTAAAAGGCTTTATGTATTCAGTTATAGACTTATGAAAATTGCAGTATCTCCAAAATAAAGGACTGTTACTAAGCTAAAAAGCAGTAACTTCAAATAAGTTTTTTATTACTAAATATATTAAAATGAAATTGGAAGGGTAAAGCATTAATAAAACAGTTTCTTTTTGCATTATTATAGTTTTTGTATGACGCTAGGTTTTCCGGAAATAACCAACAAAAAAAACTGCTGCCAACAAAATAATACTTTCCTTTGTAAGTCTTGGTTCATTAAAATAATTTTGTTGGAAAACGAAAAAAAAAAAAATAAAAAAAAATTTCAAAAAATTAATAAAAAAAATTATTTTTTTTTTAAGTTGTTTTATTTTTTTTACGAACACAAGACTTCCCTTGGGCCCACGGAAAAGTAAAATTGATTTTTAAAAGAAAATTTAAAAATTATTTTTTTATTTTAGGGTTGTTTTCTCCTTATCTTGTCACATACTGCTTTTTAGTTAGCGTTGACTATGAGATACTAGGCTAAAGAGCAGTATGTGACATTTTCTATTTAAATAGATAATTAATAATTGCGAAACTTGTGTTATAATAAAGATACTTTAAACCTAAATTTATACGCCCACTTTCTAGATTGTAGCTATAACACAAGGGTGTGACTAAGACGATTTACTGTTTTTGTCATTATCTCAGTTTTATTAAATATAGAGTTGCTGCTTTTTAGGGTAGTAGGGCAGAATACTACATCAATAATTTTATATTCATGGTAAATAGATTAAACTTAATAAAAAAATAATTGGTCTATTTGTGACAATTAGAAATAAGCATTTAATAAATGTAATTAATCACAATTAAATATTTTTTTATATTAAGAGACAGTTTATTTGTTTTTTTTTCCAAAATAGATTGTAAGATAACAGTATTAAAGGTAATCAATCAACTTCATTACCACAATTAAACTTTATAATTAAAAAAATATTTTAGAAATAGATTATTTACCCCTTAGAAAAATGAGTTTATTTTAGGAGATTAAACTGTTTTTTGTTAAATTTTTTAATTGTATTTGGCACAAATATTTTCTTTTCTGTGAAGATTAAAGGTTAAGGAACTTCGAAATAATCAAAAGAATGTCTTGAAGTGTTCGTCAGTTACGCTGGAATGACCCAGCAGGGAGTTACATTATCTAACGGCATCAAACGACAGTTTATTAAAGTTTAATTCATTTGAAACACATTTTGTGAGATTACCGAAATAAATTTTTTAATTAGACTGAAATGTTTTATGCCAACATAGTGTGTTCCACAGTTGGGTATTGCAAAAAAAACACACTTTTCTATTTTTTCATATGAAACCCTCCTGTTGTTTTATTTGAAAAACTTTTAATTTCAGGTTACTTGAACAAAAAACAAAAAATGTGACAGTTTGTGACAGGAAGGGGGAGGGGGGGTTAGGAAAATGTAACGTAACGGACGTTGATTTGAGCGAATATTTACCAGAAATTAAAGAAATAGAGAGATCTGTAATGCCGTAGCTATAGGGGACCTTTCCCCACCTACCTTGGAATTCAAAAAAGTGAGAATTGGGTTAAAAATATAAGAGTTGTAATTTTAGCAGTACTGCTACTACAACTACTACCGAGTGAAAACGTTTTTTTTTTTCATCAACTTTTTCGTTGAAGTAAAAAAGTTGTAATTTTAGTGGTAAATGTGACAGTTTGTGACACAGGGAGGGAGGGAGGGAGTAAAAATTTTCGAAAAATTGCGTTACGTAATATATGGACAGCCCCTGATTACAAATAAATTTGAATGCAGTAAAAAATAAAATGTCTTAACATGACAATAATTGGTTCACCCACATTACGTTTGTACAGGTCTGTTTTTTTTCGGTCCAGGTAAATTTACATTTTTTGTTTTCGAGTGTATAATAAGTTTGAATTTTTAACAATTTTTTATACACGTAATTCCGAGATTTCATTTTCATGTAGTTTTTATTTAACATGTTGTTCAAGTATACTCAACAAAGTATACACAAAATAATGAAAACCCTCATGAAGCGAGAGAATATGAAGCATTCTGGAAAAAGGGAGGCAAAAATATGCAAACAATGTTAAATGTGTTCTCGTTAATTATAATGCCTTAATTATAATTATCATTACATCAGTTTTTATTTAAAAAAGTATTTCTAGAGAAATAAAAATAGTAATTTAGATTTTAAATTACTTTTAATAACAATTATATACTGCTTAGCAGAGACTCAGTAAAAGAAGATGCCATGTATTGCAATACAGTCAATTTTTACACCAAACCAGATGACTTACCCAACGCACTATCGACGCGTCGATAGTACGTCGGGGACGTCTGGATTAGATCATATTTGTGAGGTCATACATACCACGCATATCAGACATCGACAAGACGTCAGTTTTTGGTCGAATCCCGATACAAATCTGCTCTTGTCCAGTGAAAGGAATATTCCACAGGCATAGAATAGTATATTTTAATACTAGTATGGAATAGACAATATTCCGCGCGAGCGGAAAGTTTGTCAAACGAGCGGCAGGCGAGTATGACAAACGCGAGCGAGAAATGACTATTCCATACGTGTTGACTATACTTTTTCTTCGACTGCAAATATGAAACACTGTATGGCTTTAAACTGCGGACAAGGTTAAAAAAATGTTTTTTGTGACTCGACATTGTAAATGCAACAAAATACATATTTTTAAATAAAGCAATTAATGTTATTTATTAATTTTATCAAATCAGTACTTAAAAAAGATTTTCATTTAATTTTAGCACATATTTACAAATTATAACGAAAAAATTGAAGGTTATGTCAGATTGTTGTGACAGATATCAGATTTAAATATTTAACAATAGATGGAGCAGTTTTAATTTTTTGAACTAAATTAATAAAAAAACTGGTCAAATATTAGGAAAAACTAAGAAACTTTATGTAAATTTAACGCAAAACTTTAAATTGCATTAAATTATTCAATGTTTCATGGTAAAATATATATATATATATATATATATTTTTGCTAATTTTGCTATAGTTTTCTTTACTTTTAGAAACAAGAGATGGCACTACATGTGCTCATTCTTGATACAAAATATTCATACCGTATCTAGAGCTAGAATGGATTTATTCTGTGTTTAAAAAGTGTGTGTATTTACTTACATTCTAAAGCAGTCGTAGAAAAAATTCATACTAATCCGTATAGTCGATAGAGCGACTGAACAGTACTGTTCAGTTTACGTAATTCCAGAAAAAGACTTTAAAAGTCATCAATCTTTAATCAATTTTTAAATTCAACACTTCTTTTTTTGTGGTAGAAAACAATATGAGGGGCCACCTACAGCCTCAGCATTAAATTGACTTCCCAGAGACGTACAATTTTGATGACGTCAAGATTTGATCAAAAAATGACGTCTTGTCGACGTCTGATATGCGTCGTATATATGACGTCACAAATATGACTTAAAACTGATGTCGATAGTACGTCGTGGACAACGAACTAATAATTCTTCTCTCTAGAATAGGCGTTTCATTTGTAAAAACTGACAAAAACGTAGCCAACATATACATGTATACATTTAAATGTATACATTTGTCTGTCTTACTCGCACAGCTTTCATCTAACAGAGGCAACAATACCAGTTATTGATAACTGTTATTGTTCAGGCTTGAATATACCTACTATTTGTTTACAAACAAACCGAGATGTTGGCGATACTTTATTTTAACGGTATGCGTATTCTAGAAAGAAGAGTTATTAGTTCGTTGGTCGTGGACTTTTACCCTTATTTCGTAAAATACCACATATATGCCTTTTATTTTTTTTATAATTTAATCATATTTTTTGATAAAATGACATGCTTTTTATTTACACTTGTCGTCGAAGTTTGACGTATACCTTTTTTATTCCTTATAAAGAATTCAGTATTCTACATAATATATTAAAATATAACAATGTATTATAATAATTATTAAAACATATTTTAAATAGCAAAAATGTTTAGAAAACTACAACTAATAAACATAAAAAAAAGCTGAACCGAATAGGTAGCGTGCAAGTATTACGTCTCGAAAACGTTAAGCCGTGTTACAAAGGGGGGTGGGTGTCAGTAAAAATGTTACGTAACACTTACGTAAAATTATAAACTCATAAAATGTTTATTGAATCGCGTTTTTAACAATGATCTAGGCCCAAAGAGACGGATTCCTTGCAAATTTTATTACACACGGCGTGGGTAACAGTTCACTAAATCCTCTAAACAAAAACAAATTAGATATGGAAGACCATAGCCAATAACCGGTTTTCTGTTAACCGGTTGCCGAAATTACATCAGACCGGTTTTTGGTTTAAAACACGGAAGCAATAATCGGTTAAAAACCGGTTTAAACCATAAAGCAAAATTTCCGTTCAATTTTTTTACTTTTTTACGTGGGGGGGGGTAAAAATGGCCAAATTTTGCGTTACGTAATACTTGAACCTTCCCATACCATTTCTAGACATGTGCACTCACTTTCAGCAACCTTGAAAACCCCAATACACCAGTTTTCACGAAAACTACCCCCCACCCCTTAGGGGGAGAAATTAGAAAAAAATCATTATCAGATTCATATACGCCAACTCCAAAAACCCTATATACCGATTTTGACGAACATATTAAAAATATTTAAAAATATTTACCCCCTCACCCCCTCGGGGGTGGAGTTAGAAAAAATTTATTATCAGATTCAATTTCAGAAACCTCAAAAACCCCTACATAGGAATTTTCAAATTTTTCTAAAAAAAATGTATTTTTTCCCATTTGCCCCCCTTGCCGCACACCAATGTTCACAAAAAAATCCCGAGCTAGAACTTTTGGTAACATAACTGTATGTCAAATTTCAAGTCTCTAGCTTAAAGCGTTCTTAAGTTATAGTGTCCATAAGATTTCGTGGACCGACCGACTGAGCGAAAATTCTTTTTTTTTGATTGAAATTGATTTATATCGACATAAAACGTCATAAAACGCAAAAATACGCAAAAAAAATAAAAATTATTGCACGAATACAAGGCTTTCCGAAATTTTGAAAATTTTCATAATGGAAAAGCAATTACATTCATTTTGCACCGATCTTTGTTTTTAATTGTAAAAAAAAAGTTATAATATCTATGCTTAAAATTGGTTGTCTAAATATAAAATGTATATAAATAATAAAATTCGTTAATAAAATGAAAAGGCAAGAAATTTTAAGCATGGATACAATAAGAGTTTTCATCGGTGCAATTTTTTTTCAGTGTGGGTAAACTAACCTTTAAGTGGATTTTAGTTAAATTAAACTAAAACCCAATAAAAAAAGTTTAATTTTTGTGAAATACTTGGTATAGTCCTCGACGTTTTAATTTATTAGAAACTTGATTATAATCGAGTTAATTGTAGAAGAAATGGCAATTATAAGCACTTTAATTAGTTTTTATAGTTTTTAGTTATACGAAAATTTACTCTGGAATAAATTTTCATCTACCTGTTATATCCTAATTAAAATATACTAGTTCTTGAAATTTAATCATTGCTAAAACAACGCAGGTATGCATTTTATTACTGAGAATTTCTCACTGAGAAAATAAGTTTATGAGCATATTAATTATATAATATGTATATGTAGGTATAATATACATTCTATATGTGTATATTATACACTGTATACTAGTTATTTCTGGTACTAAGAGGCCATCCATTAATAACGTTAGCAAATTGCTTTCCCATTTTGAAAATTTTCAAAATTTCGGAAAGACTTGTATTCGTGCAAAAATTTTCAAAAATTTTTTTGCGTATTTTCGCGTTTTATGTCGATATAAATCAATTTCAAGCAAAACAAAATTGTCGGTCGGTCGGTCGGTCGGTTGTGGGCACGATAACTTAAGAACACTTTAAGCTAGAGACTTTAAATTTGACATACGGGTATTTTACCAAAAGTTCTAGCTCGGGATTGTTTTTGGTGAACATTGGTGTGCGGCAAGGGCAAAAGGGGAAAAATACATTTTTTTAGAAAAATTTGAAAATAGCTATATAGGGGTTTTTGAGGTTGCTGATATTGAATCCGATAATAAATTTTCTCTAACTCCACCAATGAGGGGGTAATTTTTTTAAAATATTTTCGTCAAAATTGGTATATAGGGTTTTTGGGGTTGGCGAATATGAATCTGATAATATTTTTTTCTAATTTCACCCCCTGAGGGGTGAGGAGTAGTTTTCGTGATAATTTATATATTGGGGTTTTTGAGGTCGCTAAAACTGAATCTTTTAATATTTTTTTTCTAATTTTACCCCTTGAGGGTTGGGGGTAGTTATTGTGAAAATTGGTGTATTGCGGTTTTTAAAGATGCTGAAAGAGAATCTGATAAAAAAAAGTTCTAACTGCACCCCCTAAGAGGAGTGGGGTAGTTTTTGTGAAAATTTGTATATTTTTAAGGTTGCTAAAAGTAAATCTAATAATAAAAAATCCATTTTACGCGCGGAAGTGTAAAATGGGAAAGCTCTTTTACTGGGCAGTGTATTTTTGGATATTTTTAACCCCTGATCTTCTAAATTATTACGTCGTGCTATCAATTGCCCCCATAGGGTGTATTCATTACTTTACTAATAATATTTTTCAATTAAATTGATAAAAATAAAAATTTAAGCGTGTTGTCATCTTGGGTTTAGATCTAGTAAATATAGTAGTTTATGATACAAGGACGAAAAATACTGTTTTTAGGGTAATTATGGAGATTGCCATCCGAGCTCGGAGAGCGAGGTTGGAAAGCGTAATACTATTTTTTATTCCATAGTAATATATTAATAAATATATTTGTATTTTTGAGAAAAAAAATTGAGGTTAGATTTCAAATGTCAACAGTTTTAATATTAATTATCCAATTAACGTCGACTATTTAATTTTTGCGGCCTAGGCCGAAAAATTAAACTTTTCGTACTTGTTTATTATAAAAAGTGGCGCTTTTAGATACAATCGAATAAAAAATACTTTTCAGAGAAAATATTTTAAATTTTACAAAAAGCAAACGTATTGTAGCTTTCGCAGGATATTTATATTCGGACCAGCCATTCTTTGCACATGTTACTGGTAGGAAACACTTTATATATTACCTACAGTCCCAGTAACGCCTTTGTAAAGCCGTTACCAAAGATTTGCTAGGTTTTAACTTTAAAACAATCGTCGTGTAAACGTTAATAGAACACACCGGTCTGGAAACAATTGTTAGCTAAACTTTCATATAACCGAAGTTTTTTTTTATAATTTAATTATGTAGAGCTTTGGCATCTTTTTAAGACCAAATTAAAAAAAAACTATCGATGCGTTTTTGAGGAAAACGATTTTCATTTCTTTTAACAAAAAATATATGACATATTCAAAAATTATTTTAGTTATTTAGCTTTTACTTCAGAAAGTAAGGCCCTAAATAATTAAATTATAAAAAAAACTTAGGTTATATGAAAGTTGAGCTAAAAGTTGTTTCCAGACCGGTGTGGGACTGTTATTTTTTATAGCCCTATTGATTGATACTATATTACATAACTAATGTGGAAAGTGGCATATTTCACGAGAGTGGAAAGGTTTACGAATGAGCCGTCAGGCTAGTAAAGAAACCCCACGAGTGTACGAAATACACTTTCCAACGAGTTATGTACACTAATTTTCCTACGATCCTGAAAAAATATAAAGTTTCTTAATTTATGTATGTTAAACAGGAAATAATGGGTTGCCTATAATGCAAGCCTCTTGTGTAAATCAAGTCAAGACAGTTTGCTAATTAAATTAGATTTCTTTAGATATTTTCCCATATAAAACAGTAAAATTGTACTGTTTTAAAATTTCATAAGAAAAAGACCGTGCATTTTAATATTTTTTATAAAATGTAAGGTAACTAAATCAAAAATTAAGTAATTTTTATAAAATCTAAACAAAAATAAAAGATCCCAATCTAGTAAGGTTATAACTATAGTTTCTATTTTTGAAATGAAAAACAGAAATATTTGGATTAAAAAACATAAAAGATATCATAAAACTCTGTGATGAAAGGTGGAAAATGGCATATAAAACGAGGTGAGCTAAATTCGTAGAATCTACAACGTAAATTAAGGGAAACATACATACTTGAAATTAGGCAAACCTACATACATAAATATCAAACTAGGGTGATATAAAAATATCAAACTAGTGTCATATAAGGAGTTTTCTGAAGAACAAAAGAGTGTGCTAAATGTCATTTTCATAATGGATGGTAGGAAAATAGTATTTTCGTTAAACTACTACTGCTGCCAACAAAAGAACACTTTTAATTTTAATGAATAGATTTTATAAAATGATTTAAATGTCAAATTCTTAGGTTTCTGGGTAATGCAAATACTTGAGATTTCAAAATTCGCCTGCGGCCCTAAATGTGCAGGTTACAAGGCTTCCTTAGCCTATTTAAAGTTTTTTTTTTAAATTTTATAAAATAATTTTCTTTTCAAATTCTAAGGTGAAAATTTGTGACCAATAATGTAAAAAGTCTGACTATGCTCTTGTTTGTTACTTGACAAAAACTTTTTATTGATACTTTTAGAAAGCTGAATAGGCTTGCTGCCCTTTAAAAAAAAAAACTTTTTATTGATACTTTTAGAAAGCTGAATAGGCTTGCTGCCCTTTAAAAAAATCTTTTGGCCATCCCTGGTTCACCCCCCCCCCCCCCCCAAAAAAAAAAATTGGGTGATCGATAATAATTTTTGAGTGGGTAATATTATTAATTTACGTGTGGCATACAATGTTTTATCCAACAGCCAGTTTACTTATTTAAAATGGCTGCAGTAAACGTGGACTTATAATAAAGCGTTGGATAAAGTAATTGAAATATTATCCTTAATTAATTTTGGTTAGAAATAAGAATATAGCCAATTATAAAAAGTACAAAGTCATGATAAATAAAACAGTCGGATGCTGGGGGTGTTTGAAAATCCTTGTAAGAGGTTTGGTAATGTTATTTCTGGCGAATTATAAAAGGTTTTCGTGCCTCTGGCAAATTAGATTGCTAAGAACACTTGAAATGTTACTACAGAGATACAGAAGCAAAAACCAAGTTTTTTATAAAGATTATAACGTCCTACTTATATAAAATGCAACATATATGTAAATAAGTTTTTAGTTATATTAAAAATTCGTATTACATATTCGTGATACATACCGGCGAGCGGGGTAAAGTAAATCACTGGGGGTAAAGTGAACCAAAGGTACATTCACAAAAATTTTTCGCGCAGGCTTGATTTAATGACTAGTCTGGCGGCGTGGTACTCATTAGCTTCGAGCCTGCGCGAGAAACTTTTGGTAAATGAACCTTTGATTTACTTACCTCCTATTCTATTAACCACAAATATACAATTCATTGATGTTTAATAAATGTCATATTACAGTCATATTTTTTGGGCTATTGTATAAATATTAAAATATGGATGGCTATTTAATATAATATTTATAGGGTGTCCCAGACAAAACAGATGAATAATTTTTTTGCGTTATTATTAGAGCTATCGGATAAAATTTATGTCAGTTAATATACACCCAAACGAGCTATAACTGCGCATAAACTAAAGTTTTCTACTAGTTTTTGTTATTGAGATATAGCTTATTTGACATCATTTTTATATGCAATTTTAATTTAAATACTAAAATTAAAAAAATATTTTTTATTCTTTTTACATTGATCAAATGTGTTTCATAATTTGTATTTAAATTATAAATAATTTTAAGCTTGGTTTGGTATCCCAACAATAATATTAGATAGTAGATGGCTGGATTAGGGTTATTTAAATTAAAAAACGTTTTTTTATATTTCGTTCTTATACGAGGTTTTATTAAATTAAACCGTATTTTAAATGTTTTTATTTCTATGTTTAGATTATAATGCATAGTTTAATATAATTAATCAATGCCTTTTTTGTCTGCAAAACAATTTTAAACATGTTTTTATTATATATAAAAAAATCATGTTTTATTATTTTATTAACGAATTTTTAAACTTATATTGTTTTCTTTCTGGCTCTTTGAATTGTTAAAAAGTTATAACATAATTGTTACATTTCTTGTAGTGTGCCTTTTGAAGAAATAAATAAAGCCAACGAAACGTCGGCAGTTTTAGTAAAAAAGCGTTTTTTTTTAAATATAAATAACCCTTATCCAGCCTACTATCTAATAAATAATTTTATTTGGAATATCCTAATTTATTATTTTTAACATCACAATAATTTGTTTATTAGCGTCTATGGTTAAGTACCCAAACTAGTCTTAATTGCAATCAAAATAAGTCTTACGAAACTTACGAAGTTTTTGGTAAAATAATTTTATTAAAAAAAACTAATAGTTTTTTAAAGAAATTAATTAAAAAATATTTGAACATTATTATCATTTCTTTAGAAGAAGAAGAATAAACTAAAGAATAGTTTAATATTATAATCATTTTTTAAAAATATTATATGAAGCGACCGTTAAAAAACTTGTATCTCAGAAATAAAAATCAGTAGAAAAGTTTTGTTTAGACACAAGTATCGCTTTTTGGGTGTATATTGACTGACATAAATTTTATTCATATAGCTTTAATAATAACGGCAAAAAAACGACTGATCTCTCTTAGCTGGGACATCCACACTGTTAAAACTGCATGTCAAATAATGTAAAAATACATGAATTTACATAGTACGGAATAGTAAATTTACTATTCTGGACTATGCATAATTCATAAATTTATGTAAAAGAATGTAAAATAATGTAAAAGAATGTAAAAGAATGTAAAAGAATGTAAACGAATGTAAAAGAATGTAAAAGAATGTAAAAGAATGTAACATAATGTAAAAGAATGTAAAAGAATGTAAAATAATGTAAAAGAATGTAAAATAATGTAAAAGAATGTAAAATAATGTGAAAAAATATATTTACATTGATTTACATATTTTTACATGATTTTACAATGTCTATGTTATTTTAAGACGCCGTGCGCTTTGGCAATAACCAAGAAGGCGTCGCATCATCAGACGGACGTTTAATATTGTTATTGATAGAGAGATAGCGACGCATGCTGCTAGGTTAAAGTGTTAAAAGTGTAAAAAAGGTAAATATTATTTATGTACGATATTTAAATGCTTTATTTGTGGCCTAAAATTTGCGTTCATTATAAATTACGATCTTTACCAACCAATAGATCTTTAAAGAAAGATGTAAGCAGTTTATACTCGTATTAAGGATACAAATCGTTTGGTTTATTAAACCAAATGAACTTTACTCTACGATATTTCAAAAAAGCCTGTGTCAAAGCTTGTAATTTGGAACAAACATTTTCTAAGTAGTAAATATTTTTTTTTTCAAATTTCAAGTCCAAACCATTCGGGACTATGTAATTTTTAGCGTTCCGGTCTATGCACAATATTACCATTCTGGACTATGTAATTTTTAGCGTTCCGGTCTATGCAAAATATTACCATTCTGGACTATGTAATTTTTAGCGTTCCGGTCTATGCAAAATATTACCATTCTGGACTATGTAATTTTTACCGTTCCGGTCTATGCAAAATATTACCATTATGTACTATGTAATTTTTACCATTCCGGTCTATGGCAACATATTACCATTTACGGACTATGTAATTTAATGTAATTTATTTTTACCGTGCAGTATTTATTATCCTTATAAAAATAATTATTTAATCTAAGTCGCTAATGTTGGAAAACTAATTATATTTTTTACAATTAAAATTCTACAGCTAAGATGTTAATATTAAAAACATATATACTATGTTTTTAACATTAATATTTTACCTGTAGAACTTTGTCATAAAAGTCAAATAACGAAAAATTCCTATGTTAAATTGCAATAAATGTACACGGGCTAATATTTTAAAGGGTAGTAGTGGATAGTAACAGACTCCTGTTAGTTTTTTACCGGGTGATATGCATCTTACGATAAAAATGCATAAAACCAATTTTGTTAAGGAGGAAAAAGCCCAAACTATTTTTTTTTGAATCATTTTTTTAATATATTAATAACAATCGAGTTAATAATATTCAAGAAATTGTTTTTTCTATTGTTCAGCCCAATTATTTATCGGAGCATAAAAGTGGTAATAAGCAAACTTGAAATTCTCTACAAGTTTTATAATTATGCATTTTTATCAGTATTTTGTTACGGTTACAGTGGGTGCTAAAAGTCGAGTTGCGCCCTCTGTAACGGTACCAAAGTACCTATGAAACTTTATAATATATGAAACTTATAAAGAATTTCGGGAGCTACAAGTTTGCTCATAATCACTTTTATAGTCCAAAGAATAACTTGGTTGAAAAATGAAAAAAAAAAACAATTTCAGCTCCAACATAGCTATTTTTAAATTAACTCCATTGTTATTAATATATTAAAAAAATTATCCAAACAAAAATTGTTGGAAAATTTCCTTAACAAAATTACTTTTATGCATTTTTATCCTAAGATGCATATTAAGCAATTCACCCATAAAATTCAAGATTGCGGACACCCCTTACGCAAACCACCCGGTGAAAAACTAACAGGAGTGTTCTGTTACTACTACCCTGTAAATTATCAGCCCATGTACATTTATTGCAAATTACATTTACTATTTTCTTTACACAATTACAAAGCGTGTCAAAAACATTATTCCAGAGAAACATAAATATCAATTTTCAATATTTTATTCAAGTCAATATCTTTAAACTATTTATAGTGAAACAGTTGATATGCAAATGAAATCAAAGGCTACTAGATCACATATCCCGTCTCGAAAAATAAAATAAAACAAGCTTTTATGCGTCGCCAAATAAAATATTACTCTTGTTTACCAGACCTTGCTTTTTGTCATCCAAAAAGAAACAAAAAATAATTTTATCTTTTACAATCCAAAACGTTAGCGTTGATTATAGTAGTTAATATAAATTTCCTTATTCACACGTGACATTCAACATTTTTTGCAATACAACAAAAAGCAAAAACTTACTACCACTAAGCTTCTTTTGAAAAAAAAATATGATGATTTGTTCATTAGTTTCGAAGTTATGATGGTTCAAAGTTGACCGCTGTTTACACTGAAACTAAATGGCGATTAATATGAACGATCATAACTTCGAAACTAATGAACGAATCGTCATATTTTTTTTTTCAAATAAGCGTCTTTCCGAGTACTTTCAATATATAAAAAAAAAACAAATTCATCTAAAAATTCTAATTGTTTATAAGCCCAAAAATTCGACAAATGTTTAAACAAGTGCCTAGGATCTCCTAATTAACGGTTTTTAATTTTTGAAAATTTGTATTTTTTTTTTCAAAATCTGGATTGCAAAATTATTGTGCAAAAACTATCAGACCGATTTTGATGAAATTTGGTGTGATGATTCAACGCACTATAAAGTTTTCTTGGGCCAATTTTGAAAGTCCTGCATTTATTTTAATTATCCGAAAAAAAATCCCAAAAAAACTCGATTTTTTACCCCTTTTTTGTGATTTTTACTATTTTTGCAATAATAATTATTATTTTTTCGATTTTCAACCAATTTTATCAGTAAAAAAATTCAATTACAAAACTTTTTTTCTCCCTTTCAATACTTGTCTGAAATGAATAGTTCCAGAGATATATGAACGAAAAGGAGAAAAAAAAAATTTCTTTTCGATTTTGCAACATTTTGTTAAATAAAAAGTGAAGCCCTTGGTCTATTTTATGCCCATAGTGAAATTACCATTTCTAGTGATATTCTGGACCCATTGATCCAAAAATGTAGGATACTATCTCATTTACACAAACATGTGTGTTTTGAAACAGATACTGCCTGGTCTATATAGGATAATAACTTTCGATTTCCTATCCATTTGTAACTGAATATTCAGTTTGGTTTTTACAGTAAATTAATAAAATTTAAACGTCAAAACATAGATAAATTATATTAAAATAATTATAGTAACAAAATGTTAACAGGAGTATAAAACGTTACAACATCACGCTATATTCTATATTTTAATATTAATTTTTAATATATTTTAATATTTATTTTTAAAAAAATAAAAAAATTATACAGGGTGATTAGTAACTGCCATGCCAAAATTTAAAAGGTAATTCTACATCCAAAAATATGAAAAAAAAATCCTATAAAGGTTGGTCCGGAAATTAGCCCTAAGGAAGCTACGGCCCTTCGAGGATGACATATTGAATGGGAAACAAAAAAAAAGCTTCATTAAAATTTTAATGCTGCAGGGTGATTCTTCATTTAACCTTTACCTGGCACACCTCCCCTGAGTAACATACCTGGCACTGTTGGGTTCGTACGAACCCCAGTGACAAATATCCTTGTAAAACTTGAAATATTGATTATTTTTTTTTAGAAAAAATCAGAGATCATCTTCAGATACCCCTTTAAAGGGTGGAATAGTCAGAGTTAGAAAAATCAAGATAAGCGTTCAGAAAAAATTCGGAAACTTGAAAAACTTGAAAAAAAAAAACGTTCTTTACAAAAAAATTCATAACTTTTTTGTTTTTTGATAAAAAGGGCTAAAATTTTAGGTTTGTCTTCTTCTATTATATCACTATAAAGGAAAAATATTAGTTTTCATGGGTCTTCCACAGACAAACTGAACCGTCGCAGCGCTATCCTAGTGGCATAGGTATAAAAGTGTACCCCTTGACTACCGATAGATGTCGTTACGAGTTTAGATTTCGAAGATTTAGATATCGAAAATCGACGAGAAACAGCGTGGGGTTCGTACGTACCCCCTGTGCCAGGTAAATGTTAAAACTAAGCAAAAATATATTCTTCGCCAAAACTCCTAAATTTATGATAATATTAAAGAAGCAATAGCCTTTTAAAAAGTAACGTTTTTGGTGGCACAAAATGTTACTTCCTCTTAATTGCATTTTTTTTTAAAACGGTAGCTCCTACAATGTTACACTATATGACATTTTTTATGTATTTTTACTCAAGGAATCTATATTTTTTATAAAAAGTCCAAAAAACATATACATAAAAAAGTTTGGTGCAAAAATGTGTTAAACACATTTTTTTATCCGTCTAGGCACGCCTATAGAAAAATTCAAAAAAATAAATTAACTTAAACTTATTGCCCGTATTAATACTAGTATACATGCAAAAGCTTGTCGCTCTAGCATAAAGGGTACCAGAGTTATTAATTAAAAACCTTATTTTTATTACAATTTTAAAGGGCTCTAGCTCCCTTAGGGCCCATTTCTGGACCAACCTTTATATTTTATATTTTTGAATGTAGAATGTAGAATAAATTGCAGTTAAAAATGAACACTAAAAATTATTATTTTTTTAAGATAAACTAAATTGAATTTTTGGAGTACCGCACGGAAAAAAAAAATTATAGCTAGGAGCGCTATAACACACATACCAAGAAAATTATAATCGCTTATTATATAAATACAAGGCTTTCTCTTACAATTATGGCAGTCAGTGTAAAAATTTATATGAAATACTTTAATTGTTTAGTGAATAATAAAATATAACAAATAGTATGGCATTTATAGCTTAAATAGATTTAATTATTGTCCGTGCTAATAATTTTTATAATATAATAAAATTTCTGTAAATTTATAATAGTGCCTGTAATAAATATAATCGTGTCTGTAATATATATAATCGTTTCCAATTTATTTTTAACATTATTAGTTATTGTGTCCCTTATAATCTATAGCTTAAATCACTATAATTTGCCACTGTTACCAAATATCTTATAATGTATAGCGCAGAGCCCACTAATTTCTTTCCGTGCGGGATGGATAGAAAAATCTCATCAGGCCCCAGTTATTTTTTTGTTTTACGCATAATATTCCAGTTCCCTGTTACATGTCAATTTTTATTCTGTTTCCTTCTATATTCTTTGCAAGAGATTTAGAATATTTTGTTGATTCCTTATTTTTCTTATTTGCCTTAACTTCTTCGGTCTTAAAAATACAATTTCTTTTCAAACATTCTTATAAATAAGAATTCTATATCAAAAACATCTACAGTGTAGGTGATAACAGCACTGTCCACAGTTTTCCCACCATCAATTTTACCATTTGGTGAGATAGAAGCCGATTGTTTACCAAAATTTCTGATTATCGTTATACCACGAAAAAGATTTCAATTAACTGCATTGCACTTTTAAGTGCAATTATCTATTAAAAAAATATATACCGTATGGTCCAAAAGTCACCCCCCTCTTAACTTTTGAACGAGTTGAGATATCGACTTAAAATTTGGAACTTACAAATAAGACAACTTAAACAAATAGAAAATGTTATAAGCTTTAAAACAGTGTACACGACCTCCCTTTTCATTTAAGAAAATGTCTTTCCATACTCACCTGCCCACATTTTAGGAGATGAAAATATCAAATATATGCAAGAAGTCTAAGTTGTCTTATTTATTTAAAAATTTTAAGTCGATATCTCAATTCGTTCAAAAGTTAAGAGGAGAGGAGGGGTGACTTTTGAACTGCAAAGAAGGTGAAGGAGCTCCTAGAATTTTTCTTTCCTTTAAAATTGTGAATTTGATGGCTTGTTGGCCGAGATATTTAAATTCAAAAAACATTATTATGAACCGGAGTTACTGGATTTTACTTAAAAATTATGCCCTAACGCTTTGGTGTACCACCCTCTTCTATTTAAGTTCGTTGTGAAGTATTGGAAAAGCCCCTTATAATACAACTTTAAAAGGACAGAATTGATTAAAAAGAAGTTGGTAGAAAAAGAGAGAAAAAGCAAAACAACATTAAAAGTGGTTTATATGGTAGTTAAAGGGGGCGCCAGATTGCCGAGATTTTTCTTTATGTGTCATTAGAAACGAGGGAAAAGTGTATCAAATAACTGTTACAAATACAATAAAAGGCATATTAGAAATAACTACATCACTTTAATACAGTTTTATTATATATTTTGTCTGGATTTACAAAGTGTCCCGAAACTAGCACACTAAATATAAAAGTAAACTTACATAAGAACACTAAAAATAAAAAAAAATAAATCATATTTTTCTCCAAGCGTATTAAAATGTTCATATTTTATAACTGAACACACTAGATGAAGTGATTACTTTTTTACAGTAAAAAAATGTTTATTTGTACGCCGTAAAAAAAAGTTAGTTAGCAAAACCACCACTGGCGGCAGCACTCTTTGATTTTGATGACACCCATACTTCACAGTTATTTGTTTATTACGTAAACAGGTCATTGACTAGAGATTCTGTGCAAAAACTTTGTGTTAAATTGATCAAAAATTACACAGGACCACAAAAAAAATAAAGTCAGTTTTTCTCAAGCTCTTTTTAGCTATTTAAACAAATTTTGCAATAAAAACTTTCCTGGTCCCTAATTTGTTTTAAAATCACAAGCACAGTGGCAAAATTATATCATAAAGCTGGTAGAAACCGAAACTATTTTTTTTGAAAAATTGGTAAACAAGTGTTTAAGAGGTCGACTATTTTAAAAATAGTAATACATTTTCAATAAATAAAATGGCCGATTTAATATGGTGGACAACAATAATTCGTTTTTAATTTTTTTTTTCATAAATATATTTATGTATACCTACATAGTTTCCGATTTTAACATTTTATTTAAAGGGGAAACCATTATTGCTTTTTGTTTCCTTATTAATAAAAAATTAAAAAAAGAGCCGTTCAAGTATTACGTAACGCACATTTTGGTCAATTTTGACCCCCTCCGACCCCCTGGCGAAACACCGTAAAATTTTAGATTTTTAACACTTTATGATAAAAATTTTTCCACTGTGCGTGTGGCCTTGAAACAAAATGAAGATCAGGGAGGTTTTTTATTGTCAAATTTGTTTAAATCGCTAAAAAAAAACATGAGAAAAACATACTGGTTAAGGGTATCAAACAATTTTATGACATTTCTTTTGACATGTGCAACGTTAAACCCTCCCAGACTCTCCACCACTGTAAAAAGTCTGCTAAACGGTACCATAAACAATAGTATATTAATAAAAATAAAAAATATTTATTTCAATACTTTTAATTTTATAATTCTAAAATATAAAACTAAAAATATATAATTTTGTTTTATTTTAGATTTTTATTGAATTTTTTCAGACACATGTTTTGTTTGTTTTGATGTTTGTTTTCAAAGTCGTAGAAAAAGTATAGTACTCGATTTGCTCACCTAGAAAAAGTTACGAACTGACCACTGCCAGGTAACTTTTCCATGAGTGCGTAACTGCTCATTTATAATCATTCTTACGTAATATACTGTATTATTACGTAATATACTGTATTATATACTGTATTATATAAATGTATTATATAAATATATAGTAACTATAGGTATTTTAGGGGTGATCTATCTATCATCAGTACCGTAAATAACTATTAATGGAATATTACTTTTATTTTAATCTAATTAAGTACGTTAATTGACGGATGGAATGATTAAAATTTGCGATACGCTATAATATGGCTAATGGTCAGTATAAATCAATTATTATCAATTATTTTCGAACATAAAATTAGTTTTGATTTAATCGTGAATTACGATCCTTCATAAATTACACCCTGTTTAATGGCCACTACTTGTTGCCGTCTGAAGATTATAGGCGGCAACTTCGCGCAAAGAAATACTGGTAACGAAAAACAGTTTTCACATATTTTATAGATGAAATCCGCGCCGATTCAAGCAGGGCTGAGGTCTTGGGTCACGGATTTCGCTGATTATTTTTTTATGTGTAGCCCACCCATGTTAGAGAAAAACCTCCGCGGGATTTTTTTCAAAAATAAATCATATTTTCGAAACTGGAAGTTTTTGAATAAAATCCCTTGGACGTTTTTCTAAGACATCAATGGGATACACATAAAAAAATAATCAGATAAATCCCTGACCAATGCCGTCAGCCCTACTGGGATCGGCGAGGATATTATCACAATAATATATATTGATATACAATTATATTGTATATCTTACAAATCTATTATCATGAAAGGGGTATAAAATATGACATATGGACAGTAGCTTTAACTGGTAAACAAGAATTTTTCTATGCCTGCTGAAAATAAAGTTCGAATAAGTTGGTAAAATTCCGTTTTTTGGCTATATTATTGGTTCCAGCAAAGAAATAACAAAAAGTGCTAATTTTGTTAATAGCGAAAACCGCAGTTCTCTAGGTTAAATAGTTTTTGAGTTATTGCACGTCAATGTCACATTTACAAGAAATTCAAAAAATTTGAAAAAAATTAAAAAAATCATATTTTCAAAACGGGGAGTTTTTGAAAAAAATCCCGTGGAGGTATTTCTTTAACGTCGATGGGCTTTTCACATAAAAAAATAATCAGCCAAATCCGTGACCCAAGCCCTCAGCTCTGCCTGAATCGACGCGGATATCATCTATAGTAAAATTTTACAAGTATATTTATTTGAACAGTATGGAATTTTTGAAATGATCAACTCTTTTTTAGAAAAAATCCTTCGGGTATTTATTCTGGTCTCCAGCGGATTTTTTCCGCCTCATATTTCGGTGAATATGGGCGGAGCTAAGCTGTCTAGGCCAATCACTTCATCACAAGAAGAAACTGATTTTACTCACATGAGTGACGTCAAAACCTTTTACCGTGAAGGGGCTGTGTAAAATAAATATGAATAAATATAACAATTTAACTTAATAACAAATTATTTATTTTGCGAGCTGGCCAATTGACAAAGGCAAAGGCCAAAAATAAAGAGAAGAAGAAGAACAAATTATTTACTAATTATTAATAATAGAGGAAGGGTAGCAAATGTGGGCTAGGTCTTGTAATATGGGCTAGGTGGGTTTCTCAGCTATCCGATGCAGTTCTCTGCATCCGACTATCGCAAATCGTAAATGGCGAACTTAAACTTCCACAGTAAAGATTCATTAATTAATTCATACATTCGTTGACGTTTGAGAATTTATTTTTATTTTCCGTCCTTTTCAGCAAGCCACAGAACTTTTTTAGGTAAGTTTATAAATTCCGTTACCTGATAGATAACAACGTTTTCAAAACCATTTCAGCAACAAATTAAAGCCACATAATCGGGCTTTGATGTGTGCTTATTAGTTTTCTTCTAAATACTGAGTTATAGACATAACCTCTTTTGTTGTATACACCGAGTATTTTTGCAATATGGGCCATCCCTGTGTTTCTATTATGGGCTATATAGAACTATGTATTTAAGCCTAGAATTTTTCTAGGAGGCCAAGAAAAGATCAGCAACAGCCAAGAATAGAAGAAAATGGAACGAGAGCGATATGGAACGCGCTATAATAGCGATGAGGCAGTACGAGATGGGTACCTTCAAACCTTTAAAAATGTTCTATATTAGGAGTTATTTGATTTATTATTTCATTTTAGATATAACTTTTATACTTTTAACTTATTGCGACCAATAAGATTGATTGCCACTTCAAATCTAATATTTATTACACAATTTTGGGTGCAGCTCATATTTAGGGCCAATTTCAAATCAACACAAAAGTGCACCTTCTCACTATTTACGAAATAATGAATTTATTATTTGTTTTAATCAATATGAATTTATAACAGGTTGTGAATAATTAATATAGCTATCGTTGGGTACGTTTGGTATTGGAACTAAACTTTTATTTATTTCTTTACAAGAAAAAATAAAATGGGTAGCCCATATTTGCTTCCTTTCCTCTAACTTAATATATTACATTTGATGTAAAAGGCTCTTTATAACTAATTATATCTTAATTTTATTTCTCTTTAAATCCAAACTTGTCAAATGGAAGCTGCGTTTTATAAACTTTGAGCGGTAGTTTTAGCAAGACCAGATTAAGTTTTGCTTTTAATAAATATACCATATAAATTAAACGGTTTCAGACAGAGCTTTACAACAACAAAACTTTAATTAAAGTATGGAAAATAGTATTTTGTTTTACTAAGAGGAAAAGTGAAGTTTTTTTTACTAGTGAAGTATGGCTGTCATAAAAATCAAAGAGTGCTGCCGCCAGTGGCGGTTTTGCTAACTAACTGTTTTTTTACGGCGTACAACAATGAACTAATTCTTTCACTGTAAAAAAATAGATCACATATATCTAGTGTGTTCAGTTATTATTAAATATTAACGTTTTAGTACGCTTGAAGAAAAAGTTTATTGTTAACCATAATTACACCTAGTACATATTTGTACTAGCTCTAGATAGAATTAGCGCACAGTGATGTAAAAGTAAAAGTAAAAAGGCGATTATTTAAGATTTTGTAAATTTTAGACTGAACCTATAAATTGTTGTACAATACTTCTCTGTAGGGAATATAATTTTTAATCTAGACTAGAGGCACTTGATAATATTTTTTGACATATAGGAATCCTATCTGCGATTATATAAAACGCCTGGTACACTTTCTGGGTTTTAAACATATACTTCGAAGTACCTTTTACATTGTAATATAGGCCATTTTTGGTAAGTAGTTTGAATGAAACTCTAAACCAGTATAGTAAATTACTCATTCACACTAAGCTTATTTAGAATGAGTGACTTACCTCAATAATAAATGGGAATATTTCAAACAATTAAATTATGTTTCCACAGTTATGTTTACTACTGTAAACTAAGTTTACTAAACCCCAACTCTACGCTCATGTTTTTGATGAATTACACCGTGGCCTAGGCTATTTCTAGGCCCGATTATCGAATTTACAAAGTAGTCGATCTAACTAACATTCCATATGAATAATTACCCCACACGGCCTTCCAAGGTAGGTTAATTAAGATGACTGGTCAATTCCAGTTCAATGTTCGGGCCTTAAAATAGAGAAGGCCACTAGCAAGTTGTCAAACGACTTTTTTGTTAAACTGATTCTGTATGAAGTTTAATAAACTTCGTGCAGAATCTGAGTTCATGCTCATTTAATTCTTATTTTATGGCTGACAGGATAAATTTAATTGCCTATATACACATAGGCAATGTACATGTAAGGTTGAATATCTGGTGTTTTAAATTCACTGACATTAACTGACATTAAAAGAAAAACTAATCATTTTTAAAAATCAAAGAAAATTGTAGAAAGATTAAGAAAAGTCCTAAAAAAGAAAACTAAAACAGTAAAATTGTACTGTATTACATATCATAAGAAAATACTGTATATTTTTTTTTTTTTTTTTTTATAAAATGTAAGGTAACTTAATCAAAAATTAAGTAATTTTTATAAAATCTAGACAGTAATGGTCAAAATAGTAACGTTTGGATTAAAAAACATAAAAGATATCAAAACAGGCTGTGATAAAAGGTGGAAAATGGCTGATAAAACAAGGTAAATAAAATTCGTAGAAACTACGAGTTAAATATCTAAATAAAATTAGGCAAACTTACATACATAAATATCACACTAGGGTTATATAAAAATATTAAACTAGTGTAATATAAGGCTTTTTTTAAAGGACAAAAAAGTGTACTAAATGTAATTTTCATAGAGGATCGTAGGAAAATATTTGAACTGACAGGATGACTCGAATCAGGACTGAAAATAGAGAAGACCACGATTATGCTCAGCAAATACTCGAGCGTGAATTATTGCTGTGGACCTACATGAAAACAGCCTGTTGGTGACATTTTCGCTAATTATTATTTGATGTCTAGTTCGCCCTTTTGTGTAACAACAATTATAGTCTGATAGCGAATTGCCAAAGGACTTTTTTTTAACGAGGCCTTTTAATACTTTTTAATTAGTTTGTTACTTGCATAGCGAGTGTGTTAAACTAGTCAAAAAGCCATTGTAATGTTCAATTTTACAATACTTGACAGGCTGTATTTTACTCTGTTGGAAGTTTTTAAATAAAGCTTTGAGCTATGGCTACCGTATAGGTAATAAAACCAGCGGTAAATGGGGCGATTTAAAAACATATTATTTATATCAAAAATTATAACAAAATTTCCGAAATAGTAGTTTTCGTAACGAGTAAGCGACTTTAGTCCTTAGTGCACGAGAATGAAGTTTTTTTGACGACACGAAGCGAAGTCAAAAAATCATTCAAGTGCACTAAGGACTTGAGCGAACGAGTTGCGAACAACATTTTTCGTTCAATCTACAGTATGGACTCTTTAAAAATGTATATTTTAAAGAATTACCTGTGTTTAATTTTGACATTTTAAAATTTTATAAACATCAAATGACTTTTGTCAAAATGAAAGCTATGTGTAATCGATTGGATAAATGAGTCTGCATAGTTGTCATTTCATTCAAATATGCACTATGTACTCGTGCGATAGAAAAATATCTTAACGAGAATATATCGATACCCCCAAGCAACAAAGCCGTAACTCATATATTGTCATTTTTCACGACAGCTAAATTTCTAAAATATTTTTTTTTGTTATTTAAGGGTCATCTTCATCTTCAAAGGGCCATAGCTCCCTTAGGGCTTATTTCAAGGGCGTAGATCTTTTTCTTCTATGGGGGGGGGGGTAATACCCAGGGCCGACAGCTGAAATCTCAAAATTAATCTGCCCAAGTGGGCCCCCATTTTGGGGAGGTGCCACTAACAATAAAGAACTTAAAACGCTTGAAAAAAAAAATAGATTTGGCAACCGTATTTCTGTATTTATGATAATGTTATGTAATTTTTTAATAAAACTCATTCACGTTAAATCTTTTAGTCACTTCATTACAGTCTGCCGAATGAGGTGGACCTTTCGTGATTTTTTGTGTGTTTTTAGTTCCAAACAGTGTTAGTGTACGTTTTTTGTTTTTACACTATATCGGACTATTATGAATCGCTTTTCAACCACGAATATATGTAAGTAATTTTGATTATTAAGATAAATATTTTTCAGCAAATATGAGCAACTTTTACACGATTGTGTACAATTTTTAAACAAAAACCATTAACCATTTCCATTGTTTTGGTTTAAATTTTTTATTTTTATTAAATTTTATTTTCGGTGAACTAATTATGCACTTTTATATAAAATAAATAGAAAATTTAGCTTGGTGCTATAGTGGTAAAAGTTCTATATAAGTCTTTGGGGCAGTATGTAGGCTCAATGTGGGTTTTCCAACGGGCGGCCAACGAACCAATGTTTGATGGCTACTATTAAATGTTTCCGTGTATGTTTACGACAGCTGAAATCTCAAAATTAATCTGCCCAAGTGAGCCCCCATTTTGAGCGATAACACTGCACAAAACTTCCTAACATTTATTATAATAAAATCAACAAAGATACTTCTGACTGTTTTGTGTGTTTTTTTATAATACTATAGTGTATTTAGGAATAATTTTTAAACCGCGAGTAAATGTAAGTAATTTTAAAACAATTTTGAACAATTTTTAATTACACAGCCACACGAAAAAAAATGTCAAGTGTTTTTTTTATTACCGTGTATTTTATGGAGCTGAACCCGAATTTGAGGTCAAAATAGCAACTCATCCGATTAGTTTTGGAGATAAACTCAAAAAATGTTAGGGAACGTTCAAGTATTACGTAACGCAAATTTTGATCATTTTGGACACCCCCCCCCTGTAACGCCATTTTCATAAACCATTAACATGGGCTTAACACTCCAAAATGACCCCCTCCCCTAGAAGCGTACGTAATACTTGAACGTTCCCTTATGCTCGTTTTACACTCGAAAATAAGGTTTTTTTTTTCCTCAAAATACATAGGAATAAAATGGTCTCCAAAAAAAAAATCCGGACCTTTTTTTGTGTGGCTGTGTTATTTTGGATTAGAATTTTCATTATTATTAAATTTTATTTTTTTTTTCGGGTTTAATTGTGGACTTGTGAATAAATAAAACAGTTACTTTTTGAAATATTTTTGAATATAGTATTTATTATAAAAGGAACGTTCAAGTATTACGTAACGCAAATTGTAACAAAATTCTTACACTTTATACCCCGGTTCTCGCGTTATTATACGTTATAGAGATTTCATATTTTGGCTTCCCCCCCCCCCAAATAGGGGGTGTGTTAGGGGGGTAGCCAAAATATGAAATCTCTACTGCCTTACATAACGCGAGAACCGGTGATAAATATTTTTTAACTTTGAGCAATTATGAGTAACTTTGGGGAACGAAAAATTTTTAAATGGGGAGGGGCAATTTACGACAGCTGAAATATCGAAATTAAGCTGAAGCTGAGCATGCCCAAGTGGGCCCCCATTTTGAGCAGTATCATTGCACAAAACTTTCTAAAGTTTATTATAATAAAATCGGCAACGATATTCCTGACTCATATGATAATGTTATGTAATTTTTTGACAAGTGCCATTGTAAACTAAATATTTTAGTCATTTCATTACAGTCTGCCGATTAAAGTGGATCGTTTATGTTTGTTTTTTGTTCTAAACAGTATTAGTGTATGTTTTGTGTGTTTTTTTTATAATACTATAGTGTATTTAGGAATAATTTTTAAACCGCGAGTAAATGTAAGTAATTTTAAAACGATTTTGAACAATTTTTAATTACACAGCCACACAAAAAAAAGGTCAAGTGTTTTTTTGGAGACCACTGTATTACCGTCTATTTTATGGAGCTGAACCCGAATTTGAGGTCAAAATAGCAACTCATCCGATTAGTTTTGGAGATAAACTCAAAAAATGTTAGGGAACCATCAGGTATTACGTGAAGCAAATTTTGATCATTTTGGACACCCCCCCCCTGTAACGCAATTTTCATATACCATTAACATGGGCGTAACACTCCAAAATAACCCCCTCCCCTAGAAGCGTACGTAATACTTGAACGTTCCCTTATGCTCGTTTTACTCGAAAATAAGGTTTTTTGAGGTTATCTCCAAAACTAATTGGATGAGGTGCCTCAAAATACATAGGAATAAAATGGTCTCCAAAAAAAAATCCAGACCTTTTTTTTGTGTGGCTGTGTTATTTTGAATTAGAATTTTCATTATTATTAAATTTTATTTTTTTTTGGGTTTAATTGTGGACTTGTGAATAAATAAAACAGTTACTTTTTGAAATATTTTTGAATATAGTATTTATTATAAAAAGAACGTTCAAGTATTACGTAACGCAAATTGTAACAAAATTCTTACACTTCATACCCCGGTTCTCGCGTTATTATACGTTATAGAGATTTCATATTTTGGCTACCTCCCCCCCCCAAATAGGGGGTTAGAACCGGTGTATGAAGTGTATGAATTTTACGTTACGTAATACTTAAACGTTCCCAAAGTGCACTATTATGTGCACTTTGGCTTAGTTTACACCATGGGTTCTATATTTTAAGTCCAGGTACTTTTTGTCTACCTATCTCTGTTTATAGCATTTTGTAAACAAAGATAGGTAGATAAAAAGTACCAGGACTTAAAATATAGTACCCATGGTGTAAACTAAGCCTTTAACGGCGGCTATATTTAAAACTTTATTTTTAATTTAATTTTTTTACGAGATGACACTACTGGCGGATCCGTGCACTATATAATTCTATCAGTCTTGCGGCAAATAATAGATTTCTATTGCTCACGGAGTCCACCTCATACATTTTTTGTAAACTCTTAAATATGGCCGCTGTTAAACTCTTATATTAAATACGGATTAGTTTCATATTACTCTTTTTTGAAAAAGTACTTAAAAAAATAAAAAAACCTATAAAAACGAATTTTTGTTATGCGACCAATATTAAGCCAGATTTTTATCAAAAAAAATCCCATCCGAGAACTCGTTATGTCCTACAGCCGCCAGTCCGATGCTGATTTAACATCCAAAAACGTATTATTAACTTATTAAGTTATTTTATTTAAACTGTTATTTAACTTTGATCTCGGTTATTTTGAGGTAATTTTTTTAAACTAAATCTTTTTGTTACAGGACTACGTAAGCTGGAGAAGTCAGTCATATAAACAGAGACAGTACAGGTAAGAAAACCTAGTAGTCCAGTCAAATAACGAAAAATTCCTATGTTAAATTGCAATAAATGTACATGGGCTAATACTTTAATGGGTAGTAGTGCACAGTAGCAGAACACTCCTGTTAGTTTTTCACCGGGTGATTTGCGTAAGGGATGTCCGCTATTTTAAATTTTAGGGGTGAGTGCGGTTATCTCGCTAAATATACATCTTACGATAAAAATGCATATAACTAATTTTGTTAAGTAGAAAATTTCCAACAATTTTTGTTTAGATATTTTTTTTATTATATTAACAATAATATTATTATTATAAATATATAACAATGGCCATGTTGGGGGTGAAATTGTTTTTTTCGATTTTTCAGCCAAATTATTCATCGAAGGATAAGTGGATAAGAATGGTTGTGAGCAAACTTGTAGCTCTTGAAGTATTATATGTTATGCTTTTTCATAAGTATTTTGTTACGGTTACAGTGGGCGGTTGCGCCCTCTGTAACCGTATCAAAGTACCTATGAAAATTCATAGTATATGAAACTTAAAGAGAATTTCGAGAGCTACAAGTTTGCTCATATCGTCCGATGAATAATTTGGCTGAAAAATGGAACAAACCAATTCCACCTCCAACATGACTATTTTTAAATTAACCATTGTTATTAATATATTAAAAAAATGATCCCAATAAAAATTGTTGGAAATTTCCTCCTTAACAAAATTGGTTATATGCATTTTTATCGTTAGATGCATATTAAGCAACTCACCCCTAAAATTCAAGATATCGGACATCCCTTACGCAAATCATCCAGTGAAAAACTAACAGATGTGTTCTGTTACCATCCACTACTACCCTTTAAAATATCAGCCCGTGTACATTTATTGCAATTTAAATTTATTATTTGACTGGACTATAGGTAATTAACACTAATATGTTATAGGATATAGGCAAGATCTATGTGAGTTTGTTTTTAACTGCAATGAAAACAACGGAAGTGGAAGTAGTGCTAATAGAAGAGTTGTGCCCAAAGGCACAGTTAATATAAGGCACAAAAGCAAAATAGTTTGGAATCTAAAACCGCCAAGAGTATAGAGCCTAATATAATAATATTTTTTACAGGTACCATCAACTGAGGTGACTTCGGACGGAGTAGGTGACTTCGGACACTTTTTCTCAAAATCTTCTGAACCAAAGCACGTGTATAAAAGTTGTGCGTTTGTGTGTAAAAGTTGTGGAAATGAACCCCACAACTTGAGCACACAACCCCACAACTTTTACACACGTGCTTTGGCTCAGAAGATTTTGAGAAAAAGTGTCCGAAGTCATCCTACCCCGTCAGAAGTCACCTCGGTGTTATAAATATTTTTTTACAGTTTAATCAAGAAAGAACATTGTTCTTATTAATGTGTTGTTTGTGTTCTTATTTTACACACATATATTTTTTATATATTTTTTTTTCAGGTATTATTTTTTATTTGAGGTATTTTATTTCTTTCAGGTACTATTATTTTCTTTTATGCATTATGTCACTAGGTTAAAATGATAAGGTTCTATGTTCTATAGAAATCCCATAATGAAGAACTATATTATACAATGTTGGTTTTATTATTTTCTTTTTTTCAGATAATGCTATATAATATATAGCCTATATTGTGCATTAGGTATTTTTTGAAAAAAAAGTGTTCTTAGGTTAAATATTCTAAACATTTATTTTTTTTTTCAGGTATTAATTACATTATAATGTAATATTAGTTTTTATTTGAAAGTTTACTAGGTATATTAATATTTTTTAATTGTTAAGGATATTGTTTATAATAATTTTGGTTATATTTATGTATATTTTTTTCAGGATATAAGTGTTTTTTATTTATAATGTTATTATTTTATGTATTTTTTTGACATGTTTTATAGGACATTTTCGTTGGTTATATTTTTTTCAGGTATTTATTTTTTTTACAGGTACAAATACAATTTTAATCTACAATCAGATTAAAATTATAGGATAGTTACATATTGTTTTATGCAAAAATACGCTAGGTATATTAACTGTAGGTTTTTGGAAGTTTATAGGCCTATAAACATAAACATTAAGGATAATATCCTTAATATAATAACATAGTATGTTTTTTAAGGTAGCATGGGGCGTGTAGAATAACCTGGGGTAGACTAATACTAATATGTAAATATTATTTATTTCAGATATATCAGAAAGAAGGATTTAATTAAAGTTTTAATTTTTATGTATAATGTGTTATTTTATTTTTTAGATCTTTGAAGGATATCTTTTACAGACAGTGTAATCAGAACTTGTAAGGTTCCTTAAGGTAAAATTGACAGCTAGTAACAGTAAGTTTTTTTAAGGTTAAGGTTTTTTCTTTCCATTCAAGCCAAGCCAATTTCCCCCACCCGGGAAACAAACCCGGGTTGTTGGCATAGTTTCCCCTAGGTTTAATTTAGTATATAGTTAAATAGCCAAAATCCGCACCAATTCCCTTAAGGGGGAATGGATAGGCAGGGTTACACGAACAGGTTGTCAATATCCGCAAAAATTCCCTCAAGGGGGAAAGGATAACCGCGAACAAAAGACAAAGGAACAGACGGACATTTGAGGTCTGGATGGTCGACTTTTTCCCATACACGCCAGGTATCTCGAAAGAGAGAGTAGTACCAACCCTGACATCGGTGAGACCGAACTTACAAAGTGGGCAGTTGTCATACAAGGGTTAGGTATATATAGTGTATGTTAAATTGTCGCCTGACGAGATTATACTCCACGTGTATAGGCCTACTGAGTGATCCTCAGAGGGGAACTGAGGGTTTCTCACTGGGGAACGGCACGTTAACCGTAACGCACCTAGTGCTTTACCTCCTGGGTGGTGTGGAAAAGAGCACAACTATTCTAGTTAAATGTGGTAAGTGTAAAGAGTAAAAAAATGTCTATCTGTCTGTCCATCTTTTTGTCTTATGGTACGTAAACCTTATAATTATAAGTTAACTTTTGAATGTAATACCGGTTTTCAAAAATTCTTTCGCTAAGCAGATTGAATTTCTTTATAAATAATAGTATATTTCCAACCTAATAAGAAAATTAAACATCATTATATCACCATAGAGTCCCTTTTCAAATTAAACATCAATTGGCAATGCATTTTACCGGGAAAACGCCATGATTGAAACTCTCCTGCATAATACCATTTATGAATAAGCTTTCCTCTAGAGGAATTAAACAACATTTTATTTTATGATATTGAACTTTCTGAAATGCAATAGTTGATTAAATAGACTCACCATATAGTCCGAAAAACATATTGCAAATTAAATAAAGTGATTATTTTTCTTAAGCAAGGGACTTCCCTTATAGAAATTTACGTTAAAACCACTTTACCTAACGTTAGGAGTATGTTTTGTCTGTATCGATAGGGATCTATTACTAAAACAACTTTTATCTAACGTCATAACCCCAATATACTTATACTTTTGGACTTTTCAACCAAATATTTTTTTTTCAGTTTAGTCGGCGAGCTGGTGACCATTTATTCTTTTTTCAATTTTTTTTTATATATTTGGGCCTACGCGTTTATTATACAGTTAATGTCGCGATAACCCGAATGTTCGATACTCCGAAGGAGGCAGTAATCCGAACAATGAAATTCGAACTTCAAAGTACATGCATGTATGTTTCACTGTTCGGTTTACCGCATAATTCAGATTAACAAAAATTTACTTAAATTTGGTATCAAATTACAGGTACACTTGGAATTAAAAAAAATTACTACATCACTGGACCTGGAGGTACACCAAATTTTTAAATTTTTATGTGTTTCAAGTGATTTACTGACCATGAACTTTTTAGGGTTATGTACATTGTCAGTAGATTTAAAAACGGTATAAAACACATTCATTTCTCGTAAAATATATTCCTATTTATACAATTTATAGAAATATATAGAACTAAAAAATAAGAACAGAATTAAAAATATATAATTAATAAAATAACGAAAAGCAATAAGGTACCTTATTTAATAGCTGTTAAAACTTTAAAGGACCACAAATCTTCATTCCTATATATTTTAGCTCTGAATCTCTAATTTCTCGACCATTTTCCTTATTAGCCCCAAAATATATTGTTAAAATTGATTTTTGTTGCTGGTTTGTGTTGCATGTTGACTCATTTGACACAACTATGTGTCGAACAAGATGACTATTACATTTAGTTTTATATATCTCTGACTTAGTTTGGTCCTAAATTGACTTTAGTGGCAAGTTAGATTTAAATGGTACAATTTTTGGGTGTAGTACTTTTTAAATATCGCAACTGTACGAGATAGGCAACGCTTGGTTTCATCCATCGCCGTTCCCTGCATTAGATGGCTCATACCTTTTTTATGCACGCGCAATGTACGAGCTCTATTAACGCAAGATATGAAGCAAGTATTTTCGCAGGAACTAAGTAATGATAAACGTTATATTAATATTAGACCAAAATGTTAGGTTACCAACGCTAGGAATCGGGATATATATATAACAAATTATACATTACAACTACTTCGGGATAACGTTCTTTTAATGTAAAATTTCTTCTAGGGATATTTACAAAGACACGGGCGTAGATCTTTTTCTTCTATGGGGGGGCCGGCCTTTCAATCCTCAAATTTGGCGCCCCTAGCAAAAGAAAAAACACCCTAAAATAAAGATTTGTGCGCCTACAAAAAAAATTGCCCCCCAAAAAATGCCATCAAGAAAGACAAAAGCTTTGTCCCTGACGGTTTCTACCAAACTTGGTGCCCTGCAAACAAAATTGACGCCCACGCCTATGGGGGGGGTAATTACCCCCATTACCCCCCCCCCTCATCTACGCCCTTGGCTCATTTCCGCACCAGCCTTTATAGAAACTTTTTTTCATATTTTTGGATATAGCATCACCTTTTAAATTTTTGTATGGCAGTTACTGATCACCCTGTATATATTAAAGGGAGGCGTAATTTTTACGCCATACTTGTAGTAACGTTCCATAAATAAGGTGTCTGTGGCAGAGGGTAAAAAATATTTTTTTTAACGATCTGGTATAATATTCACTGCAGGATTCCTGCAATATATAAAAATATAGTGCAGGCAAGATGCCACTTTTATGAGAATATTGCTAACAAAATATTTATCTATTGACGCTGTTTTCTCAGTTTTGCGCAAGGTAAATAATGTATATCAAATAAATTATATTGTATGTTGTCATTTGTCTACTACTACATAGACTGATAGCTGCAACTAAATTTAAATTATTGTTATTCTCCTCGCAGTTTTACAGGAGATGAGTATAAACGCTATTATGCCCTGCAGCATTAAAATTGTATTGCTTTTTTTGTTTCCCATTCAATATGTCCATCTTTGAAGGGTCGTAGTTCCCTTAGGGCTTATTTCCGGATATTGGGGAGTTTCCAATTTATACCTGTTATTTTTTTTTTTAGAAAATCACGCGTACCTTATTTATATCCTATGAGAAATATAAAAATATAATTCTGTTCCAAATTTCAATTTAATTGAAGAATTTAATACCCCCACCCACTTTATTTTAAAACCACACGGAAAGAAATTAGTGGGCTCTGCGCTATACATTATAAGATATTTGGTAACAGTGGCAAATTATAGTGATTTAAGCTATAGATTATAAGGGACACAATAACTAATAATGTTAAAAATAAATTGGAAACGATTATATATATTACAGACACGATTATATTTATTACAGGCACTATTATAAATTTACAGAAATTTTATTATATTATAAAAATTATTAGCACGGACAATAATTAAATCTATTTAAGCTATAAATGCCATACTATTTGTTATATTTTATTATTCACTAAACAATTAAAGTATTTCATATAAATTTTTACACTGACTGCCATAATTGTAAGAGAAAGCCTTGTATTTATATAATAAGCGATTATAATTTGCTTGGTATGTGTGTTATAGCGCTCCTAGCTATAATTTTTTTTCCGTGCATATTTAATCTTAATAGTAGCGATCGTCTGGATTAGGCCAAAAAAATATAGTTCTTCCTATCCCGGAGCATAGCAGCTTAATGGATGCGTTAGGGTCTAGGGAACAAGAATTTACCTGAGTTTTGTAAGTTGCCTGCAACTGCGCACCACGGTCCACGGGGGCGGAACTAGAGGAGTTCATTGTCAAACTTCTCATATTTTTCCATAAATTTTGCTCTTAATCAGTAAGATAATTAAAAGATTTCCAAAACCTGTGTTTTACATTATGTAAATTATATATCATGCTCGGTCAAAAAAGTTTAAATACCAAATTTCAGCCTAACCGCTAAAATTAGACCTCCGCACTGTGGCATAGAAATTCAAAAATGTGGGCTGAATTTTGGTTACAAAAACACCAAATTTTTATAAAATGTGGTATGTTTATATTTTTGGGGATGTGTAATTCAATTCTGAAAATAAAATTAATAAAATCCCTATTTCATATTTAATTTTATTTATTATACCTAGGTAGGGTTTAGTTTCTAGATCATTACATTTTTTTTATTTCAAGGCTGTGTAAATTTATAACTTAAATAAATAAATTAAAAGGAAAAATTATTAAATAATTTTTAGTTAAATATTTATCTTGAAAGTAATATTTATTAACAATTTTAAATAATATAAATCCGAAAATCTTTATATAAACTAGTAGTAGTAGTAGTAGTAGTAAATTTTTGAATTGACCAAAGCCGGACAACTAGGCCATTTATGGCCCTTTTTGTCACCCCAATCGATCCCATGTATATAAAATATATTTAATGTTCTTTTTAATTTTATAAAAAAATACAGAGTCTTACGTTATTTTACAAATGTAACTTTTTCTGGACTACCCTGTATAAAATAAAATGATAAAAAAAACTCATTTTAAATAATGCAGTTTTTGTTTTAATTTTTTTAGTAGGTATATAGTTATAATCTCAAAAATTTTAATTTGGAGCATGATTTTGCCATATGGTGACTGACTATTTAACACCCTATTTATAATAAACAGATTTGAAAAATATATACCTTAATGATGTATAACTATTTAAAGTTTGGTCTAAATCAGTTGCATTGAGGTAAAATCTGCTATCCAATCAAATCGCTAAAAAAACAATTGAATCGTTCCTTCTGTCTGGTGTTTCATTTTCAAATTACCTTAGTGTTTCGATTAATTTGTGTTAAAGGGGTCTTTTTACCTTAGAAATTTTAAAAATAATCTATTTATAAACATTTTTTTTATACAGAAAGAAAAAAGATATCATTGTGAAATTTTGTAGGTATGTTTATTCATATTCAAAAAATAAAAATAAAATTTCTTTAGATTTTTAAAGTGCAATTTTTTTTTGAAAAAAATATCAAAAAACGGTGGTCACCAGATTCCGGCCGTTTGGATCGACAGAAAAAAAAAACAAAACGGGATATTACTGAAGTCGCTATAGCCCTATCTAGAAGAATTTTTTTTGGCTATAAAATAACAAAATGGCGGATGTTTTTTAAGAATTTTCAAACATTTTCAAACAAAAACATCCGCAATTTTGTTATTTTTTGGCCAAAATTGTTTCTTTTAGATAGGGCTATAGCGACTTCAATACTGAATAATATCCCGTTTTGTTTTGTTTTTTAGTCGATCCAAACGGCCGGAATCATGGTGACCACCGTTTTTTGGTGTTTTTTTTTTTTCAAAAAAATTTTATGGCCAGAAAATGGCACTTTAAAAATCTAAAGAAATTTTATTTGTATTCTTTGAATATGAATAAACATACCTACAAAATTTCACATTTTTTTTTTTTTTCTATATAAAAAAAATGTTTATGGAAAGATCTCATTTTAACATTATATACAGAATATTTATTTGTGTAGTAGAACTCGTGCACGACTAAAATTGGAAATACAATAATTAATTAAATATTAAATCAGTGCATGCGCGGTTTGGTTTCTTCAGGCCCGGTCGGAAAAATGTAAAAAAAGGCATGTAAACGGCCTAAACCCCAAGAAAAATTGTAAAATCGAGGGCTCGAAATGGAAAAAATAAAATAGTGATATGAGGGCCCGTTTAGCAGTGAGGCCAGGTCGGCTTTTGCCGAACATGCCTTATGGCCAGTCCTCCACTGAATAAGTGTTTGATTTTTCTTTCAATCTGGCCCTAAAGACAACATAAGTAAATTAAATATAAGCACTTTAAGTGCTTACAAGCAAATTACTTGTTGTTTGGAGAAGCTGTATTATATTTTATACAAGACATCCAATACCTAATCTTTTCTAAACAAAAGCACAAATAGTTAACAGTTGTTAATTAATTCCAGATTTACCAGAAAGATTTAGTTCAAAGTTTTGCAAAGTTTTCGGAGTTTCAATAAAATTGGTACCTTTTTACCGGCGTTTCTATTTTCCTTGGGGATATATTTGGAATTTAAATTTTAGTGTTGCAAAGTTTTTAGTTTCAAAGTTTTGAGTAAAGATTAATCCAATATTATAAATTAATCATAAAATAATTAAAAGTTTTATTTATATAATATATTAATTAAAATATTTTAAATATTTCGGTTTAAAAACCTGTTCTAGTAAAGAAGTTCTTTAGGGCCTTAAGGCCTTAATTGGGCAATCCAGTCATGGCATACACAAAGTTTTTTAAACTGCAATAAAAATAATGTTACAACATGATAAAATTGTAGATGAAGTTTGCCTACCAAGTCATGAACCAAAAGGGTTTTTTCATTACATATGAATATATGTCTATAAAATGAGTACGGAACGAATGTACTTTTGAGTATGGCCGTTTAAAAATTCTTAAATGGTATTAATTTTAACTTACAATAAACAGGAATATGGAATTTTCTTGTAGAGCACTGACACATCCAAAGAATGACACTATCATAATAATTATAGAGATGAAAATAAGAATGTAGACTCCATTATAAAATGCTGTTGCATCCAGTTTGTCCAGCCATTCCTGTATTCCTGAATCCACACGTAACCATAGGCAAAGTGCAAAAATACTGGCGCCCAGCATCTGAAAAAAAAAATTATAGTTATAGTTTATTTCTTGCCAATATTTCATAGGCATGGACAGCCCCATATAAGCTTTTGGCTTGTGCTAGGGGAAAAACATGTCAACGAGTCAACAAAATAAACCGCCTCGCCCAAAATTAATATTTTTGATGTAAATTCTTCGCTTTTAAATCATCTGTGAGACCATCCAGAGATTCAGACAGAAGAAGGGGCTCCCTTCAAAGAAGATCGACACTACAGAAATGGTCAGTGATTTTTTTATAAGACACATTTTATTTTATTCATTTTTTGGGAAAAGTAAAGTATTTGGAGTAGTCCCAGAAGCTCCATTACAATAATATAATTATTAGTGTGCTAAGGACAACCCAGGAGACCAGATGACGTCCTCGACGTACTATCAAAGTCAGTTTTAGGTCATATTTGTGACGTCATACATACGACGCATATCAAACGTCGATAAGACGTCAGTTTTTGGTCAAATCTTGACGTCATCAAAACTGTGCCTAGCCTGGATGTCAATTTAGCTGAGGATATAGGTTGCCCTACATATTGTTTTCTACCACTAGTTTTAAATCTGTATATTGATTAAAGATTGATAAGTCATCAATGATGACTTTTTTTCTGGAATTACGTAAACTGAACAGTACTATTCAGTCGCTATAGCGACTATAGTAACTATATAGTCGCTATAGCGCTATAACTAACAGTTACTGTTTGATGTACATCATCGGATCAGTATAGAAAATACTGTGAAAAATTTTTTTCACTGGACCAGAACAGATATAGGATCTCAGATTATAATATTGCCCTCTCTAAAATTAACCGCCTCCAGCCTTGTAGGTTAATTTTCTCTTGGACAAAATCCTAATTTTCTCTTTCATACCATAAATAACTATTAATATGTTATTATAACGTCAGTAATGTTACGTCCCTGGGACGATAGCAAGATATCATAATATGTGGTCATATAGGTTAGTTAGTGCACAATAATCAAAGTCAAAAATACTTTTTTTGGTTTCCTAGGAAAGTAAATCTTTGTTGGGCAAATTTGATTTTTGAGTGGGGATACCGGTCCAGAAGAGGAGTATTTTATTTACTTATTGTCGTTATAATATTAAAAAAAATATATCAATACTTTCAATGTAATTTTGTTTTGATTCGTGGGTTCAATGTTTTGTACGTTCTATGAAAGTACACTTTGTATCGTTCTGCTCACAATTTGTATCATTCTTCATCATTTGAAATGATTATTTGAATTCGTAAATTTAAACATTTATTTTTTTTTAAAAGATTATTGAAAAAAAAATGCGATTTGTAATTATTAATTATTTTGAAGAGGACATAAGTCAGAGCCCGTTAATTTTACAGGAAGTAAAAATAAACCAAAATTCTAAATGACCAAATAAAAATAGTACAATTTTAAACAAAAATTTAATACCTAATTATGCTCAAATTGTGAGATTTTAAAGGCTGTGGTGGTTTGTAAAAATGTTCTTTTAAAGATCAGAATAAATCCAGAACAAAAATTGTGACCACAGTCACCACATTAGGTATTTAGAAATGTATGCTGTTTTCAAGCAAAAAATATAGCCTGCTTCGGCCATTACGACATGTTTTGTAATTACATTAAAAGCGGCTCTTTTGGCAGGACACTAAAATTTCCCCGTTAGAGATATTTGATTTTCAGAGGCCACTCTGACTGATATGAATTGGAAATGTTTCTTGCTAATGGTTTCAGATTAGATTAACCTTTGATGGCCAAGCATAAAAGGTCAAGCGCATCTGTGACCTTCTATAATTGGCAACATGGTAAAAAAGTTCAAATTTAATTTTAAAAACAGGAAACCTAATGAATCGTAAAGTTCAAGTTTTGAAACCTAATTTTTTTCCACCAGTGGTCACTTAGGTATTTATATTTGCGAAATAATTTGTTTTTGTTGGCAAGAGTCGTTATAGAGTAGTTGATAAAACCGTTAAAAAACAAGCTTCCGGTTAGAATGTTATATTATTTGAAAAAATTCTTAATCCTTAACCATAGTGAAGTTGATTTAAATAAACCAAATTAGAAAATATTTTCTCCAAAAGTTAATTTTATTGTATTTTAAACATACAAAAGTCGAAACAGTTGTAGCTGTATGTATTTCTACCTTCAAATTTTAAAAATATTTTGTTTTTAAACATTTTTTTTTATATAGAAAAGTGTCATTTTTTGCCATAATTAAAAAAAAACATCAAAAAATGGGGGTCGCTATGATTCCGGCCTTTTAAATCAACTAAAAAAAATAGAAAAAAACATTGGCCAAAAAATAACAAAATGGCAGACGGTTTTCTTGAAAATTATTTTAAAATTTTTGAAATACGTCGGCCATTTTCTCATTTTTCGGTACACATCGAGTGCCTTTTTTACTCGGCTGCGCCTTGTAAAAAAAACACTCTCGTGCACTAAAAACTAGGTTCGAATACTTGGTGCGTAATATACTATTATAAATTTGAAATATTTGACCCAATAAACATTGTAGGTAGGATTTATAAAGGTCACCACAACCTTTATGTAAACTAAAATGTTTATTGGAAATATTTACAATTTTGGCGAAGGCGCCTTCAGGCGATTTCAAGTTTTATTTCGAAACAATACGATGTTTTTCAGAAAATAGCTCAGTTTCATAATTTTAAACTTAGAATAATTATTCTTAACATATGTTTAAATAGCATAATATAGAAGGCTTCAAAACATACGCTCGTATACGCCATTGTTCTTTTTTTAGATTTTGATAGTTTTAGGTTTGGTTTAAAAAAAAAACCCAAAAAAAAGCAAAAATGATCTTAAAATTAGTTTGTCAATTTGTGGTTATATGTTTGACCTTTACTAATTTTCTGACAACGGTTGGGAAGTGACGATCAGCTGATTTTACATATCTGCTGTCAAAAAAACAGTAAACGTCAAACACATAAGGGAGCGTTCAAGTATTACGTAACGCAAAATTTAGCCATTTTTGACCCCCACACCCCCACATGTAACGCGGCGTAACATTTTCGAGACCCTCCACCCCCCCCCCTATTTGTTACGTAACAATTTACAAAAAGTTTAAAAAAATGAAAGGAAATTTTGCTTTATGGTTTAAACCGGTTTTTAACCGGTTATTGCTTCCGTGTTTTAACCCAAAACCGGTCTGATGTAATTTCCGAAATCGGTTAACCGAAAACCGGTTATTGGCTATGGTTTTCCATCTCTAATTGTTTTTGTTTAGAGGATTTAGTTAACTGTTAACCACGCCGTGTGCAATAAAATTTGCAAGGAATCTGTCTCTTTAAGCCTAGATCATTGTTAAAAACGTGATCCAATAAACATTTTATAAGTTTATAATTTTTTAAATGTTACGTAACATTTTTACTGACACCCACCCCCCCTCCGTAACGCAGCGTAACGTTTTCGAGAGCCCCCCACCCCCCCCCTAGTGCGTTACGTAATACTTGAACGCTCCCTAACCTCAAATTGACAAACTAATTTTTGCGTTTTTTGATATGTAGGTGTTATATCGAAGGAAAAATAGTATACGCACCTAGACGCAAACAATTTCATTGCACATCAAGTGCTTTTTTACTCGGCTGCTCCTAGTAAAAAAAGCACTCTCGTTCACTAAAAACTAGGGTCGCGTCATCACAACTTTTACGAAACCTAAAATGTTTATTGGAAATATTTACAATTTTGGTGAAGGCGCTTTCAGGCGATTAAAAATTTTATTTCGAAACGATACTATGTTTTGCAGAAAATAGCTCAGTCTCATACTTTTAAACTTAACACATGCTTAAATAGCATAATATATAGAGTTTTAAGTTTGGTTTAATAAACCATCAATATAAAAAAAAATAAAAAATGGCGTATACGCCCCTATGTTATGATGCCCTCGAGATAAAAGCTCCTGCGCTAGAATAATATTATATGGTATTATACAGAATTTTCAAAAAAATTCAAAAGTCTTCCTAGACAAAAAACTTGTTTCATGAAAAAATAACCAACTTTTTTTTTAATGTCCGTCTGTCTCCGCCCACGATTTTTGAGAACACGATAACTCAAGAACGAATAATCGGGTCGGCTTGAAATTTTCAGGAAGAATTAAGTTCTATGAGTGGAAGATCCCTATTATTTTTGAAAGTAATCCCCCTAAAAACAAAAAAGTTAGGGGGGGTTAAACTTAAAAATAAAAAATAAGAAATTCTTGATCATATTGGAGTTTATTTAAATAAACCGTAGAAAAAATGTTATCTCTCCAAAATATAAATTTCAAATGAAATTTATATTTTGGAGAGATAACATTTTTTCTATGGTTTATTTGTTAAAAAAAGCTAAAAGAAAATTCCGATTCAGGAACTTTCTCAGGAAAAATTACTTTTATTATAAGGATCAATTCTACTAATTCTAAAAGTAATCATCCCAAAAACAAAGAAGTTATGGAGGGTTGAACTTAAAAAAAACAAAAATAAAAAACTAGCATTTTCAAAAAAAAATAATAACGCGTTACTTTTTAAGTTATTGTCACTGTGCCCCGGTAGTCCCTAAGATTTTTGTTATTCTTTTTTATGAACATTATTTTTTTAAGTATTTTGGAAAATACAATACACCATTTACTGTGAATAATATATAATGAAATGCGTAGCATTACATATCTTCACGGCTTGTTTTATTTGTATAAAATTGTAAATAGTGTGCTAGCAAACACATGACATTTTATTGTTTATTAATAACTATTACTTTCTCATAAAAAAAGTATTGTTTTTTATACAGATCAAACATCCGTTTTGCATACACTTCAAAGTAGAATTTGCATTCTCTTGTGGCCATGTTGGCCATTTTTCTGAAGCAAATTGAGACTTATTATTTAGTTGAGTAGGCCGGATTGGGTATACAATAAAGTAAGTATACTCAGTTATGACTCATCAACGTTGAAAATAAACAAAGAAACATAGGCTTACGGAATAATTTTGTCGAATTATGAGGGAAATTTTTATAAAGGTCACTAAATCGAAACATTTGACGACTAATTTGTTACACACAACAATATTGACTATACATATTAACTATAAATATGTATATATATCGGTGTTTTTCGAAGAAAAAACCGATATTCGATTTTTATCTTTTAAGAATACGAAATTTTTTAATTTTTATTTATCGATAACTTTTTTTCCCACCTAACTCGTTTAAATAGAATCATTAAAAAAAATCAAGATAGAAAGAAATAAAAATGTAAATATTTAAAACCTCGCGTCAACGCTAGAATCGACGCGGCGCCTATGCGAGCACTGGAAATTCGCCGATGACTGATAATAAATTACATTAAATAAAAGGAAAACAATCTGATGTTGCCATTTAATATTACTATATATTTTAGCAAAATATAGAAAAATCTACAAACATAAAAAACTATAGTTGACCCGATATATAAACTCCGCGCATTATCTATCTGAGTTGATGGTCATTCGTTTCTTGTTATTTGGTTGGCAGAATATATTTAGTTCCTTATGTAAGGTTTTCATCTTGTTTAAAATTTATTGTCAATCAAGACATTATTTTGACATTTATAAAAAAATCCAAATAATTTGCTTTAGCAAGAAGAAATAACAAGAAAAGTGCATAAAAAGAAAACTAAAGCATTAATCTATAAACATTTTGTTTAAATGAAGTAATATAATACAGTGCTCTATAAATTTTTGAAGTAAACACTATAACAGAGAATTTTTTGGTTAAAATAATACTGGTCCGTAATTTTATTCAGGTAATGTTAAATTTAAGTTTATAATAGCACTTTATGAATAAAAACTTACTTTTATTATAATTTTGAACAAAGTTTTACTTTTTAAACAGATTTTGTTATTATTTGTAAGACGTAAAATGACAGTCAATTTAACCTAAATGTTAAAAATTATCAAAAGCACAATGGGCTACAAAAATATTACTAAAAGTCATTTTTAAACCACTAATCATAGCTTCCTTGATCCAATTTGTTACTCAGATAGATAATGCGCCGAGTATATATAGATATTTTTTTAGTGATGTGTATTTTAAATGTTAAAATTGATGTGAAAAAATGACTAGTTTTTTACAATATTTAGGTGGTTAAAATGTTACAATAAGTAAATGACATGATATATGTGTCCGTAAAAGGGCATATGACAGAACAACAATACTGTTTATAAAAGATTAGTTCTTCATTACCGTTGATTAATTTATGCATTATACTGACAACAATGCTCTCAGTTGTAATTATAAAATATAGGTACGATGTTAATCCATAACAGTCATGTTTTTTAGTATGCTTAAGCTTATTTAATGCATACGATTACGACTAATCTATAGGTATGTTTTATTTTATAATTTTACATGGTATTATTGTAGGAGATTTATTGCCAGCAATTGTTATAGTAAATTAAAAGCCTAACTGTTTTTACCGCTTTTTACAGCTTTTTTTACAGTTGTTCTTTGTTTTTTAATGTTACTGTGTCGCACCTATTGTTACAAGCACTTCCGGTATTTTTCAAAGGATATTACAACCTAACCTGTGGTTTCACTTAAACTTTACAAATAACATGAAAAATTAAGCATTATTACAGTTTTTTTTTGTAAATTTGATTATATGAGATACTATAACGAGAAGATTTTTTAAATTTTAATTAAAATTAATAAAAATATTAATTAAATATTCCATTAATCTGTTTTTACAATCATAGAAATCTTGGTACTAACGAGGGCCAGAAGCTCGAAACTGTGCGGTCTACCAGTATCACTCTGTACGATGGTTGGTAAAATAGATTGATGTAATAGAAATATTTTTTTATCTGGGAACTTTGTAACCCTTTTTTTAGTGTACTATTATAATATACCGGTAGATTCAGAAATAAGGTACAAATTTTAAGGGGTGATTCTACGTTCAAAAATATAAAAAAAGATCCTATCAAATTGGTCCGAAAATCAGCCCTAAGGGAGCTACGACCTTCCTAAGGGTTACTGTTAAAAGTGATAGTAAATTTAAAGCAGTTATCCTTGTGAGGAAATACTGAAATATAGTACCGCATATAAGCAAAATTACAAAAAAAAAACCTTAATAATGCTTAATTTTTCATGTTATTTGTAAATTTTAAGTTAAATCACAGGTTAGGTTGTAATATCCCTTGAAAATTACAGGAAGTGCTTGTAACAATAGGTCGAATTCATAGTTACATTAAAAAACATAGAACAACTGTAAAAAAGCTGTAAAAACACGACGGTAATACAGTCAAACGCTTTAAATTTACTTTAAAAATTAAGGCATTTTTACAATCGCTATTTAAAAATACAGTTAGGCTTTAAATTTGCTATAACAATTTCTGGCAATAAATCGCCTCCAATAATTGCTGGACATGTTTTTAGAGTGTACTTCTGAAAAGCGGGTTTTATTTAATATTTCTGGAACCCTATGAACTACAGAATGTAATTTTCTGCACATGCCTTAACATTGGTAAAAGCTAGTTTAGTTTAGTTTAGTTATTTCAATGCGGGGTTCATAGCCCTCAACATCTGGTCCCTAGGGACCTTTGTGTTAAGGGAACGTTCAAGTATTACGTAACGCAAATTTTGATCATTTTGGACCCCCACCCCCCCCCCCCTGTAACGCTATTTTCCTATACCATTAACATGGGCGTAACACTCCAAAATGACCCCCACCCCCCCTAGGAGTGTTACGTAATACTTGAACGTTCCCTAACCGCACAGACCACCTCATATCATCCCTGTTTCTTTTATAAAGTCCAGGTACGGTTTCAGGGGAGTGTTCCTGATCTTGTTTGGTTCCAGCGAGTCGTTCCAAAAGTATGAGGTGGTAGGGTTGATCGTCCTCTTTTCCACATCTCCTGGTTAAGGCTATCCTTTAATGTAATTTTTATTTGGTAATTTTATTCAGGGACGTCTAATATGGGGGGCGATGTCACTTTTTTGCCCCAAACTTTTTTTACGTAGATTTATTGACATAGTGAACTTTTTTTTTTCATATTTTTGGACATAGAATCACCCTTTAAAATGTTGTACCTTATTTCTTAATCACCCTGTATATTATGATAATTTTATATTTTATTTTATATTCATGTTAATTCCGTGTAATTTTACAACGAATTTATTAAAAACTTGATGTATAACCCTTATTTCGCTATTATAATAATTAATGATTAAAATGCTAATTAGCATTCTAAGATCCTTCGATATTTCACAGCGAAAACGATAGAAGTATTTCTGAGTAAAAAGTATAAAAAATGTAAAACTGATGTGACATGAACCGCACTCGTGCAGAAAACAGTTTTATAACGTTACAGTGGATTTTTTGTTCTTCATATAAAACAACCATTCACGACCTTTTTGTACTTCAATAATACCAATATACGACTATAAAGGCGGCCATACTTAAAAGTTCCCTCTTCCCCTTGGGTCTGTTCGTAGAATACTTATGCCTCAAATTACAAAAAAAAAAAACGATTTCTTTATGTTAAGCCGGTGCATTTTTTTTCAAAACGCACCATTTTTCTTAAGTTCCATAAGAAAAAATAAGTGAGATAAATTTTATACGAAACAAAGGGTTAATAATAATATATAATAAAATCCAGACCTAAAAAAATATTCCAAAATATTTATTAAGAGCATTAAAAAAAAGGTACGTTCGTCCACAACTACCCCAAGTATGTGTGCATGTGGACACATCAAAGGGATGTTCATACAAATAATAGTCACAGTTGTAACGAACACAAAACGTTTATAAACTATTATCTGAAGCTAAACTCTAATTATAGAAACTTTTACTTAAATGGTTTGGATAAAATTATCTCTTCGTTTTGTCGCTTGTAGGGGGATTTGAAAATGTCCACAAAAAAGTATGCGTTCCACATGTGCCCCATGTTACAATTTTAGGTTAAGTGGTCTATTATACTAAAAATATAAATTTTACAGCAAAATTAAGTATAAAACATCACAACACGTTCGTGTACATTAAGATATATTATATAATCTTCTTACATTGTACTTAATTGAATAAGTCAATCCTGAAAAATTTACTTTAGCACGTAGTAAAAAACCAATAAGTTATTAACAATACAAATTTCAACTAACAAGAATTAACACTGCATCAGGTATATACGAATTAAAAATGACATTTATAATATTTATTTTAAACGTATAAACCTTGAAATAACAGCGGAAATTAAACTGTCCACATGCACCACATGAGCCCCTCCCTCCCCTACCTTATTAATTTTTGGTAAAATTCATCAAAGAAAGCTCTGTTTTTTAAAAAGTAGCACTGCACTGTGATATTTAGTTATGCTATTTAGTTATATAACCAGGCTCTGTATTTTTAACTGTGGTTAATGTAACTTGTCCTATATCATTTGCAATGATCTTTGGATAAATAAACTTCTTATTCTTATTCTTATTCTTATTCTTATTCTTATTCTTATTCTTATTCTTATTCTTATTCTTATTCTTATTCTTATTCTTATTCTTATTCTTATTCTTATTCTTATTCTTATTCTTATTCTTATTCTTATTCTTATTCTTATTCTTATTCTTATTCTTATTCTTATTCTTATTCTTATTCTTATTCTTATTCTTATTCTTATTCTTATTCTTATTCTTATTCTTATTCTTATTCTTATTCTTATTCTTATTCTTATTCTTATTCTTATTCTTATTCTTATTCTTATTCTTATTCTTATTCTTATTCTTATTCTTATTCTTATTCTTATTCTTATTCTTATTCTTATTCTTATTCTTATTCTTATTCTTATTCTTATTCTTATTCTTATTCTTATTCTTATTCTTATTCTTATTCTTATTCTTATTCTTATTCTTATTCTTATTCTTATTCTTATTCTTATTCTTATTCTTATTCTTATTCTTATTCTTATTCTTATTCTTATTCTTATTCTTATTCTTATTCTTATTCTTATTCTTATTCTTATTCTTATTCTTATTCTTATTCTTATTCTTATTCTTATTCTTATTCTTATGAAGGCATTTTCCAACTTTTACACACAGTATGAATACATAAATTGTGTTAAGCAATAATAATCCACATTGTGAGTCGGCAGTAAGTAGTTGAACTTTTTTCTTATTATATTTTAAACATTGTTTGTCTGCCACACGGTAAGAAAGCTCCGACGAAAGGGGGAGGTATCACGGAAAGGGTCATAAGGCATGCACGCATGCAAGTGAAAGGCACACATCTTTGTGTCAAACAATACTAAAGGCTGATTTAGGCATAATTATCGCTTACTAAAATAAGCCGTTCTGTCCTTTTTATAGGCCAAAAAGAATGATGGCTTCTCACCTGGCCAATGAAAAAGACAGATTGGCTCAGTTTAGTTAGTGATAATTATGCCTAAATCAGCCTTAATATACTTAAAGTAAACCATTTGCTTTACAACATGTACACAATTTGAAATCTCTACACAATGTGGGTTAACATGTTGCAAAATACTGTCCACATATCGTCGGCTAAGAGGTACCTATCTCGATATTTTCAAATTTTTCAGGAAACGTAAAAAACAATTTTATACATATAAATATTGGTATCTTAAAGAGCACTTAATTCGTTAATGTATTTAAATCATTTCATTCTTAACTATTTTATTTTAAATTCTAAAAATGACACATATTTTAAAGGTAAATTTACCTAAACCTAAGACCTTTCATAAGGGTATATGGAATAGTTTAAAATTATGATATTTATAAAGATTTTTGTACTTATATTTTTATATTTCTAGGCGCTTTTGCATTATATCTGTTATATTTATTAGATCAATTTCTGAAAAGTATCCCCATTATATTACTGCAGGATGTCAATGATGAGAAATGTCATCCAAAAGTCTCGCTAAAACACTTGAGTGCTTTACTTACAATTTTATGATCGATTTAGGTAATTTTACCTCTAAAATTTTTAGTTTTTATTTTTATTATCGGTAGGTATTGATTTAATACAAGTTAATTTTAAACCGAAACATAGAGTAAGACATTTTGTATTCGGTTCTGTAGAAATACAGATTTTACAACAAAAAAAAATAGGTTTACCTCTTAACACGATATGAACATGATTTTTACCAACTTTCTGTTTTTTTTTTCATAATAATAATACTAGCCCTAAACATTTTTCATTGTTGTTCAAAATACCAGGTCAGCTGCTATTACTTGGTCAATCGGTATACTCGAAGGTAATGTGGCCAGCATTACGCTTCAACCGCCTATGATTACCCCCAGGTACTTATTTCAAGGGAGTCAACACGGAGGGACAAACCAATGAGAAAATGTTATTTGTCCTTCACCGGGGCTCGAACGCGGGTAGCGTAATAATAAAAAAAGATCATATTTGATATAAGTATAAGCTTTTCGCTAATAATTAAATTAATTGGAAAACTAAGCTGTACAACTCGTGTGCGTTTAAACAATTGAGACACTCTTACCTGCGGCGCGCCGCAGGTGTCATCTTCAACATGGTTCTTGTGCGATATGGGCATAATACCCACTTTTATTGTACAATATACGTAGGTATTACTCTACTTGTCGGACGTTATTATCATATTACCTATATAAATTTTAATTTATATACCTTAAAAACCGGACAATTTTAAAAACTAACGACGTCTCTTAAGGGTTAAAATTTGTTTCGAATAAGTATTGCTAAGTCCAGTATCCCTTAAAAGGTTTTGCATGTTCATTTTAAGCTGGAACTAAGTATGTTGTAGTATACTAAATTTAATTTGGATACATTCAGACCAGTTTTGTCTATATTTGTTTGTAGGTATATCAAACAGATTTTAATATAAATTCAATATATAAATAACATCCTAGGGTCAAGCCGTTAATAGTAGATTACAGGTCAACTCGGAAAATAGTACTTTTCCGAGACTTTATTAATGGGCGAGGCACGAAGTGCCGAGACCATTTATAGGTAGAAGAAAAGTACTATTTTCCGGGAGACCTGTATACTATTTTATTCGTAACTGTTTTTATTTAAAAATAAAGTACCAATTTTTTTGAAACCTAGATGTTTGAATTCAAATCAAGAAAATACTATAATACTTAGTTTTTTAGTTCTTTTCATATTTACCATAAATATTTTTTCCTGCATTTCACAAGAAAAGCACAATGATATAAAACTGAAGTTTCACATACGCGTAACCCAAATAAACAAAACATAATTGTTATGTTTGTTTTTAACCTCGTACTATTCTACTTAATTAAGCATCCCCTAAGTCCAGGACTTGTGTGGGCTAGTAGTAGAGGGAACCACCGGCTTTAATTGACTTTCGAACCAATATATCTAGGGAGTACGCCTTCGCCAAATTTCAATTATTAATTAACTGAAAAAGGCAATCGGCGCCAGTGAGGTTTGAACTCACGATCATTAGATCAGTGTCAGGCTATATCGATGGCATTGACCGCTGAGCTAAATCTCCCATTAGTTTACTGGTCTCTATTTTTCATTACAGGTCAGGTCCAGGCGTCGAAAACAGTGGGACAAGAAATCACGTACTTTCCAAACTTTATTAATACATTTAATGTATATACAGTTGCGAATAAAATACTTTTTACTCCTGAATACCTTTTAGGGGCAATCCCTTAAGATTTCATTAAAAAATCGTAAGGGTTACCTAAAAAAAGTCACACGTTTGGTAAAGATGAGATTACCTCCAAAATTTTCTCCAATTTGTACACAGAATTAATTAGCGCGTTACCCCTCGATATTACCATTTATCAAAGCAAATTCTGTTGACACCTCAATGAGGTAACCTCATTCATAAAAATGAGATAAGCTCTTTACAACTGATGAAGTGTGTTAAAGGCGAAACGTAGGTAAATATATACACAAGTCGATCTATCGTAATTTAGGATCTAGAGAGGAACAAATATACATAGTCAGGTTACTAGCAAAAGGCAAAAAGGTTCAATCACCTAAAAAATAATTATTTATAATTATTACATCATCTCTAAAATAAAAGTAAACAGGGACTTTAGTTTCATTAAACATTTGTTATATGTTAAAAATAAGTATACATTTATAGGTGAACCGCGTAGGATATCCGTGTTCCTTTATATACAGAAATGTGTTTTTATGAATAGATTTATGTAATGAAGAAAATGGGAGCCCAAGGGTCTCGAAAAAGTTTTCGAGGCAATTCAACCTTGGGTGCGTATTAACATAACTCCACTATGCCCCATCTTAAAAAAAATATTTTTATTAAAATCGAGAGGCCACTACATTTTAATAATAATAATAATAAAAAAATGTTCCTTAGTTGGAGTATGGTGGAGTTATGTTAATATGAACCTAAGGCAGAATTGTACCAGCTCTAACCCGTTTTTCCGGTTGATGTCGTCAGGTAGAAAAGATCGAGAATGACATGCATGTGCAATGTGGAAAATTTCAAATTCTTTTCAGCTGCGCTATGAACTTAGCCACTTCAACGTTTGCCAGTCGAATTAACAAGCAAAAACGTGGCACAAATTGAAATTTGGTTAGTCTGGTCTATATATACATGTATATGGTACAATTGTGTGCAGACAAAAAAACGTACTTTATGTTTTGTAAATTTGCATTATTGTAGTTAATCTTCGCAGTCGCAGCCGGAAGAGGTTTATTTTTAAAGAAAGATGCCAAAATCAAACCCTGTACTCCAAGGAATGAGACCTATGTCAAAATATTCCTCAAGTACACACAGAAAAAAATATTCTAATATGAAGTATTTGTGATACTTGTGTAAGATAAGTACTTGATGCAAAAGTTGGCAAAGTTGCATTAAAGGGGATAATACCACAGTAATACATGGTAATATCACTTGCACGCAGGCCAAATACCCATTGTGCATACTACCTTCTGTGGACCACCGGCTTATAGTGACTTCCAAACCACTGTTTGTAAGGCACAGATACAATTGTTGACCTTCTTTTATTGAACTAATATTTCTGCTACCTAGCAGCATAATCAAATTTAAGAATTCATGATAATATCGCAAAGAGAGCAGCCTTACTGTATAGTCGGCCACAATTCCCCAAATCACAGGACGAGCAGCCATACTGTTTCTGGTTGCAAGTATAAAAATAATTTATATAAAATTGATTTTTAAACTGATCTTAAAAAATAAATAAGTTGTTTCAATTAGTATTTTAGGAGCTCATTTTCAAAACGCAACAAGTCCAAAAAGTTAGGAAATGGACGTTGTATTTTGAAAATAAGTTAATTTAATTTAATTTTATTTTATTTTATTTTCAAAACACAAGTCCAAAAATTTAAGAAATCTACTTGTTTGATTTTGAAAACGAGCTCCAAAGTTCTCAATAAATTAGTATTAGTACTACTTTTTATTACTTTTAGTATTTCAACTACTTAGTATATCTCTTGTCATCTTTCATTTTACTTTCTTTAAAAGTCAATACAAGAAATGTTATTATTTAAACCAAGCACTTTTACTTCATTAAAGTTTTAACCGCTTGGTCCAAGTTAGATGCGTATTTAATTTCTATTAAGCTAAATCTATCACTTGTTTTTAGTAAATATATCTCTGTTATTATTATTAATGTTATACATCAAACGTGTTCATGCCGAAATTCCCTTTGTCCGTTTTTTACAAAATATGTAATACAAGCCATTTATATCCCACTAAATTAGTGGCACTAATCTTGTTTTTTTTTGTAGGTTTTAATGGCTTAAATGACTTTGAGGGTAAAAAATAAGTGGTTATGTAATATAAAGGCGTTACGTGCCACAGTGATAATTGACTACTGACAAACAGCTCGCAAAAAATAAATAGGGATACTGTTGTTTTAATATTTTTTTTTTCTAAGAAACGGAATGCAGAAAAAGCAAGAGTTTCACTTTGTTCAGAGTGATAGGTTCTTTCACAACAAAATGGTCATTATAAATTTTTAAATTATATCTCTAGATTTTTATATAAAGTAAATAAATAAAAATAGATAACTTAGTTTTTTTTAATTGTTCCACTGATGCCAGAAATGTTTATACCAAAATTCTTCAAATCAGATTCTAAAAAACTTTCAAAATATCCGCCCGCCTATTTTAAAGCCAAGTTCCAAAGCTCCAATGAATTCCATTTTGAAAAAATAAAAAAAAATAAATCAGAGAAAAAAGTTGGATCATTTATATATGATAAAAGTTACCTAAAGTTCGGCCGAGTTTAAGTTCGACTAATTGGTAACAGTCTTTTAAATTTTCAAAACAAGGGTTATAGAAATAAAATATAGCAGCGCCTATTTTTTAAAAATTTGTTGAAAAACTGCCCCCTTTAATTAATTTAAAAAAAAAAATATTAAATTTCAGAAAAACAAAATTAATAAAATATCCATTGAGATTTTTACACACTATACCATTCAAATTAAGGTGAGATTGAAGTGAGGTTTTCTTCGAAGATAATTATTAGGTTGGATTATAATCTAACCTAAGATTTAGTGTTGAAAGGAAAGATCGCTACCATACAAACTCTATAAACTTCAAACATTTCTCGTTTTTTAAAAATGGATGGATGTTTCTTTAACGAATTGCCACATTTTTGGATTAAAGGGGCACAGCGCAGACGCAATCGTTCAAATAAATCAAATACTCATTTTTTCATACTCACGAACTAAGATCAGCTGCCAATGGTCACAACCACATGCACCAGAGGGGCTAAGGGGAGTGATAAACTGCTCAGTTTCGTGAAAGTTAGGTTAATTAAGAATTTTAAAAGGAACGTCAAAAGTACCTAGTAAGGAAGTAAAAGCTAAATGGAAAGTAGTTTATGGAATACGGAGCATTTACAAATATCTGCAGATCTTGTTCAACTATTTTACGTAGTTTTTAAAAATCTCTTTGTGAAACACAAACTTCTTTTTGATCATACTGTGAGTAAAATGTTAATTTAGCTAATTAAATATGTTTTAAAGCTTTTAAGCTTTTAAAAAACAAAAGGTATATTTTGTATTGTAAATTGTATCATACAATAGTTACTGTGTGCATAAACAAACAACTTTATTTTTAAATTTACATTTACATGCATATTTTAAAAACGTTTTGTTATTAGATTCTGAAATCCAGAAAATAACACAGACCAACAAAAAATAAAAAATTTAATTACATTTAAACGAATTTAACAGTGAAAAAGCTCGCTGACCCCAAAACTTTATCAAAAAAGTGCAAAATAGTATATTAAAGTACTAGTTTCATAACATAATAAGTTTTTAGCGCACGAGTACTAGTTTAGAAAACGAACCGCTTGAGCTTGCCAAAAGATAGTATAAGTTGTCTAATTTAAGATGGTTTGCGAAGAACTTGATTATCTCTTTTAGTTTTCGAGAAAACCGCTGTGTAAATAGAGTTGGGACACCCGGTATGTATATGATATGCAGTAGTCGGCCAATTTCCAGTACTCGCATGGGCGCCGCGTCGACTCTAGTGTTGACGCGAGGTTTTAAATATTTACATTTTTATTTCTTTTTATCTTGTTTTTTTTTAATGATTCCATTTAAACGACTAAGGTGGGGAAAAAAGTTATCGATAAATAAAAATTAAAAACTTTCGTATTCTTAAAAAATAAAAATCGAATATATAAATATCTATAGTTAATATGTATAGTCAATATTGTTGTGTGTAACAAATTAGTCGTAAAATGTTTCGATTTAGAGACCTTCATAAAAATTTCCCTCATAATTCGGCAAATTATTCCGTAAGCCTATGTTTCTGTGTTTATTTTCAACGTTGATAAGTCATAAATGAGTTTACTCCGACTACTGATGATATGGTCTAGTACTAAAACCTAAATAAATTAAAAAAAAACTTTATAAAGTAAATTTACATTATTTTAGTATTTTAAATTTGATGAAAGTTTTTCATTAAAACACTCCATGTAAAACGCAAATACACGTTTCTTTTTCTTTTAAGTATACAAAGCATTGTGTAAAAATTTCAACTTAATTAAATTTTTTACTTGCTACTAAAGAATTCTAAATATCGATACGGATTTTGCAAAACAACTTAACAAATTAATTCTGCGCAGAATCTATCTGAGTAAAAAATATTAACCAAGGCAGCTATGATTAGCGGTTTTAAAATGACTTTTAGTGATACTTTTTTACTCATTGTGCTTTTGATAATTTTTGACATTTAGGTTAAATTGTCTGTTCTTACAAATAATTATACTCGTGCCAATCTGAGAACTTATTTATTAAGACTTAATACATAATTATTATATAGAAAATGTATATACATAAATATAATTTTAATTAAATCTTAAGAAATAAGTTTCAATTACCCTACAGAGTGGTATTTAGTTCATGGGCTGTGACGTCACAACTCGCATTCTCAGATTCACATGAGTATAATATACTCATGTGAATCTGAGAATATATTATAAGCAAATGGTTTTAAAAAGTTTTTTAAAATTATAATAAAAATAAGTTTTTTTAATTCGTAATGTGCTCTTAAAATAAAATTTTACATTACCTAATCTGGTGATAGCTAACATTATTACTACTAAAATTTTAGTAGTAGTAGTTTTGAATTTTTCAAAAATCGTCTTAGACAAAAAATTCTTGATCTGTCTGTATGTTCGATGTCACGATTTTTGTTAACACAAGAACGAATAATCCGATCAACTTGAAATTCTCATGAAAAATCAAGTTCTATGTGGGAAAGATTCCTATTGTTTTTGAAAGTAATCCCCCCAAAAACAAAATAGTGATGGGGGTTAAACTTAAAAAAAATCATAAAAAGCTGATTAACGTAAGTTTTTGAGAAAAAAATAGTTTTATTGTAAGGATCAATTCTATCAATGTTAAATGTAATCTCCCCAGAACTTTTTTTAAAAATAAAAAATACATAATTTTAAATTTTTGCTTTTCGCAAAAAAATATGAAAAATGTTTAAAATAAAAAAAAGTATTTTTTTTTTATTCTCGTTTTTTTTTAAGATCAAGATCTTTTTAGAAAAGTAAGTTTATTTTTAAAAAAACTTCAATTTTTTTCTTTCTCTTTATTTTTTCCTTTTTTTGCAAAAAGAAAATAAAAAAAAAACTTGTTGAAACATTTTTTCAAGTTTTTTTTTTGAATTTTTTTTGAAAAAAAAAATCCAAGTATTTGGGAAAATGCAATATACCATTTAAGGGAATGCGTAGCTTTGCATATCTTCACGGCTTGTTATTACATAATTCATAATTTTAGGTTGGACACATGTAGTGACCAATTTAACATTTTAACACATCATAAAACAAACCTTTCTCTGTTTGTATTCACATTAGGGCGTTATTATACTCCTCGTAGATCTGGACCCAGAAGAGTAATACTATATAACTATATAATACTATATAAAATTATACGATGTTATTTTAACACTGGTTTCTTAATAGATTTTATAATACATTTTCATTTGATTAAATTTTCTGCAAATAAATATATATTTTTTTAATTATTATTATTTTGTTGTGGAAGTTAGTTACATTATTTTTCCTATGACCCCTGTAGAAAAAAAATTGTCTATGCTGGGGTTGAGACCCACCTACTCTTATGTATTTTGGGATGCTTAACACGAATCTGTCATAAAAAACGCACTTTAGGGGCTCATTTTTGCTACACTGAAATTGCAGACTAACGATACAACATTTTAACTATTTTAGACAATTTTTTCAGCGTAGACAAAAAATAAGCCTATGAGTTGCCTTTTGTACGGCAGATTCGTGTTCAGCATCCTAAAATATATAAGAATTGGTGGGTCTCAACCACAGCATAGACAACTTTTTTTTTTGGTGGGCCGGTGTATTCAGTACAACGATATCTAGTGGGTGTACCCGGGTGGAGAAATATTTTATTATCAGATTGAGTTTTATAAGGATCAAACACCCCTTTACCAATTTACACGAAAATATTGTAAATGTTTAAAACCTTATGTCCCCCTTTCTCTGGTCTCCTCGGGGGTTGAATTAGAAAAATGCTTTTAATAAATTTAGCTTCAGCGACCTCAAAAACTTCAGGATGATAGACAGACAGACAAAGAGACAGAGAAATAAACATACAGACAAAAGTTAAATATCGACTAGTAAATTTCAAAACCTCGTATGACAAAAATTCAATTTTCTGTTCCTTATACTAATCAACTCTATACATGATGACTGGTAACTTATACAAACTCGAATTTATTACTCGAATATAACGTATCGAATATAACGTATCGAATATAACGTTGTAACGTAACTTATAAACTAATGGGAGTGGTTTGGACTTTTTTTGAGTTTGTATATGTTATCATTCATCATGTACAGAGGTAATTAGTGCATTGAACCAAAAATGTATTTTTTGAGATACGAGGTTTCGAAATTTAGAAGTCGATATGTAAGTAAATAATCAGCTGTGGAGTATACCATGGAATGCTTAGCATTACATATCTTCTCTGCTTGTTTTCGCAGTGCCATTGTCGCCAATTATTGCCAACACTTCTTCGTCGAGATGGCCAATTAACAGACCTATTTTCACGTACTTTCCATGCATTTATTGCCGGTCGCACGTTCCAAATCGTTTAACAATTACGGTCCCTTATTCATACATTTGCTGTGGCAAAAAATATCCTGTTAGGGATGACAAAATTTTGTTCGTACTTTTTTAAAAAATACTTTATTATGTTAAATTACTGCGACAGTGGTCCATTCACAATAAGTAGTTCTAGTAGTGAAAAAAATAATATATAAACCACGGTAGAGAAGCCTTGCACTATTATATCCCTCGATCATCTCGGAGTATAATATGCTCGACTATAAAAAATGTATTCTCTACCTTGTTATACTATTTTCACAGCGCCTGCGCGGTAGTTTCGAATTTTTCAAAATTTTCAAAAATTGTGCTAGACAAAAAATTCTTGGATATAAATTAGTTTCATGAAAAAATAAGAAATTTCCTTCGGTCCGTTCGAAATGTCCGTCCGTCTGTCTGTCTGTCTGTTCGATGTCACGACTTTTGTAGACACGATAACTCAAGAACAATGAATCCGATCGACCTGCAATTTTTTAGGAAAAAAAAAGCTCTACGAGGAGATGATCCCGATTGTTTTTGAAAGTAATCCCCCAAAAAAACAAAAAAGTTATGGGGGGTAAAATAAAAAAAAAACAAAAAAAGCTGAAAGAAAATTCCGCGGAATCGGATCCGATTAACGTAACTTTTTTAGGAAAAATTACTTTTATTATAAGGTAAAATTCTACAAATTTTAAAAGTAATCCCCCTATTATTTTTTTTTAACTTTTCGTTTCTCGCAAAAAGAAAATTGATTTTTTTTATTTGTTAAAAAAAAAACAATTGTTGATTTTTTTTAGTTTTTTTTTTAATCTTGTTTTTTTGAAAGAATTTTTTTCAAGTATTTGCGAAAATGCAATAAAACATTAACTGTAAATAATGGAATTACATTACATATCTTTACGGCTTGTTATATAATAACTATAAATCTATCGTAAAAATTATAATGATTCAAACACCTTATAATAAGGTAATAAAGGTGATACAAAATAAATTAAAAGGTGATAATTAGTAAATAAATAGTATGAATTTAAAAAATTAGATTATTTTTAAAAATAAGTATTTTATTAAACGAGCCATTTTGTATGATTTCTCTATAAAATTGAGACTAACGAGCCTCAGAAGAGCTTAATATAATTTTGTATTATCATTTCAGCTACATCGCCTGCTCATGTAATGCACACAAACTTTAATAAAACCAGTCATCTCTGTGACAGAGACAATTGCTCCCTAAGGCGTGAATTATCCCTTGCAGCCTTACACAGGATACCAAAACATGTCTACAGACGTCTTGCCTGAAGACATGTAGTGAATTCTAGGATATTTTATCTTATTTTATTTCGTTTCTATATGTCATATATTTTTAATATTCGATTATTTGGACACTGTTATGTAAAAAGACATGAACTTTAAAAGGGAACTTTTAGAATTTGTTTTTTAGAATTTTTATGTATAATTAAATCAATATTTAAAACAGATATTGTGTACATATTTCTTTAGTAAAAATTACAATCAAAAATTCTTGTTGAAAAATTAAGAAAATTAAGGAATATCAATCTAATTTACTTTTAATTTTTGGACAACAAAATGTTAATAACATTTGTTATTAACCTGTGTTGCCAACAAAAAGTTGATATCATTTGTTATAACTCCGGTGTAAACGCGGCTTTAGATTTTTTAGATAAGAATTATGCCTAAAAATACTGTAAAAAATATTTCCTGCAGTTTAATTACCGGTATCAGAATTTTAAAAGATTAGTTTTTATCAACCAATTACTTAACAATATTTCTGACCACGTGTTGATTTCTGTCCAATCATATTACAGTTATATCGGGAATTTTCTACTGTAGAAAATGCTAGTGAAAACCGCTGTAGTATTTTGTTTTCCAGTATTTCTCTTTTACAACAAGATTTCATACCTAAAACTAATTAATAATTAAATAAGAATATTATACTATTTATAATTATTGTTATTACTTTATTATTTACCAAAAAATACCACAAAATATTCTTTTTATAAAATGAAATGACAGTTTTTATAGGTTGACTTTTATGAACATGTCTAGCGCAGTACCGCGCTAGTCAGTACTTCAGTAAGTGACTTTTAAATGGACAAAATAGGTTTTAGTTTAGCAATTGAAAATGAAATTAAATAAACCAAATCAAAGAATATGCCTGTAAAAATATGAAAATAAGTAATAAAACAATTTATATTATTATATGAAAAAAATATAAAAGTTGGTTTGACATATTATAAATCGTTAAAAAATAATCTTCCGAATTACACATGATTCTTCGAATTATCAGGAAAAATTCACAGTTTTCATTCAAATTTGCTGTCAACCGAAATAACTACTCCAGGGGCATCGTCGTAATTATTTCCAGACAGCAAATTTTCATGAAAACAGCGAACTTTTCCCGCATAATTCGCAGTCTATTGTGTGATTATATACGAAAATTTCTTTCAAACTTATACAATTAAATTGTGTAATTATACAATTAAATTGTATAATTTTGACGAATTTCATACCGTAATTTTGAAATAATATTGTGATTTTGAAACTTGATTTTAAGGTATTAAATTTAGCTAAATTTCCTACAAACGGTAAAAAATTTTTTTTAAATCATATGATTTTTTAAATTTAATCTTAAAATAACAAATTTAATCATATTTCTTACAGTGCACTACAGTGTAGAGAATATTTTAATTTTTATATTACTTAAAATTAATTTAAAATATGCCTTAATTTAATAATTTTTTTCTTGAAAACTTTTCGTCTGTAAAAACGAACAGTTTCATATTTATGCAAAATTCTTAGATACTTTGTGTTAAGTGTTTTGTTCCTAAGTTTATGAGAACTTTAAACGTAAATGCGCAAAACTGTTTAAATAAATATAAATTTAAAACCTTAAGTGTATACAGGTGTACTTTTGCTGCAGGTACACTTTACTATTTATCCTACTAACTACTTGCTATATTAAATAGTTTAGTACACACTTTATTTCTGTGGCTTGGTTCTAAAAGGGCCAATGCCAAAAATTTTAAACGCATGCTAAAGTCAAACATTGGCAGTGTCAGCAGTTTAACAAAAATGGTTATTAAAAACACACGTCAATTCTCTGATATTAACTTTACTAAAGGCAGTAAATTAAAACGGCTTGCTTTGCAGTATGTTTAGTATCAATATATTAAAAAAAAATCTTACTAAGGAATATTCCAATAACTATTATGTATTATTAATCTATCAATTTAAATTATAGTTTTAAATAATTATTAAGTTTAAATAAGTAACTTTTATTTTATTGTATTAATATTTGTGGAGGTGACTTTCAAAACGCAGTTTTTGACATTTTTTGAAAAATTGAGATAATGATGGTGTTTACACTGTTAATGCAGATTCGATCTATTGATCTAAAAAAAAAAATAAAAAAATTGTTATTTCATATTAAAAATTTAGTTAGAAAACCACGTGGAAAAACAAAACGCAGTTTTTGAACCAAAGCTTGACTTTCAAAACGCAGTTTTTAATTAATTCAACTGAGACAAAATTCCTCAGACAAAAAAAAGTATGTATTCCTATAGATTTTGGGATGGGAAATTCAATAAAAAAAGTCTATCGATTTTCGAGTTTCGGAAGACCCTTAAACGGCCCTTAAAACACCCTAAAAACTCGTTTTTGCCCTATAACTTTTGATTGCAACCTACTAGAAACAAAAACTGCACAAAAAATGAAAGAGCACAAAAAATGCAATAAAATTGCTCAATATTTTTTTCCCTTAATTTCTATTGGTTGGAAGATATAAGGCATTTAAAGTCGTAACTCACTCGTTGTTAAAACATTTTAGGACTGGCTGCCATTTGAAAACTCCTTTATATATCGGCTTAATATCTTTCAAAATATCTTAAATATATCTAAGGATGATTTATGCAAAATTTCAGCTTAATCTGATATACGAAACCCCTATACGCCCTTATTTATATACGCCCCTCTTATTTATATACGCCCCAGTTTTTAAGGGACTAAGCTCACCAAAACGTTTAAAATTTGTAGTATTATGGTTTTTGGGTCAAGAAACATTATGGAATAAAGTCTACCACTCTAAGAGGCACACATAAAAATATTGGCCCCTAAAAGTTCTTTAAAACAATCCCGAGCGAGAACTTTTGGTAACATACCTGTATGCCGAATTTCAAGTCTCTAGATTAAAGCGTTCTTAAGTTATCGTGCCCACAAGATTTTCCAGACAGACCGATCAACCGACCGAACGACCGACAATTTTTTTTCAAATCAATATTACAAGAGATTCTATTAATAATATTCATATTCATTTAAATGCTGGACTATCAAAACGCAGTTTTTATGCTTTGACTTTCGAAACGCAGTTTTTGATTTTTTTAATATGCAATTTTTTTAATAATTAGTGAAACTGATTTAATTCGCCAATGTAATTTAACTATTCTCTCTAAAATAGATAATACCTGATGTTCATTGGTACTATAAAAGCTGTTATAGTTCCTAAATTAATACTTGGTTGATATCTCGAAATGTGTTATTTGTCAAAAACTGCGTTTTGAAAGTCACCTCCTCATTTGTCCTATTATTGGTTTGGGTAATAAACTATATTAATATTATTATTATTATTATTATTATTATTATTATTATTATTATTATTATTATTATTATTATTATTATTATTATTATTATTATTATTATTATTATTATTATTATTATTATTATTATTATTATTATTATTATTATTATTATTATTATTATTATTATTATTATTATTATTATTATTATTATTATTATTATTATTATTATTATTATTATTATTATTATTATTATTATTATTATTATTATTATTATTATTATTATTATTATTATTATTATTATTATTATTAATATTTAAAAAAGATATCTAGATTTATACAAATTTGGAGCTCAAGGTTTGCGAAAAATAAAATTACCGGGGATCAACGTGTTAAAATAATATTATAGATAGTACAAAATGTGTATGTATATTTTTTTGCCAAAAATAAATGCAGACAGAAAAATACATGAAAAGAAAACTGAGTTATATGATTGTTCCAGCAGATTCTCATAGAAGTTGAGTATAAAAAAGGTACAGGGTGATCCATTAAACTTGGTAACAAAGACTGACTTTCTTTAAAAAAAGAAAAAAAAAAATTTTTAAATATGTTTTACTAAATTGCTGTTTTTTAGACTTTTTGAGATGGAAGGTAAACTATAATTCACCTATCAAATTACAGCATTAATGCTAAACTTTCGATTTAAAAATCTTAGCTGAAGGAAAATCAAATGTCAAGTGTCTAGGAAATTTTTTGTGTACCATTTTATAATCACACTGTGTTTTCTATTGAATTCCAGCCTAAAAAGTCTGAAGCTGATAAGACGACTAGCATATGGGCCGAGACCCTCGATGATTTATTAATAGATAGATTAGCGCAGCCACCACCTTAGATAAGGGAAGAAGATCTGGATGTCTTAGGTGTAGGTTCATAGCCCTGAAATATTTGTAATCTTTTTTCTGTCTCTAAAACAAAATTATTGGAGTAAAATTTAGTTTCAATGGTTAATCAATAAAAATAATAAATTGACCAAATAAAATATTAATAAAATAACAGCCATAAAATAATTAGACATATTTAATTATAATCATTAATTATAATTATAATTATAATTATAATTATAATTATAATTATAATTATAATTATAATTATAATTATAATTATAATTATAATTATAATTATAATTATAATTATAATTATAATTATAATAATTAATTATAATTATAATTATTATTATTCAGCCTATTCTAGCAATGAAGTTAGTTTACAACAATAAGCTTCATCATTTTGAAGATAGGTATTAATCCAATTTTTGTAGGTCAATTTTTATTAACGTATTTATTTTACTATGCGGTTTTGATTTAAAATTAATATTTTATAAAACAAAAAAAACACAATTTTAAACGGTACTTGCCTAACCTACTAATTAACATACTGAAAAGTTTTCTTCTTAAGCCTTATAAATGTTATGATCCGTATATTTTATATGGTGTTAAAATTTTATTTTAATATACATAGCCTATAAGATCTGGTTCTTAAAAGCAAGCAGTAACGTCGGATATTTTCGGGTTTTGTTCGGACCCCTCTAAGTAAAAATCGTTGAACTTTGGTAGTGGGGAATTTAGATATTCTTGCCCGGACCCCACCCAGAAACATAAGCGTGTGTGACCTAAATATGCCTCATTTTAATTTATGGGTTCTTAAAAAGAATAAAAAGAATGAACTTCTTAAATCTTGATCAGTCTTGAATAGTTTTTTGTCTTGTTAATTTAAAAGTATCCAGTAGTGTCAAAAGTGAAAATGTAGTTTCTGTGAGAAATAATTTTTTAGAATTGTTCTTGAATTAAAAATAGTTTTTAAACTTTTGAGACTTGTAATATCAGACATAAAAATAATTTTGGACACTTATAAATATTGTTAGTATGAACACTTATAGAAATTTTGACGAATATTAATTAACTTTGAAAAATATTTTGTAAAATTATTTAAATGACTTATACGAACCAGTTCTAATATTTACACTGAGAAAAATGTGGACAATAAATTGTAATTTGAAAATGATTGCGAATAGTTGGGATTTTAAACATAAAATGTTTTAATTTAGTAGTATTTAATGGAAAACTAATATAAAATGGAAAATAGAATTTAGGGGCTTTGCATAGAAGTAGGACTTAGAAGTAAGAATTGATCTTTCATGTTCTTGAAGAATTTATTCACATTTATTTAATATATTATTCTTAAGTTAAGAAGAAATCGTTTTAATCTGATTCCAAAGCACCATCTCACTAGAACTCATTAAGCTCCTGAATAAAGTGATAAGTGGTTAAGTATATTCTCCGATCGGGTATACTTTAAATACTATAGAAGATTGGATGGCCAACCTAACTGAGTAAGTTATAATAAAGTTATAATTAACCGCTCGGCTATAACCGAATTATATACCAATTCACAAAATTAGTGATCGAATTTTCGACATCACTACATAAACTCTTTTACAATTTTTCCTAAGCAAGCCCTAATCTTACAAACGCGTAAAATCTACATGACTACCTCATTGACCTAGAATAAAATCCCTGAATTATATACAGTACTCGGCAAATTTCCAGTCCTCGCATAGGCGCAGCGTCGACTTTAGCGTTGACGCGAGGTTTTAAATATTTACATTTTTATTTCTTTTTATCTTGATTTTTTTTTATTGATTCCATTTAAACGAGTAAGGTGGGAAAAAAAGTAATCGATAATTAAAAATTAAAAACTTCCTTATTCTTAAAAGATAAAAATCGAATGTCGGTTTGGAATGTTTCGAATAAGTGACCCTCAAAAATTTCCCTCATAAATTATTTCGTAAGCCTATGTTTCTGTGTTTATTTTCAACGTTGATCAGTCATAACTGAGTTTACGCCGACTACTGATTATATACCACATATACCACAAAAAAGATATTATTTGACTTTTTTATGAGTAACTTCCAAATAAATGAACAATTTTTTTATGATACTTCAATTTTGCCCCGCAGGTTTACACTATTTGCCTCTTTTAAGCTAAGAATATAAAGTATCTAGTCTATGAATTTATTTATCTGGTTTTAAATATTTAGTATGGGAACGTTCAAGTCTTACGTAACGCAAATTTTGATTATTTTGGACCCCTTATTTTCCTATAACATTAACATGGGCGTAACACTCCAAAATGACCCCCACCCCCACTTAGGAGCGTTACGTAATACTTGAACGTTCCCTATGTTAAAAGATATATGAATATATATTTTGAAACACAAGGTATAATTGATATACCTTATTAGGGCAATTCTCACGTCTTTTAAAATAGATATTTTTAAATATCGCAAAAAGTCTACAAGTTACGTGGATCACGCTGTATATATCCATTTCAGTCAGCATTTATTTGTCCGCTCTTTTGTTTTATTGCTGGTTTTCACCCTTCCTGCCTGGGGCCTTACTACGATTTAACCCCTGGATTTAAAGGGTGTATGTCAAAGAAACTTAAGGGTGTACATTTCATTGTGCTCTATCTTATTTCATCTGGCATCTTAAACGTTCTTAGGCTCTAAACCAAAGGCTTTTTGCTGATTTTAATGGAGTGATATGTGGAAATTTTCATAAAAACGACGTTTGTGTCTCGCTGAAAATGTGGGCTATAAAACAGGTAAAATGGTACAAAGTACCATTGGTACATTAACTGGACAATAGCAGATGAAGTTTATCCTTTTTAGCCGGTTTGTATGGTGTATTATTTACATATTTTTCACCAGACATTTTCAGCAAGGTATATTAATAAAATACACAAAGTAAGATATTCATATATACTATGTATGACTAGGGTTTTACCAGAATACAGTAATCAAGATTATTTATACTGGTTTCGAAAATAAAAAAGAAAGTAATTGTTATTTAAAAAAATAAGGCAAGTGTCTTGTAAAGAATCATTGTCAAAAACCTTTTCTGGTCTACTTTAGGGGTATTTCGACTGTTACTAAGATTAACTAACCCTGCAGAAGACTCTCGCGTGTTAAAGTTAATCTTCAAAAATCTTGCTAGATGAAACAAAACTTTAATCGTTGAGAAATCATCAAGACCAGATCAACCTATTTCTTGTATCAATAATTACTCAGCCACAAAAAAAAAATAAGCTAAAACCGAATATGACCTTAGAATGGCTCCATCAGGTTACAAATTTTTTATACACTTAAAAAAAGATGCGAAAATTTCTTAAGTTCAGATGTGTTGTGCATAGCCAACCAAAAAAAAAAAAAAATAATAATAAAAAAAATCATGTGCTAGAGACTAGACCAACGCATTTTTATATTTTCGGGGTCGCTGAAACCGAACCTAACCTCAGAATTGCTCCACTAGGTCAATTTTTTTTTCTATGCTTAAAAAAGTGTTCAAAAATTCCTTAAATTCAGATGTTTTTATGGGTAGAAAAAAATTGTGACCTGTTGGAGCAATTCTGAGGTCAGATTCGGTTTCAGCTACCCCGAAAATATTAAAATGCATTGGTCTAATATCTGGAAAATTATTTTTTTTTGTGTGGCTGTGTTATTGATACAAGAAATTGGTTGATCTGGTTGGTCTTGATGCTTTTTCTAGAATTAACGTTTTGTTTCATCTAGCAAGATTTTTGACGATTAACTTTAACACGAGAGAGTCTTTATTTTCAAGACTCTTTTCTTAATATTATAATATTAATATTATAATATTATTATATTATTCACAGCGCCAGCGCTAGAATAATATTATATGATAGTTACTAATTTTCAAAAAAATTCAAAAATTATGCTAGACAAAAGATTATTGGATATAAATTTGTTTCATGAAAAAATGAACACCTTTTTTATCAAATGTCCGTCTGTCCGTCCGTCCGTCTGTCTGATGTCACGATTTTTGTAGACACGATAACTCAAGAACGAATAATCCGATCCTATTGAAATTTTCAGGAAAAATCGATTTCTATGAGGGGAAGATTCCTATTGTTTTTAAAAGCAATCGCCCCAAAAACAAAAAAGTTATGGGGGGTTAAACTTTTAAAAAAATCGAAAAATGCTGAAAGAAATTTCCGATTAACGGAATTTTTTCAGGAAAAATTACTTTTATTATAAGGATCAATTCTACTAAAAAAAAAATGAAAAATTGAAAAATTAAAAAAAAAGTTTTTTTAGAAAAATATATTTTTTTTCGTTTTTCGCTAAAAGAAAATTTAATAAAAAAATTGAAAAACTGTAAAAAAAATTTAATTTTTTTTTTGAATTTTTTTTTCAATGTTTTTTTGTTTTTCAAAAAACCTCTTTAAAAAAAATTTTTTTTTTTGTTATTTTTTTTTAATTTATTATATATTTTTGTATTTGGTAAGTGCAATATAACAATTATTGTGAATAATATATAATGAAATGCGTAGCATTACATATCTTCCCGGCTTGTTATTAAAATATTATTATTATAATATTAATAGAGATTCTCGAAAATCGAGACGAGTAACTGACAATGATTTAAAAAAATATTTTTGTTTTATATTTTTTAGGAAATTAATCCATTTCACTTAGCTGAAAATGCTTCTGGTAGGATTTGACACTAAATGAACTGGCCTTTTTTTGTGGAAGTCCACATAGATACTACAAACAAGTATAATGTTAAAGTAAACGTGTTCATAGTTCATATTGTAAATATAAAACAAGCTATCTAAAATAAAATCAATATAACAGGATATTCCATATTACAGAATACTCGAGTTTCAAGTAAATTAATACAAATTTTCGACATAAATGTATAACATTGTTACACGATATATAATAGTATAACATGATTATTACATTAGGCAATTTACATAAAACTTTAATACACTTTAAAAATGTACTGAATGCTCAGAAAAATTTGTAATGTTTTCAAAGAAACATCGAGAAAAATCGGACAAATATGCTATGTACCTATATTAACTATAATAATAGTTATTATTAATCTAAGCTTCTTTTTATACAACCGAGTACTTAGCTTATTTTAGAGTGCCTTAATGTAACGTTTTCTATCAATAATGCATCTACATCTTAAATATTTAAAAAAATCCGAAAATTCAATTGATTTTAACAGTATCGTTGCTAGGGAAATGCTGTATTAATCAAAAACAGTTTTTTATTCGATTGATTCTAAAAGAGACACTTTTTGTTCATGTTTTACGGGCGAAAAGTTGAACTTTGTGGACCTCGGACCAAAAAGTATTTTTCGCCGGCTAACTAAAAATTGTTATTTTTAAGCTTTTTAAAAGAAGATGTTTATATTTACTGTAATATTTATAAAGAAATATGACCTTTAGGTCAATTTTGGTTTTGAACTAACTGTTCTTTTTGACCAGATACAGTTATTATAATCATTTCTTACACAATAAAAATTTCTTGTATAACATAACCTCAAAATATATGTTAACTGATTAATTTTTATTCATCCACTAAAATAAATTAAAAACACAAAATTTTAATTGTAAAATCAATTTCAATATTTATAATATTCATAGAACGGTTTAGAAGTATTACTATTTTCATAACAGACACATTTTAACAGAAATTAATCACCAAGCTATAGCTTTTTTAATTTGAAAATGAAACCGCACGCAAAAAAAAACGATTTGCGATTTGATTGGATAGCAAAATTAGGTATATTTTAAGCCATGGCTCCCGTTTATTGTATGGATGGGTTTTCACATTATTGTAAATTTTATTTATGTGATATTTGTGGTTGTGTACATTTTTTCTAAATTACGCTGTATTTATTGTAAAGAGTGTAAAATTCAAGTAGGTAAGTTCAAAGCAAATTTCTAGTTGGTTGTTTTATGTATTTTGAGAAATATTTAATTAAATAACGTTTTATTTATTAAAGGTAAGAAAATCTTTGCTAGTAAAAGATAAAAAAGTTTATTTCTACTCTTTTAAGTTAAAAGTTCAAACCGGATATCCAGTTTTAAATTAGAAAATTGGCATACCGTTTAAAGTAAATTAAATATACCCATTTATTTACATTTTATATTTCTTGTTGATTTTCTGAATGATAATACAGCCGCAGATAAATAAATAGCCGTAAGCTATCTTATAAAGGCGCAGCTAAATAAATAGCCGTAAACTATCTTAAAGATATTGTAAAAAATAAAAAAAATACCATATGTGGTATAGACAGCAGTAATAAAAAGAATGTCCCCCATCCCCCAAATGGTTACTTGTCTTATTTACGATTTTCGAATTTAAAGACGATATATTAACCCGTTCAAAGTTGGGTGACTTTTGGACCACACTATAATACAAAAAAAAATTAAGATACATGGTTTTCTTATAACAAAAAACATTCTGTATTTTAATAATTGTTACTTTTTTATGTTTAAACTTTTTAGGAATATGCTTTACAGCATTGTAGACTTAATTGTCTACAGTCTTTGACAAATTATGTAACTACAACGTACATCTTTTTAATTATAATTAAAAAAAAACAGTTGCCCCTTAATTTGTCGGACGTCGGTATAGCTTAAGCCTGCAGGATAGAAAAGAAAAAGTGGCGTCGGGACGAGCGTCATAGACACGTAGACTCGTTAACGTCGTCGGGCCGAAAAGACTGAATCGAGTTAGAGCACTAAATCCGAGCATGTATCCTTCCTTTATTGTGACAAAACGTGGAAAAATGCAGTAAATGTAAATAGAAACAAGACCTGTCACGGTGCGGTGGTAAGACAATTTAAATCAACTTCAAATTAACCAATTTCTGGAAACCAAAACACGCCTTTTTGACGTCAATTATTGGACACTAACTGACCTACATGACGTCATATTATGACGTCTTTCTGTCGTCCAAGTAACGTGTATAAGTCGCAGCCCAGTGACATAACATTACTGAAGTTACAATAACGTCAGAAATATGACCTTAGAATAAGGTTTTCAACATTATATATCTCCAATTAATAGTTATTTATGGTATGAAAGAGGAAACTAGGATTTTTCCCATGAGAAAATCAACCCACAAGGCTGGAGGCGAGGTATTACGTAACGCTCCTAGGGGGGGGGGGTTGGAGGTCATTTTGGAGTGTTACGCTCAATCATCAAAATTTGCATTACGTAATACTTGAATGTTCACATAATTATACTTTAGGTATAAATCTGTGGCTTGGTCCTAAAAGGACTAATATCACTTTTTCCGTACCTATTTTGAGTTATACCGCCGAATTATTTTTTTTTTCAGATCTATAAAACCTAAAAAATCCAAAGTCAAGCACTGTGACATTTTAAGCGACAAGGACCAACGTGTGATTTCAATTAACATTTCTGTTAAACTGCTAAAACTGTCAATGTTTGACTTAGTGTCTCAGTTCAAAATTTTTGACATTGGCCCTTTTAGAACCAAGCTAGAGAATTATACAGAATTATGCATAATCATTCAAAAAAATTGTCATGCATGGCTTATAAGGTGCACATGCGCCTTCGCCAAAATTTAAAATTTTATGCCTGATCAGACATAATTAGGCATAGGTCAATGTATACTCATACATAATTATACATACCATACATAATTATGCATAATTATGTATATATGTATAATTATGTATATGTAATTATGTATATATGTTATACCGGTTCAAAATTTATACATGGTCAAAATTCGGACAATCATACATAATTATGCATAATTAATTACTAATTACACTAGGCAACAAATCTCAACTTTTTTTTTTGCCCCGGTCGGGAAGTAAATTTTTAATTCGAGGGCGTAGAATCCGAATCTGACCTTAGAAAAATTCCAGCACCTAAAATTTTTGAGATATAAGTTCAGGTAATAATGACGTTTTTTTTCAAAATCTTTAAAAAAAAGAGTAGAGTTTTGAAAATTTTAGTGTATATTAAAAAAAATACGAGGAATTCAAAAATCTATATGTCAAGAACCTACTGTCAAAGTAAGTACGCGAAAAAAAATAAAAAGGTTAAAATGAAAGTGCAGAGTTTACTTAATTGCTCATTTGTGGCAAAACTATCAATTTTTTTTTTAAATTTTATAGAACTTAATTTGTAGATTATAAAATTCTCTACAAAAATATTTAAACAAATATTTTTTTTATTTTGCTTAGTTTGTAAATAAATGAAAAAGATATAAAATTAAAGTTATATATATATTTTTTTTTCTTATTAATTTAAAGGCGCAGAATCCAAATTTGACCTTAAAAAAATTCAGCACGTCTTATTTTTTAAATTTTAGTACATGCAATTATGCCAATTTAAAAATAATTTATAAAACAAAATATTGTGTATTTTTGTTTTGTTTTTTTAATGGTTCTACATCATAAAAATGTTACTTTATTACATAAGAACCATAATACGTAACATTTTTTTAGTTAATTTTTACCCCCTAGTAATGATTTTTGACAATTTTTAGCATGAGTACGTGGCGATAAGCTTGTCCCCTTATGCACCCTTTTTCTTACGCTTCACCTCTACTTAGTTTTGTCACATTATCCATTTTTTTTAAATATTTTTTTTTTCATAATATCCCTATTTATTCTACCTATGAATTTAAAGTTTCTATGTTTTAAGTTTGGTATTTTTTAACTAATATTGAATCGCCGAATCCAAATTTGTCCGTGGAATATTTTTGTCTCCCATGATTTTAGAACAAAAGAGGGATAAAATAATTATTCTTTAACATTTTTATCTTATTTTTTTCAGAAAACTTAGGTAATAGAAATATTCTGAGGCCAGATTCAGTTTCAGCGACCCAAAATTAGTTAAAAAACATATGACTCCAATCGGGGCAAGAAACCGTGTTGCCTAGTGTTATGTATGATCATACAAAAACTTTTTTCCCCGTGTCTTGAGAAATAGTCAAGACAAAATCAACATCTTCCTTATCGATACTCTTGACAATCGCAACGAGAAGCTTTGTTTCTCGATTATCACAAAACTCTGGTCGATTGTATTTTTTTTCTTTGAATTTGGTTTAACTAAAACCGTTTTATAAAAATTATTATTATTATTATTATTATTATTATTATTATTATTATTATTATTATTATTATTATTATTATTATTATTATTATTATTATTATTATTGTTTCTTAAAACCGCCTTTTTTAATGGTCTAGCAGTATCCTTTTCTTTTCTCATTGTATAAACGGGACTAAGCACGATAAATAAATTATTTTAAGAGCCGTAAATGACATTCTAATTAATTAACAGAGACATAATTCAATCTAAAAAGTGTTACGAAATATTTATCTTTGTCCTTAAAATTTACTCTTAATAGTCCCGTCAAGGAATTACAAAAACCAACTTTAAAAAACTATTTTTTTTTAATTGGCAGAGATGTAGTTTGAACCTTTATCATGAATGTATTAAAAGTAACCAACAGTTGAAGATGAATTATATATTGGTTTTTGGCTAATAACTTCTAAACGGTTAATATTTGTAGGAAATTACTTATTATAAAAAGAAAGCCTATAAAATTCTGTACAAAATACTTATTAAAACTTTTTTTCTAACATGCTTAGTTTTTAAGAAAATGGGAAAAATTTAGGTATAAAAACAAAACTTTTTGTAGTAAACATGCCTATACAAACTTTCAATAATTAATCAAACATTTATCTACTACAAATAGACAGTTTGTTTGGCTTTGTCCGTAATTAAACTTTATAATTATTATGAAACCCTGGTGAATCTATTTTTTTTTCTTTAAATTTGGTTTAATTAAAACCGTTTTATAAAATGACAACATATTATTTTTTCTTAAAACCGCCTTTTTTAATGGTCTATCAGTATCCTTTTCTTTTCTCATTTTATAAACGGGACTAAGCACGATAAATAAATTATTCTAAGAGCCGTAAATGACATTCTAATTAATTAACAGAGACATAACTCAATCTCAAAAGTGTTACGAAATATTTATCTTTGTCCTAAAAATTTACTCTTAATAGTCCCGACAAGGAAGTACAAAAATCACCGTTTGCCTTAAGAAATTTCAAAAAATTTAAAAATTGAATTGAACGATTTAAAAGTCCCCAACAATTGGAGATGAATTACATATTTGTTTTTTGCAAACAACTTCTAAACGGTCAATACTTCTAAATAAATTATTATAAAAAAGCCTATAAAATTCTGTACAAAATACTTATGAAAACTTTTTTTCTAACATGCTTAGTTTTTAAGAAAATGGGAAAATTTAGGTACAAAAACAAAACAGATAATTTTTTGTAATAAAGATACCCACACTGATAAAACAGTTTATTTGGGTCAACTAAATAGTTGGTTGAATATGGCCAATTAAATAGACAGTTTTTTTGTTTTTTTCTGGAATATTCAAGATAAATAAATTGTATAAGTACATATTAAAGGTAATTAATTAATCAACTTAATAACCATAATTAAACTTTATAATTGTTACCTTTAATAACACTGTAAAAAGTAAACTGAATATTCAGTTACAAATGGATAGGAAAAAAGTTATTATCCTAAACAATGGTACTTTAATTTTTGTTAAAAACAAGCAATATTTCATGTTTTTTTTTTTTTTAATTTAAATGAACGTAACTTTAGAATTATAGTCCTTTTAACAAACAACAAAGTACGCTTGTAAAGGATCATAACTTTCTATCCATTTGTATCTAAATATTTAGTCACAAATGGATATGAAGTTATGATCCTATTCATTTGCACTTTAATATTGAAGCATAAATTTTGCGTATTTTTAACAAAAATTAATGTACATTTGTAACTGAATATTCAATTCACTTTTTACAGTAAATGGTCAGCTTCAGCTCGAGTTTTTTTTTCTGGACATTAAACTGTAGTCATGTCCTCTATTTTCTTATACTTTTTAATTGTGATGATTAAACTTATATTTGCCACAAATATATTTTTTTCTCGGTGTGATATTAAAATTCTAATTAAGTATTCGCGTCAGGAGCAACGTGATAATTTAGAATAAAAACTCTGAAAATAATTAGGGTAGAGTGTAGCGACACTATAAATCCAAAAGACAAACTGCTTTATAATGAGAAAATGAATAAAATTGTTAAAAAATTGTCGCGGTTTTAAATTAAGTTTAACCTGACAGTCTTAAAAACGTGCACTGCATTACATTTTGCTTTCAACTTTCATAAGGGGTTGACACAATTTTCCTCAGCAAAGTGTAGATACTCAAAATTGACAAAGGAAATGGACGATGCATCCTTGTAAAGTAGGTCTGGACATTATAGAACCACTTACAGTTAAATCCCAGAGTTTCTATTTTGCTTAACATTTCTGTAGAAGGATCCAAAATTATATCAACTTCTTATAAGCAGTTGATAGATCTTCCAGTTGATTTTAATACTCTTTTAAATAATTATATTTTGTTTATTTAGGGTAAGAACTACCTGCATACCAAATTTTAGATTCCCCGGCCCAAAAACTTTTAAGAAATAAGTACCTAAGCTTAAAAAGCAGGCATTTTTTGCATGAAATCGGTAGTATAACTAAAAATTATATTTGACCTAAATATGTAAAAATAACGAAAACAAAGCCGTAGCCGGAAATTGTAAAATAGAATATTTTAATTTTTTTTACTCCAAAATTTTTAGGTTGCTAACTACTAGTATAGTATACTGGGCATACCTTTTTTTATAAAAAGACAATTTTAATATATATGTATGAATATGTTTTTTTTCTGTGCTTTAATTATTTTTAAACAATTATTAATAACAGATATATCGAATAGATCCCATTTTTTAAATTACGCCCGCCATATTGCATCCGCTATATATAACTTTATATTTTTAACAGATTCAGTTTTAGTAATCACTTGTGCACAAACTCCTTACCCTATACAATTTTTTAAACTATATCTTCTATTTATAAAATTGCGTCCGCTATACTGGATCCGCCATTCTAAATTTTAAAATGTTGACAGTGGATTTGCTTCAGCGACTCCAAACCCCCAGTTTCATAAAAAATTAAACTCTATTTCATGAATTGATTAATAAACATTGCCTAATTTGCAGCCTCATTTTACTTTTTTCTCAAACTGTGCACATAGGTTTGAAAATACCAAAATGCTATTGAATTTTAAATATTGTTTGTTAAAATTTCTAGAGTCACTTTATCTAGCGTCTAGTTAGAGTGAACCCTTATGAAAATATGACTCTTCATTAAATTTTATAAAAGTGCAAAAAATTGTTGGAAAGAAAAAATATGTCGGCTTGCATGCACCTAGTAAATAAATCCTAACTTTGTAATTAAAAGTTAAATAAGATTTACGTTAAAAAACAAGCTTTGTTTATATTAAAAACAAGCCGTAAAGATATGTAATTAAATTAAATTATATACTATTCAGTAATTGGTATATTGCATTTATAGTAATTGGTATATTGCATTTTCCCAAACACTTGGAAAAGCTTTTAAAAAAAATAAAAAAAAATAAAAAAGAATCCAGCATTTTTTTAATTTTTTTGCGAAAAACGAAAATTAAAAAATATTAAAAATCTCAAAAAAGAAAAAAAAAACAATTAAAAATAAGATCTTAAAAAAAAATCATTTTTTTAAACTTAGACATATTTTTCAAAAATGTTTAATTTTTTTGTATTTTCTTTTTGCGAAAAAGGGAACGTTCAAGTATTACGTAACGCAAAATGTACCAAAATTCATACACTTCATACCTCTGTTTTCGCGTTATTCAAGACTGTAGAGATTTCATATTTTGGCTACCCCCCTAACACACCCCCTATTAGGGGAAATCTCTATAATCTATAACTGAAATGAAATCTCTATAATCTATAACAACGCGAGGGTATGAAGTGTATGAATTTTGGTACAATTTGCGTTACGTAATACTTGGACGTTCCCAAACAAAAAATAAAAAATAAATAAAAAATGGGTTTTTTCATTTAAAAAAAAAGTTTAACCCCCATAACTTTTTTGTTTTTGGGAGAATTACTTTCAAAATTGGTAGAATAATTTTAGCATCCTTAGCAGAAACTCCGTAAAAGCAGATAGCAATACAGTCTATATTTCTATGACCGCTTACGTAAAAATCGACTGTATTGCTATCTGCATTTGCTGCGTTTCTGCTGAGAATAGAATATAGTTCTCCGCATGAAAGAGTCTAAGACGTAAGGGGGAGGAATCATTCGCGCTCTCTTCTTTCCGTCAAGAGCGTTATAAGGCGTGCGTGCCTACAACGGGCCTCCCACTTCACACAATTTCCAAACATATTTCCCGTAGCCACAGATCCGTGCGTCAAACTATAATACAAGTAATTTTTTCTTAGAAAGTTACGTTAATCGAAATTTTCTTTCAGATTTTTTTCAATTTTGTAAAAAGTTTAATCCCCCATAACTTTTTTGTTTTTGCAGGGTTTCCTTTCAAAAACAATAAATATTTTCCTCTCGTAACCTAGATTTTTCCTGAAAATTTCAAGTAGATAGCATTATTCGTTCTTGAGTCTACAAAAAGTCTACAAAAATCTTGACGTCGGACAGACAGACGGAAGGACAGACGGACAAAAAAAACATTTCATTATTTTTTTATAAGAATGAAATTTTTATTTTTATATGAGTCAAATTTGTGTCCAAGAATTTTTTTTCTAGGACGACTTTTGAAAATTTTGAAAATTCGAAACTAACGAACTACTCGGAAACTATCGTATAATATGATACTATTCTAGCCCAGGCGCTGTGAATAGTATAATAAAAAGAAAAGTCACATAACAGTGAATAAATTAGTTTATTTACTTATTCATACATAATAATGGAGAGTTTTAAATAACACAGCCACACAAAAAAATAAAAAAGCAACACCCTTTTCGAAACCATTAATTCCTATGTATTTTGAATTGCTGAATCCAAATTTGAGGTCAAAATAGCACCTCATACTATTGGTTTTCGAGATAACCTCAAAAAACCTTATACTCGTTATATATACTCGAAAATAACGTTTATGGAGGTTATCTCCAAAACTAATAGGATGAGGTGCTGTTTTGACCGAAAATTCGGATTCAGCGCCTCAAAATATATAAGAATACAATGGTATCCAAAAAAAATCGAGATAACCTCAAAAAAATTATTTTCTCTCTCAAAAATTAAGTTTTTCGAAAACTATATGTATGAGGTGTTATTTTGACCTCAAATTCGGATTCAGCACCTCAAAATACATAAGAATACAATAGTTTCAAAAAAGATATTTCACCTTTTTATTAATTATTATATTAAAATATTTTTTGTGTGTGTTGTGTCTCTTGAAATTATACTAAAAAATGACGGAATGATCTTAGACCTTTGAGGCTATCCATAACTTTGGTAGTTTTTTTCAAAATAGGCCCCTAACCCCTAACGAAAACTAACATTGAGTTTAATAGTGACATGAGGCAGAGTCCTACCTTTAGCTTTACGTAATAAATGGACAGTTTCTTATAATTCATACTAAAATTTCAGAGTCTTTTCTTTATGCAAAAAATTCTTACTATATTCTATTACTCAGTTGTATAAAATATATATAGATAGATAATGTGGCTTTACAAGAAATTAATATTAAGTATAGTGCATTCTTATCATTAAAATAAATTATTACAAAAGAGTAGAAACGTTGGCTTTATAATTATTATTTTTTTTTACCTACACTGATAGAACACTATCGTAATCAATAGCGCAATTAGGTTATAGAATACAACAATAAATAGTTGTATATGCGCCAACCACTATATATTGCATAGAATACAACAACAAACGCGTTCCGTATTTACAAACGAGTGCAGTTGTTCGATTTACAACAACAAATTGTACGCATTTTATTTTAAAGTCACATATTACATGCATGTGCACATAAAAACTATATATTACATGCAATTACATGTACATGTATATGCTGATTGTTAGGTATACTTATGCAAATGAAGATTTAAGCCCAAAATTTTGGTAAAATCAGCTGTTTTCCACCATCTTTATTAATCATCCTTCATAAAATACCGGCGCTATGGTACAACAATGTTGTTGTAAAATTAAAAACTATGAAGTTGTTTAGTATAAAAAAGTATAAAAAATTGTATTATATACCTAAACACAACAACGTTTTGTATTAATATTTTTATATTTTTCTATCAGTGTATTATAATTTTGTTAAGAAACTGTGAATTCCCCTTTGTATATTTTAATAGAGCATGCTGCAGCAAAAATAAAATGGATAATACCTAGGGCACAATTTTTATTTTTCTCATGTAGCTCTTCCTTATTTTTAACACTTCTCCTAAAATTTTAAATACCAAGCAACCTAAACTAAAATCACGTTTTAAACAATTAATCATACTATCTAGAAAAAAGTTGTTAACGTCGAGAACTTTCTCATTATATTTCAATTTATTTGAGGCAAGATATTGCGATTTCTCTTTTATATATTTTAAAAAAGCTCTAAAATATAAACTACCAAATATATCACAAAGTACTAAGAATAAAATGGATAATACCAAATTTTATTTCTCTTCTCTTACTAGTTTAAAAACGCTTAGTTTCGGGCGGGGGTCGGTCTTCACTTCAAAAGTAATCTCGCAAACATTACCTAGTAAGGACGTTACCACGAAAGATTTTACCTCGCACGGATATTACATGACATGGACATTACCTGGAAAAGACATTACCTCGAAAGATTTTACCTCGAACGGCTTTTAATATTGTATTTTTTTAATTTTTTATTTGTCATTTAACTCAAAATATCTAATTTTGGCACATAGACCCTTTAGAACTTACATGTAAGTTCAAAAGGGTCTATGTGTATACACTCTTCATTTATTGATTAAAATTATTTTTATCCACGGCCGTGATTAAACACGGGTCTGTAAAAATAAACCGTTTACAATTTAAAACGACCGTGGATAAAGTATAGAATTCTACTCGCGTATAATAGCTATTAATTATTCGGGTGATTAGGTCACTCGCCTTTTGGCTTGTGTCCCAAAATTCACCCTCATTGATTAATAGCAATTATTATATGCTCATTGAATAATATACTATTACTAAATTAATACGGGCAATTGTTTGCTTGTAGTTTTAGTATATCCTTCAAAATATATCAGTTAACATATTTTAAAAGTGCGTGAAAGAAAAAATTAGAATTTTATAAAAACTTTGTGTTTTATAAAGATCGTGTGTAGAAAGACAAAAATGTTGGCAATGTGTAAAATTGCTTCTAAAGGAAACATTCATTTCATGGATGATGGTGTTGTTTTGGATTGATTGGCAGTTTTTTAAAGAATTATGTCTTTTAGAGGTAATTTTTTATGCGAGCTAATATCCGTGCGAGGTATATTCTTGAGAGGTTGAGAGGTAACGTCCTTTAAAGGTAATTTCCGTGCGAGGTAATTTTTTTTTTGAGGTAAACATTTTCGAATTAAATAATATGTCATGAAATGTCAATGTCGATTCAAAATTCCAAATATATTTTTCTTTAAAATTACGATGAAAAGAATCTTAAAATTTTAATTTAAAAAAAAAGAATGCTGGCTAGCAGTAGAATATGGAGTAACATTGTGGGATCATACCAAGATCAAGCCATTTTAGCCAATTTTTTTGAACATTTCAAGTACCTATATACAGTAACTGCCATGCCAAAATTTAAGAAGTGATTCTGCATTCAAAAATATCAAAGGTTGGTCCGGAAATGAGCCCTAAGGGAGCTACGGCCCTTCTAAGATGACATATTGAATGGGGAACAAAAAAAAACATGAATAAAATGTTGATGCCACAGGGTGATATGTTCATTTAAAACTGAGCAAAAAAGTATTCTTCACCAAAACACCTAAATTTAATATTAAAGGAGTAATAGCCTTTTAAAAACTAAGGTTTTTGGTGGCACAAAATGATACTTCCACTTAATTGCATTTTTTTGAAAACGCTTGCTCCTACACTTACACTATATGACATTTTTTATGTATATTTACTCAAGGAATCTATATTTTTTACAAAAAATCCAAAAAAAAAATACACATAAAAAATTTGGGCCAAATATGTGTTAGGCCTCACATATTTTGTCCGTCTAGGCATGCCTCTGGGTCAATTCAAAAAAATAAATTAACATAAACTTATTTCCCTTATTAATACTAGTATACGTGCAAAAGCTCGTTGCTTTAGCTTAAAGAGTACCAGAGATATTAATTAAAAACCTTGTTTTTATTACAATTTTAAAGGGTCGTAGCCCCCTTAGGGCTCATTTCAGGACCAACCTTTATAAGTTTTTTTTTAAATATTTTTGGATGTAGAACCACCCCTTTAGAGAGAATATTTGTCCAATCACTAGACACATTTTATAATATCATTAGTTTAGAATATAAGAATGGAACTAAATTAACCAAATTAAAGAATATGCCTGTAAAAATATTGAGATAAATAATAAAACAAGTATATCATTTTGCGATGAAAAAAATATAAATGTTGGTTTGACATATTATAAATCGTTAAAAAATAATCTTCCGAATTACACAGGATTCTTAGAATTATAAAATCCCGATGATTATCGGTAAAAATTCACAGTTTTCATTTAAATTTTCTGTCAAAGGAAATAATTACTCCAGGGGCATCGCCCCTGCATGTCGATTTTCATGAAAACATTGAATTTTTCCCGTATAAATAAATAAATAAATAAATAAATAAATAAATAAATAAATAAATAAATAAATAAATAAATAAATAAATAAATAAATAAATAAATAAATAAATAAATAAATAAATAAATAAATAAATAAATAAATAAATAAATAAATAAATAAATAAATAAATAAATAAATAAATAAATAAATAAATAAATAAATAAATACATAAATAAATAAATAAATAAATAAATAAATAAATAAATAAATAAATAAATAAATAAATAAATAAATAAATAAATAAATAAATAAATAAATAAATAAATAAATAAATAAATAAATAAATAAATAAATAAATAAATAAATAAATAAATAAATAAATAAATAAATAAATAAATAAATAAATAAATAAATAAATAAATAAATAAATAAATAAATAAATAAATAAATAAATAAATAAATAAATAAATAAATAAATAAATAAATAAATAAATAAATAAATAAATAAATAAATAAATAAATAAATAAATAAATAAATAAATAAATAAATAAATAAATAAATAAATAAATAAATAAATAAATAAATAAATAAATAAATAAATAAATATCCGTTTTAGGCATTTGCCCTGTAAAATGCATGGCCAGTCCGACACTGGCTGTCGCAAATTTTAACAGAGTTTCGGGCTATTTTAGGGTCGGTTTGATGATTTTACCACAACGTCTATCAATCATAACAGATTTCATTTTCCAAAACTAAAAAAAAAGCTGACGTCCAGTTTATCTAATAACGCTCAGAACCATTTTCACCGCTTTTCATCAGATTGAAAAGTTTTCCAATACCGTCGCGGCGCGTCGTAGTATTATGTTGCATCATCCATTACCTAAGACGGTTTTGACACGTAAATTAAAGGACCGTAACTAAATTTTATGACTTGTGGATAACTAAGAATTTTTGCTTTATAGGGTTAAATTTTTATTAAATAAATTAGTCTTTTAATTGTGTTCCGGTTTCAACCAGACAAGAACGCTAAAAACTCATTGTATATATTTGCACAGAAGTCTATAAAGTTTTTTTGGAATTATACGATACGGTCCTGAACGAACTTTACAGCCCACTGTAAATGATTGTATAGCACTAGTAGCTAAAACAAAAAAAAAAAATAAAGAGAGAAAGATAACATGTAATAATATTACATTTATTAGAAAACCAAAACCCAGAAATTTTATTTAAAACTTATACGACATACACATAATTGCATACATGTTAGACGTATACATAGCCACTGCGATTTTTCAAATCCTTTATGCATATATGTATGTTATTAGTACACTTAAAAATCTATATTCTGGATGAAAATTTAGAATGTGATTAAAAAATGTAAAACTCTTGTTACTTTCAATGACCATTATTCCATTAATTGAAAAAGCCTCGCAAAAATTGCAGCATCAGCGTTAGCTTGAAAACAATATAAAGTTATAATCTTTTTGCGTTTCGAGTTAAAAATTAACTAGGTTATAAACTAAAACAAAAAACAATCGATTTTTCTCTAATTTAGCAGGTCCTGCTACTGGAGTTTCGGAATATAGTTAGATACAAAAAGGCACTAAAAAAATTAGCATGTTAATGTTACACTTTTTTTAAATTTAAATCTTTTTAGTATACGTTGACTGCGGACGCGTATTTCGATGAGTACCTTATTACTTGTGTGTGGATCGTGCCCCCGGGGACATGTACAGTTTCTTCAACTAATTATTAAGTAATAATTATTAAGAAATTAATAAAGCTAGCTGTGGAGTTTAAATATGTTAAAAATATGTAAAATTACGGGTCAAGTGATATTTCGCATAGCATACCAAATACGTTATAAGTCCCCGGGGACTTGTACCACAGCCAACGTGTTAAATGGACCTAGAAGGGTACAGAAAACTTCCTAACAATAATAGCTGGAATCTTTATGCGGTGAGTCGGGACGCGTCGTATGCTGATGTTTTCGTTTTAGTTATGCAAAATTATAATAAATAATTATAAATAATGATTATTGTCTGGGGGCTGAGAGAGTTTATTGAAATAAAAGAACTCACCAGTAAGTATGTGGACTGTAATTAATCTTCTGCCGAATCAGAAGATCCATAGGATTTATTTGCTGGTTTCCTCGAGTCGATTATTCCTGGGCATGTGGTATATTGGAGATTTTTACATTAACTTTTATAATGTCGGCTGGCTAACGATATATAGTTTTAGACGTTCGCAAATAACACGTAACATATAGAAATAATAGCTTATATATAGGGGAAGGTAGCCTATATCGTACCGGTCCGCAAATCGTACTTTTTTAATTTCCCTAACTTCGAAAAGACTTTTGCGACATCTTATGACTTTTAATAATAGCTAGTTTGGAGATTAACCCTCATACACAATTTAGTCCTTGTAAATTAACCTCAATGTATAGTTAAGGTCCGACAAAAAAATTGCTTAAACTGATGTAAAAATTTGAAAGTTTTTCTACATCGTTTTATGTGTAATTACATTAATTAATATCAGAAGAATTAACATATAAACTAAAAATATCCACATTTTTAGTTAATACTTTATATTTTTAATTTTTATGCAAAAAGAAGGAAGTTTCATAAATCGTACCGGTACTGAATTTCGTAAATCATCCAGGGTTTAATTCCCGTAGGACATAATTAAAGGTTTTATTTTTTTTTTCGATAACTTTTTGTTAAGGAATCATAGAAAGTTTGAACTTTTTTGAAATATTAATTCTTAGTTATTGACAATTAAAAATACATAAAAAAGTTACTACCCGTGAAGTCCGTTAAGTTCATGGCTAACCTCAGGTAGTTAAATAAATTTTTATGTGCAAATGGAAAAGCCTTTTTATCTTGGCATAATATTTTTTATTTACACCAACAATAAATAATTACGTTAAGTTAATTAACTAGGTATGATTTAGGCAACCAGCCTCCTAAATCGTACCGTTTGCAGACCTTAATAAAACACGTAAAATAATGCTTGTAAATGTCCTAAAGTTTAGTAAAAATATTTTTTATATGTTAAAAAATTATTATACTTTAACTTAAAACAAAGAGAAAGTTCTAAAATGTAACCAATTACGAAAAAATTAAAAAATAATGTTAGGTGGTACGATTATAGCGACCTTACCCTACTAATTAAAAGTATAAGAATTCATTTTAGCGCGAAATAACGTTCACTTCGCATCCCATCTTGATTTGTTCTCTCTTTATGTCTGTCTCGCTACAGATGTCGCTCTGGACATTAACGGCCGCTAATAACGCGGCACATTTAAACCAAAAATTTAATTTTAGCGTGAAAGACGCGACAATTATTATTATATATTATAAATTCCATGCAGTGAACCATTTCAAAAAAATTTACATGATTTTCGAGTTTTCTGTAGATTTTTGAAATTATAGATATTTCCGAAGAGATTTATGAGATTTTTGTTTAATTTGGATATTTTTGGTATTTTTGAAGACTTTCTAAAGATTTCTAAAACTTATACAGGGACTTCCTACAGAGGTTTACCTAAAATCGCAACAAAAACTTTTTATATTTTTGTTGGACTATTATATAATATCATTTAGTGTTATTTAAAATTTCAATTTCAATTCATGTAAAAAAGGTTGTGAATGTAAGCCTTATTAAATTAAAATGTATGTATATGTGTGTTCGTAATGGTTAACCCATAACTGGTGACGTGGTGCCATTCATAACCCCACCATAATATATTATTTCATATTTTGAGGGCATGAGCCAATGACACGAATTATGTTTTATTTTAATGTTGCCACCTGTTATTTTTTTAGAAGCTAATTACTATACCACACAGTAGTCCCCGAGAACCCTTGGGTTAAAAAAAATTCGAACCAAAAGTTAAGGTTGGATCCTTGTAGTAATCGGTTTGGAGATAATATATCCACCAACATCCAAATCCAGAAAATTCGCTTTTGGCAGATAATGGTAACACTTCTTTGAAGAGGTACATCTTTTACACCAATAATAATAGAAAACTGTTCAAGTGTATTTAGTTAGTATTTTTGACGAAGATTTTAAATATCTTTTCAAAATTAAGCTATCATTTTTGTTCACAGAGAAAAACGTTCTTAAAAAAATGTAAAATTGAAATTTAGGACACTTTTAAGCATTTTTATTTATTACATTTTAGCAAATATAATACTTTCGACTAAACCTGAATAAATTTCATGTTTTTAACTAAATATATACGCTACTAACAGTTAAAAATATTATTTTTTTCTGAACTTAAGAACCTGAAAAAGTAACTGCTATTTTTACAGTATCATTGATGAAATTACGGTCTGTTGGGTAGTGTCCTTTTTTAAAGCAGTGGTTCTCAATATGTTAAGTTTTATTTATATAAAACTCTGACAACCCCATCTTTGTTTTAAGTAATGATTTAAAATATGTGTAGCCAGCATAGACTATTGTCTAAAGTTTTTTTTATTTATTAATACATGTATTGCAATAAGATTAAATATTTTATTTTAATTTAAATTTATTTTTTTCCATTTTTTATTAAATATAATTTAACGTTAGTTATTATGTGTTATATTTTAACATCTTATAAAATAATAATATATTTTGTTTGGCACAGTAGTTTTTGCAAATTAAAGCATAATAATTTTATTTAAAAAAAATCGTTTTATTGTCTGTATTTTTTTATTTTTTTAATATAATTATTACAAATCCAAGCAATATACCCAGACTTGTAAGTTATATTTTACATCAGGTAACTCTCTGAATAAGCAGGATGGAGAAGACTTTCTAGTCCTTCAGCTGATCAGAGAGGGTGAAATAAAATGGTGATCACTAACTGATTTGTGATAATTTATTAGACTAGAAATTCATTTATATTCAATTTACATTCTAACTATTTCCTAAATCTACACGTTCTGACATTGGGGATATATATTTATTTTCCCTAATGTTTCCTCGGCTTCCTCGTTTTGTATTATATTTTAAATTCAATTCAATTCGTTTATTCATCTTTAGAATGTATACAAATACACATAAATAAGTCAAAAGTCAGCAATGAAATTGGAAAATGGAGACAAAAAATTATAATATGGTTAAACACAACTGTATGTATTATATTTTACATTTTACATAGTGGGTTCGAACAGATTTTAATAGGCAGGCTCGCCAGATACTACTAAGAACGCCTCTCCTTAAAATATTAAGTTATATTTAAACATCATACAATTCAATACAAATGGGGTTGTGAGGCAACATAGTACCTTTCAAGTCACTGCGACCAATGAGATCTATTGTGAATCCCCTTCATAATTTAATCTACATATAACTTTAGGCTTCCCAAGAAGGCCAAAAGTATTTTTGGGGCTACTTGGGATATATCTGCAGATTTTGGATATACCTGTTCGATATAGTAGCTTTTTGCAAACAATGACTTTGCAAAAGCAGATAATGTGTTCGGCCTTTTCTGGTGCTTCTGAGCATATACAGCAGGTGTCAATTTTTAAGCGTTATCTTAGAGGGCAATGACTGGTTTTTATTTCCCGAATGCTGAGTTCACTTCTTGTTTTTCAGGTTCATATTTTATAAATATTTTGGCCTGTCTTAAGTTTTGGTCTTTACAATATCGAACTATGATTTTGGTTTCTCATTTTTTCGTAGACTTTACCAGGTGGCTTTTGTTAAAGGTTTAGGGCCAGTAAATTGAGTGCATGCCCCTTCTCTAGCACGAGAGTCTGCTGCCTCATTGCCTTCAACACCCTCGTGTCCTAGCACCCTCATTTTGTTGAGAGTTTCGCATCATTCCCAAACAAGTACACATTTGGTATCATAGTGCCGTGGTTCCCTAGAACCGCCGCCGGATGGAGGAACTATATTCAATGTTCTAAACCGTTTTATAAACACTGATTTACTTATTCCATAAAATTATTTAAAAAGTCAAACTTTGAAGGATTGCAATTTTCACACTACTCAACAAAATAAAATATAATCAAAATCAATCGATTTTTCTAAAGGTTCCCAAATTTAAAATGGTTAATATATTAAGTTCTAATTAGCATTTTTATTAAGTTAAAGAAACAGAGATTCTTCATTTATACTTTAGAGTCATATATTTACTAAAATTAAATAAAAGTAAATGCTTAAAAGTACCCTAAATTTCAATTTTCCATTTTTTTATTTATGTTTTTCTCCGTAACAAAAATAGATAGCTTACTTTTGAAAAGATATTTGGAATCTGCGTCAAAAATACTAACTAAATACACTTGAACAGGTTTCTATTATCATTGGTGTAAAAGATGTACCTCTTCAAAGAAGAGTTACCATTATCTGCCAAAAGCGAATTTTCTGGATTTGGCTGTTGGTGGATATATTATCTCCAAACCGATTACTACAAGGATCCAACCTTAACTTTTGGTTCGAATTTTTTTTAACCCAAGCGAGCTCGGGGACAACTGTGACCAGACTATTAAATAAACACTAAGGTTCACATTGACACTAAAAAAATAACACAAAAAACAACAAAAATTAGGATTTTTTAAATTTTGAAATATGGGGTCCTAAATGGCACCAGGTCATCAGTTGTGTTATGTTTTAACCACCTCACCAGTTAAGGGTTAAATAGTATTTGGATAAAATCAGTAAAGGCCTGCAGAAGCGTCGCTTTCGGATCGATCTTGCTTTAAAGCCAAACTATGCGACAAATACATACGTATACAAATAGTCTCGTTTTAAATTATGATTACTTCATTACCCACGACTTTGTTTAATAAAATATACATTATAATATAATCTATATTTAAAAAACCTATTCGTAGCATATCGGACAAATAGATATACGGTGCGATTATAAAGTGCCGAACACTTTTTAATGCAAAACTGACATTAGCTATGAGTAAAATGCAAGAAAGCTGTGCGTTTTACTGGCCACCGAGCTGTTGTACGTAGCAATCACATGGGCTTGTCGCGCACCACTCTAACAGAGGCGTGGCTTTAAACGAAGAGTATTTTCTTTTCAAACTGTTCAGCACTTTATAATCGAACTGTATTGCTTAAAATGCAGCAATAAAGCTTGTATCTTACCAAAATGGTCACAGTGTTAATCGTACAGTCAAATAATAAATGTAAATTACAATAAATGTACACGGGCTGATATTTTAAAGGGTAGTAGTGGAGTGTTACGCCCATGTTAATGGTATAGGAAAATAGCATTACAGGGGGGTGGGGGTCCAAAATGATCAAAATTTGCGTTACGTAATACTTGAACGTTCCTTTCCCAGACAGCACAAAGATGACTTAAAGAGATCTTAAAGATGTCGTAGCTCGTCATTCAAGATGTCTTAAAAACGTCGGTTTTCGCCGTATATGCATCTTAAGGACGTCTTAACGACAGTTTTTGTTACAAAAGGTAACGTCTTTAAGACATCTTTTTCAAAACGCCTTACTGACACCTTGCACAGGCGACTTTACAACATAACACCTCCTCCCATTTACGTTGCTGGGTATTGATATAAAAAGCGTAATAAGTATTAGAATCAGAGGTAATTTTTTTCTCAAAAAAAGATCTTAAAAAATGTGATTTTTTTTTTAATTTTTTTTTTCAGATTTTTTTTTTGAAAATTCCTTTTTTTATTTTTTTTTTAATTTTTAATTTTTTCGTTATAAGAAAATAAAAAAAAGAAAAATTTATTTTTTTATTTTTTTGTTTTTCAAAAAAAGATCTTTAAAAATATGGTAGTTTTTTTAATAGTTGATTGTGTTATAATATATTTTTAGTATATTTTTAGTATCGAAGTTAAGACGTCTTGTACCGATACTTAAAAGACATCTTATAGACATCATAATCAGATATCTTTTAAACATCCCTAAAAAGAAGTCCATAAGATATCCTTTTTATGTCTTTAGGCGTCCAGACATAATTAAGATCTAAAAAAGACGTCTTTAAAATATCATGTGCTGTCTGGGTTAATGGGAGGGAAGATATAATTTTTTAGTTTTTGGTAAATTATATTGAACACAAGAAAAACGTCAAATTTTTAGGTTACAATTACAAGTTAAGGCCATCCAGAGGCTAGTATAACAATCATTACAAGACGACACATCAAGCCAATCCTGGCATCGCATTCTAATGCACTGTGCTTGTTATATGAGTCTTTGGACAGGCCCTTTCCAGAAAAACAGTACCGACATCTGTTAAATTTTCGATACACTTCGATTTATGCATAATTATGCTATATATGCACTCTGTGGTGTAAAACGGGCCGCGTCCCTTACTATCTTGCATAACTGGAGGGAGTATAATACTAATTCAAGCCGAACTACTCTGCCCTCCTTAGGGAACGTTCAAGTATTACGTAACGCATATTTTATCATTTTGGACCCCACCCTCCCCCTGTAACGCTATTTTCCTATACCATTAACATGGGCGTAACACTCCAAAATGACCCCCCCTAGGATGCTTACGTAATACTTGAACGTTCCCTTAGTTAAAACGTCCTAACCAACATTTTTGTCATTTTCGGCTTTTCTGCATATACCGGTTGTTCTAGCCACATTTATCTATTCTCCAGGGAATTTGGCCGTTTATTCGAAAAAATATAGGGAAAATAGCAATTTTAGTTAGGACTTTTTAACTTAGCAGTAGTACTTAGTAAATCTAGTAACTAGATTCTAGTTACCTCGAAGAAGGAGTGCGAAACATAATTAACTTTCACTAAATTAAAATTTATTTTCATTTGTTTATTTGTTTATAATCTTTACATAGGCCTATATTTAAAGGTATTTTAACATTAAGAGTGTTACAATTATACTATAAAGCTTCTTTAGATTTCATACTTGATAGACGGAAATTATTTGATATTATAATATCATATAATATTAAATATCAGAATTCATATAATATTAAATATCAGAATTCAAATTCCATTCAACATTTTCAAAAAAATCTTTTAAATTTAGATTCTAGATTTACTTTGAAATCTCTATTTGCACATATGCATTAATATTTTATTTTTATTGGTTTAATTCTAAATCTAGTTATGTTAATTGTGCATAATCCATATATGGAACAAATTAAAAAATATTTTTATTTTTGTTTTTTTTTTTGTAAATATATGGTTTATTGCTATAATTTGTTCTATTTTACAATCTGTTTTATTTCGCAATTTATTTTTATTTTACAATAGGCTTTATTTTACAGCCCATTAAATCTGTGCATATTATAGGTAGGCACCAATTCATTGTATTGACCGTGGAATTTTATAAATTCATTATACAGTGCGTGCCTATAGTCCGCTCCTAGTCCAGTCAAATATTAAATGAAAATTGCAGTAAATGCACACGAGCTAATATAATAAGGGGCATTAGTGGATGGTAACAGAACCCTGCTGTTAATTTTTCACCGGGTAATTTGCGTAAGGGGTATCCGCTATCTTGAAGTTTAGGAATTAGTGCGGTTATCTAGCTAAATATGCATCTTACGATAAAAATGCATATTACCAATTTTGTTAAGGCGTAAATTTCCAACAATTTTTGTGAAAATTATTTTTTTATTATATTAATAACAATCGAGTTATATTCTAAAATAGCCAAGTTGGAGATGAAATGGGTTTTCCCATTTTTCAGCCAAATTATTCATCGGGGGATAAAAGTAGTTATGAGTAAACTTGTAGCTCTTGAAATTCTCTATAAGTTTTTTTATATATATTATGAATTTTTGTATATTTACAGAGGACGCAACTGTCCACTGTAACCATACCAAAATACTAATCAAGGTTCGTAATATATAAAACTTATAGAGAATTTGAAGAGCAGCAAATTTGCTCATAAACAAATCCTCCTCATCCTCCGATAAATATTTCGGCTGAAAAATCGAAAATAACAATTTCATCCCCAAAATGGAGATTTTTGAATATAACTCGATTATTAAAAATAAATTTAAAAAAAATTAAACAAAAAATGTTGAAAATTGGTAATATGCATTTTCATCGTAAAATGCATATTCACCCCTAAAATTGAAGTTAGAGGATCACCCGGTAAAAAACTAACAGAAGTGTTCTGTTACCATTCACTACTACCCTTTAAAATATCAGTCCGTGTGCATTTATTGCAATTTCAACATAGAAATTCCTTGTTGTTTGACTGGACTACCCTTCCTTTAATTTTTGTTATCCTTCAAATATCAACTTAAAGAAATCAAGTTTTTTTTGTTTTTAATGTGGAGGGAGACCTGCGATTATTTTAAAGCGTAAAATTTTGTTTTTGACAATATAATTTTATTTTTTTTTTAAATTAGGCATTTTTTAATTGTTTTATTTTTTTTTCTAGATTTTTTTTTTGTTTAATTTTTCTTTACATTATTTAAAAATAGTCTTAAAGTGTAATTCACGTTTTTGTGTCACGATATTATAATTATACTTATAATTAATATTAATGATAAACATGTTTTTAATTTTTTTAATATTCCCATTTTCATGACTTTTTTTAACCCCCTAGGGGGGCCCTAAAAATGTTTGAAAAATTAAAAATATATGAGCTTTAAAATTATATATCACACTAAAATACTTTCCTAAAAAAATCCCCCACGCCCCTCCCTCACAGTTTCGAATTTAAACTTGTTCACAAGTTAAGAGGGGAGGGGGGTTGACTTTTAAACTGTACTATATGTATATGTATGTATATTAGTCGTGCGATTTTATAAATTCATTATTCATTATTGTATAGACATTTTTTGGTATATTTATTTTATTTTGCTTTACAAATTTTTCAATGGGTATTAATTACAATAATTTTTCAAATATAGTTAATTTATTTATGAAAACAATATTTTGTTTGTGTTCCACATTTATTTATTTATTTTTTTATTTTATTACGAGAGCATATTTAGGAAAAATTGTAAAAAACTATATAAAAACATGCATTTTAATTTAGGTATTTATTTTAGAATGCTGATCATAATGATATCCACGGATAAAAATACTAACACAAATTACACAGGCCAACAAGGATTTTGTTATCGGATATTTTCTTATTTTTTGTCTTTGTCAAGACCCACTGTCAAACAAGCATGTTTTTGTTGCCATCACGTATATATTTTTTTTCAGCTATAAGCCATGCCAAAAATCAAATTCTTTAACACGAAGTGTAGAACTTTTTAAGTTATGTACTTTTTACACTGCATCAACAAAATCAAAAGAAGCCATTTAAAACATTTTTAAAAAGATCAAAACAAAAATAAAATTTTGGACCAGCCTAATGGCGCGAACATTTTTTTAACTTTTCGTTATTTTATTCGAAATCAGAGGTATCAAAAATAGTCGTAAGCAAAAATTCAGAATTTTGTTCTTATTTTTTTTTCCTGGCCCACTATATCTACGGTTGTTCAAAACCCTTACGCGATGAACAAAAACGGAAGTTATATTTGAAAATTACCCAAAATCAGCTATCAGATCAAAATAAACATTCAAAAATTGAAAACGAGGTTAAAATTTTGTTGGCCTGTGTTATTGTTGTCAATATTTACGTTTTAAATGCAATTTTTTGATATAATATTGCTATTGAAAATAATGGGTCTGCGCGGGTATAAATGGTGTAACGATATAAATCGTCACTTTGTAATATAGCAAGGGTTAATTAAACTATTCGTTTACTTACGTTATAATTTATGTTTATTTTGTATATAAATAGTTACGTACGTACAGAACTATTTTGTATCTGGGACTATTTTGTAGCAGGAACTGAATTCTAACCATATAAGTCTCTATTCCATAGTTCTACCTGAAAATAACATAAAGAAAACATAATTAGAATATGATTTTTAATAATAAAGAATCATATGACTTATTTCTCTATAATGCATTTGTCTATGGACTTACCTGGTTTTTATATGTTTCAGAGTCTATTGAGGGTTGGATTTCACTGGCTTTCACCTGTAGCTTGTTTCTCCTGGAAAATTTCGTATGCTTATTCCTTCGGGATAATCCAGAATTTGTTGAAAATAGTTTGCTGGAACTGCTCACTTAGATTCAGTATTTTGTTTATACTTAGTTCACAGGACACTTAGTATTCTGTTCGTATTTTTTATTAGTTTTGCTGATAAACAATAAGTATTGTTTATATTTGTTTCTTAGAGTAATATTTTGAGGTTAGATATCACTAATACGGATTTATTAGGAAATATTCTTTTTGGTTATTATCTTTGATGTAGTTTTCGTTACCTTTATTAGGAATCCTATACGGTAAAACTGTAGTTGATAATGACTTACATAGATGTCGCTAATAGTTCAGAAATAGGATTTTATTTACCTGAAGGGTTCATACCGGTTGATAAGGTCGATTTTCGCTCTTTCTTGATGCAACTCGAATACAATGGTGGTGTCATTTTGACGAGTGTTTATTTTCTGTAATCATCGAAGTAATCCTTCATGTATTTTTATTTAAAGTTAGTGAAAATGAATATTTAAACAATGCGGAAGATATTGTAACGGTTATTTTCTACAATTACGCATTTATAACGTTTCGATGGACATCGAAGACTTAGTATGACATGTAAGTTAAGTTTTTCTGTTTCTTAGAATATTTCTAAGATATAATTATTGTTTTAGCACCATTAATTAAGCACCATTATTACTACATTACTAGACCATTAATTAATTACCATTAATTACTCACCATTTCTATACCATTAATATGGAATTACATTAATTTAAGTTGAAGTTTATTTTGGTATATTTGATATACAAGTTCTCCGCATGGAGTGATGTTCTGTTGGAACATGGTTCTGTATTTTTCGGCATAGATAAATTCTATATGACCTTCTAGCAGACAATTTTATATTGGACATAATTTTCAAAAGCATATTTAATCCCGGACAACATTTTCAATCGTACATTTTATCCTGGAAGATAATTTTTCCAAAGTAGATGGGACAGCCTATATTTTTTTTTTCTTTCATTTGAGAAATGAATTCATCAGCATAGGGGAGACTTGCACAGATGGAGACGATGGAATTCATACCTCATGGATTTTGCAGAAACCAGCTAAGTACTCATTCTGAAAACTTTTGAAAGCAATATTTCATATTTTTAAATTCTTTTATTTCAATATTCTTATAACTGTAAACTTTATCAGATCTGATATAGTATTGATTAATACTATATGCCCTTCTGGCTTTTGTTCATTTTTAGGTACTTATTTTTTTTAAAACATTTAATCTCATTTATTAATTATTAAATATCATACTTTTGATTAAATGATTTCTAATTTAAGCATGACTTTTATACACTGCAAGAAATGATTGTTGTTTACATACATTTCTTGGTGCTTGCTGAACTTCATGTTTTCTTTATACATTTAAGTCGAATGATTTCTGAATTTAGTAATTTTTATTAAGATTTCTTTAATTATATCTTAATATAATTACACATATTTTTTATATATATTAATACATTACTTGATGTGCTTTCATTAAGTTTATTTATAATAAATTTCTCAAATGAATTATCTTATTTTATTTAGGGGTTATATTTTCTCAAACTGAAAAGCTTAAGTATTTACACTAGGTTGTTACTTACCTAAAGGAGTAAAAGCTAAAGTAACTGGCGCCCCTAACAACATTAATCAATTCTTTCTATTTTTCCCTTGCCCATACCCATTGCTCCGCTGTCAAAACTAGCCGTTGGCAGTGAACGTATTAATTACGGTACAATGGACTGACCCATCATCCATCATCCATGGAGTTTTTCTGTGTCCATCATTTTCAATAGTATAGTTTGGCACACGGTAAGAAACCTACGAAGAAACCTCCCCCTTTCAAGGTGCAAAACACCACATAATACCAACAAAAAACGCTACGATTAAAACGAATTCAATGTAAACGTGTTCGTAGTTAGATTTTATATTTTAGTGTAATTTTTTGCCGCATTCTTTCGGTAGCTTTATAATATATAAAATGTATTTTTTAAGTTTTGCAGTTGTTTAAAATACAACTACAAGTAAAAATGAATACAAACCTTTTTTTCACTATTAAAAGTAAACTGAATATTCAGTTACAAATAAATAGGAAATCGAAAGTTATTATCCTATACAGTTGTACTTTATTGCTTTCGCATTTTGAAAATTTTCAAAATTTCGGGAAAATGTAGCTCGATCGGTCGATCGTTCGGTCGGTCTGTCCGGGAAATCTTGTCAACACGATAACTTAAGAACGCTTTAAGTTAGAGACTTGAAATTTGGCATACAGATATCTTACCAAAAGTTTTCGTTAGGGATTGTTTTTGGGGTGCGGCAAGGGGGCAAATGTTTCGTGTTTTTAATAAAAATTAAAGTACAATTTTATAGGATAATAACTTCCGATTTCCTATCCATTTGTAACTGAATATTCAGGTTACTTTTTACAGTGTTCTTAATATCCTAGAACTTTTATTATTGATTTCTTTATGTAATTTATCAACAATGTCTAATTAATGAAAAATTGGTTTTTATTATACTCCTCACAGTTTTATAACTAGAAGAGTATTATAGGATAGTTTAAAATTGTCTAAAAATATAAGGAAAAGTCCGATAATCTCTAAATTTTTAAATTATTTTAGTTCCATTCATAAACAAAAACGTTAGGGCGCCATTTTTCAAAAAACTATTAAACATAGAAGAAAATACATTAATTGATATTCATTTATACCAATTTTAAAAAGAAACATCCGTTAATAAACCAAAAATATATAGGGAGAGCTACGTTACGAGATCAAAGAAATCAAACTTTGAAAATTATATCAAGAGAAAACGTAACTGCGAAGAGTTTACCATATAATGAGAAGCATTTTATATCTTCATGGCTTGTTTTATCCTACTAAGTATTAGGTGGACTACCTAACTACTGTTATTAAAAAGTACGTTCATTAAAAAATTTATAACCAACGTTGTCCATTTTTTTGTAATTTACCTCTATTAGGTACAAATAATGTTTTTACATCTAATAGAAAAGTGCACATATTATCAGTTATTGTAGTGAATTTTGATCAAACTTGGTATAGATCTATTGCACCGACGTTTCCATAGCGAAATAAAAACCATTAATTGAACCCAAGGCTATGTCAAAATGAAAAATTTTAGGTTAGCTTAACTTGCAAGCACCAGAAAGCTTCTTCAATTATTTGAGGTTATGTGATTTTTGTATATAGGTATATTAATGTTAGATTTTAAAAACAAGTGGTTGTCTTCAAGCTTAAGGCCTAGCCAGAGGCTCGCATAACTACCATAATACATAACATACGATGCCGTGATTGGCTTGATGTGCCGTCATGTTTCTTGCTTATAACGCATAAGAGCCTGTGGCATTTTAAAATGCATCTGGGTCGGCAATCTGGTTCCATATATTTTGTCCATATTAATAACAACTGAATGTAAAAAAAAAACTGCAACAAAATTAAATATGAGTCAAAGCGAATATCCATCAGATTTAAAAATCATAAAATGTTTGTTTCAAATGTGGTTTGTCGGATCGGTACCCGACAAAACAATATAAAAAAAATTTATCTATTTTTATTTTTAATACTTTAAATTTTAAGGCTGATTCAGGCATAATTATCACTAAATGTTACTGAAAAAATGACAAGTTTCAGGAAAGTCCTGATATCTCCTAAACCAGAAGTAAAAATATAAAAAAATAAAAAAGAAAGTATTCATTAAAACTGCGGTAATAAGAGGGACTTTTTTATAAAAAGTTGCAGTGGCGTACCATGAAGAAGATGGGGCAAAAACATAGTGGTACATTTTTTTTTGCGGTTAATATAAAAGAACTTTTTTTAATCATTCTAAATAAAAACAAAAATAGAGAATGTTTAAGCTTAAAAAAAGAATCAGTCAAATCCATTAAGTAGTTATCAAAATATTTAAATTTATAAAATGGCAATTTTTTAGGTGGATCGATTTTTTTGCTCTGAAGTGTAATATCTTGATAAATAAATTTCTATTTTTGACAACAAATTTAAGCTATAATTGTCATTAGTTTTAATATTAACCAATCAACGTCGACTATTTTAGTTTTTGCACTAGTTCGAAAAAATAAACTTTTCGTACAGATTTTTTATAAAATCAGTAGTGCTTTTAGATTAAAAAAATACTTTATGAAAAAGTGCAACAAGTTCTATCCAAAATGAACAAACAGTTACTAACTGTTATAACCACAGACACTGCAAAAGTTTTCCATTTTTTATATGTCCTTAATCAAATTATTTGAAGTGGTTGTAATTATAGTATGAAGTAATTAAGCCCTGAAGAAGAGCGACCGTTTAGGTGCTCGAAACGTTGGTGATTTTACGTTAAAAAAGCATTTATTTTGGTCCTATAACCTATAATTACAACCACTTCAAACTGCAAAAGTATTTTTGTGCCTTCTAGTCACGTAATTTTAAATTAAGGAATAATTTAGGTAATTTAATTTAAAGAAATTAGTAGGTCGGGCTATTTAATTTCAGAATTAAAAACTAACGTTAATTCTAGTTAGTTTGGTGTTAATAATTATTATTATTATCTAAAGCTACGGTTTCCTCCAAAAGTCGCAGTCGCTGACGACTGCGACTAGGTCATTACGACCCTACCTATTTTCCTCGGTCTCGCCAGTCGCCAGTCGCCAGTCGCCATTCTGTTAGCTATCCATTTTATAAAGAGTTGTTTTTTTGTTTGCGAGTTTATGACTTTCAATCAGTATGAATATCTCTAAAAAGTTGGTTCTTTTAATGTTTCTGAATTGTCAATCTCCTCCTCTTATTAACATTACATCATTAAGTCGTCAGCGACTGCGACTTTTGGAGGAAACCGTAGCTTAATTATAATTAGATAAACTAACCAGAATTTTAAAAAATATTTTAAGAGGTGATTATTTATACAAGATTCAGAATAAGAGAGTTGCAATTTAGGGTTTTATTAAAACCCTTCTATTCACTTCAATTCCATATACATAAATAGGTATATTTGTCCTCAAAATTACCAAATTCTCTTTTAAGCACAGAATAAAGTTAGAAAGCTGAAATTTGGTACACATACTTATCTCCCCTAATAAAACAATATTATATAAAATTAACCCCCCCACCCCCACACGTAAAATATAAAAAAAACTTTTTTTACCCACGTGAGTGGGTGGGAATATAAGACTAAAATTGGGATACGTACTTATCCTAAAATAATAAAAAAATTCTATAAATAAAAACCCCCGTCACCCAGATAGAATAAAAAGCTAAAATTCGGTACACATGCTTATGTCCGGTAAATAAAATTTTATATAGAATACCTTCCCCCCGAAGATAAATTAACCCCTCTCTCTCTCTTTTACCCACTTTTAAAAAAAACTTAAAACGCTGAAATTTGGTACGCTTGCTTATCTCCGTTGGCAATACAATTTTGTATAAAATCTCTGTTTCACCCCCAATAAGGGTTGCTTTACATATTAATAAAAGATGACTAAAAAACTTGAAAATAAAATAATATAAAAAAACAAGTTTTTAAAGTTAAAACCCCTCTATTAATTACATATTATGTGTAACTAAAAAGTAAAAAACAAGATATTTAAATAAATTTTCAAAAGCTAGATTTTTAAAAGAAGGGTTTTGGAAACGCTCTTTAAAAGACCAAAAATTACAAAACCTTTATTTTAAAAATCTAGCTTTTGAAAATTTATTTAAATATCTTGTTTTCTACTTTTTAGTTATACATAACATGTAATTAATAAAAGGTTTTTAACTTTAAAAACTTGTTTTTTATATTATGTTCTTTTTTTAATGAAATTCTTATTGTGGCTTTCTCTATTGGGTAATTCTAGTGAACTTTTTTTGGTACATTATACCCTAAGCCAAGCTTGGGCCAAGAAGGTACTTTAAAAGGGCTACAAGATTTCCTGTAACAAAAAAAAAACGCCCTCTTTTATTGACCACCTTATAGATCTTTAGGAAAGGTCATTGCATTTTTCCAAGTCGTCCATATTTAATAAAATTTTCCCTCTCTCCACAAATTTTATACCCACGCTACACTACTCTTTTTAAAGGATTTAACAACATTAAATCTTCGTTAATAAAAACTAAATTTTTAAAGTTTTCCTAAGTTAACAAAACTCTTTAATTATGCACCTGCTCTTTTTAAGTTTGAAAAATTAAGAAGAAATAATCATTTATTGTTTCCAATTCTATTCTTTTGTATCGATTATTGTCTTTCCAACAAATTAGTAAACTTTTAAGCATTTTAAGCTTTAAAATACGTTTTACTTTTAATTAACAATTACTCAGAAATTGTTTCGGAAATACCTCGGAATATTCAAACAAATGAACTCTTAAGAATGTATAAATAATTATTTATACATTTATACATTTATAATTATAATTATTTATACATACCGGGTGGCTTTTTTAAAAGGCCTCGCCCTAAATATCTCGAGGGGGAAAAGGGTTGGCATAAAAAAATTGTACTTAATATCAACAAAAATTACATTTATTTTTATCTTATGAATGATTTTACTTACAAGTAACAAAGAAAGTTTTATTGTATCAATGCTTAATATTTACTATATTAATGTCCAATTTATTTAGTGAAATTTAATGAATTTAGTCATGAAGGCAACAAATCTTAAGTATAAGGTTGTAAAACAAATTTCTTATATTCTTGTGTATTAAAAATCATATATTAATACCCGATCATGATTATACTCACCTTGAAAATGCTTTAATATAATGTCACTTGGCTTTTAATGATATACCTAATCATAATTTACAAGATATTTAATAATAATATAAACTGTCCTGATCTTTTAGAAAAAGTTATGGGGTCAGCCAGCTCTTTTACTATCAAGTTCTTTTTCAGCACACAAAAATACGTAGGAAAAATAAAGTCTGGTTAAGAGTAATTGACTTTATTTTTTTGTGGGCCTGTGTAATTGACAAATGAAAAATGTATTAAAACTTTGTGTAATAAGAAACGATTGAAAATATAAGGGCTGCCTTTCAACCAACCGGAAAAGCCTTGGGAAATCACATAGAAAAGCACATAATTACTTCCGAATTATATCTGTTTTAATGAAGAAAATCCCTGAAATGTTCGATTAACAATCTGTGCGAAAACGATGAAACGCAAATCATAGACATTCGAAAATAGAACATATTTTGGTTGAATTTAAACTTATTCTTCCAAAAATTAATATTATTAGACTGTTTTAGCCAAATTTTATAACAAAAATTATATCCTCACCCCTTGAGGCTATAACCAGACTCGCTGAAAAAGAATTTAATGCTTTTAAATTCCATCCCTATTTGTACAGCCTGTTCCAGAACTTGCTTACAGAAATTTGAGGGTATATTAAAAACCCTCTGGAAAATATGAAAAAAATGTAAAAAAAAATCCATCTTCGTTAAATTCAAAAATAAGAACGCTTTAAGTGGACCAATACTGTTGCTGATGTTAAATTACCTTTAAAAGTTGAATTTGTAGCTATGGAAGCAAATCTAATTATTGCAGGTACATATTCTGTAGATTGACATGGTGATTAATGTGACATAAATATTTATTAATGTCAAAAAACCACCGCCGGATGGAGTGACCCTATAAATATAGAATATTTAACAGCCTCTGTCGGTTTTGTCTAAATATAATAACCTAAAAAGATTCTAAAGTCTCAAACAATACAAGCGTCAACAATGCAACCATAGTTACTAATAAGTAGGAAAAACTAATTTGTAGGTAATTTAACATCAGCAACAGGATTGGTCAAATTAAATAGCTTCCTTTTTAATTAGTATTGAAGATGAATTTTTTTGAAAATTTTTTCATATTTTCCAGAGGGTTTTTAATATATCCTCAAATTTCTGTACACGAGTTCTGGAACAGGCTGTATATTTTTTAATTAACCTAGTAACAATTGGTAGATGGGGGTAGGTTTACCCCCAAAATTAATTTTCACTAGTCCCAAAACTCTCAGATACCAGTTCGAACTGATCTTATCAGGTTATTTAAAAAAATACATATAACGAAGACTACGTTAATTTTTTTAATATTAAATTTATTTATAGATAGTTTTAAAACCAAAATCGGACAGAAGAAAAAAAGTGAAAATCTGAAAAAAAGAGGGGGTGCCCTACTGAGTTTTGGAAGTCTTTAGAGGGGGGGCTTGTAAATCGGACAAGCAGGGGGGGGGTCTGAAATTCCTGAATTTTAGCGGACGTCTTTTATGGACGGCCCCTAAGAATACTTATCAAAACCTTGTAAAACAGTGCAAGTTAAAAATAAATGTTATAGCCTTAACATTAATAACGTTACTAACAAATCTGATCCAGTTTTGAAATCAAAAATTATAAATTACAAAAATTTCGCTCATAAAATATTTTACTCCTGGGTGTAATAATATATGATAGAAAAAGTTGAATTGGGGTTAATATGTTATTATTATATATAACTATATATGTATAAAAGTTAAAACTTTTTCATACGTGTAGTATACTTTAACAGACTACCAAAGTTTATACAAATGTCTATCTAGGGGAAAGGAACATAAATCTTCGAAAAACCTCAGTTTCTATTCTACTTTCAAAGTTATACACAGCTATATTAAACTAAATACTATATTGGGTGATTCAAAATTAGGTTCCAAAATTTTAGGGGTAATTTTTTAATCCCTAGTAACATAGGACCTAAAATAAATCCTCGGCACTTGGTTTTATATTGTTCGACACCCGGATGTGTCCCTATGTTTAATATGTGAGGAATGTAGGTGTTATCACTTGCACGCATGTACAACTTATGACGCTTATGACCTAAAGAAGATATAGCTAGTGATACCTCCCCCTTTCGTCATATCTATTCACCCGTGTGGAGAACTATACATTTAAGGTATTTTTATGCTTTTTTGCATTTTTGGCGAAGGCGCCAGTTAACAAATGTACTTCCAAATTACCAGTTAACAAATGTACATAAAAATGTATTTTCCTACGACCAGTTAGTGCTTATTTTCCACCCGTTGCCATGACAGCGGTTGGAATGTGACAGTCAGCTGATTTTACATATCTGAATATTCCATCAATCTATTTTCCTAATCAGCGTGCAGAGTTGACTCTTGGTACTGAAGAGGACCAGCAGCCCGAAACTGCAGTCTACCAGTATCACTCTGTACTATGATTGGAAAATAGATTGATGAATATTTAAATAATATTTTTATAATTTTGTCTAAAATTAAAAATTTCTGTTCTTTTACATATCTGCTTTCAGAAAATAGGTGAATGTCAAACAGAAAACGTCAAATTAATAAATTTAATTTTAAGATAATTTTTGCGTTTTTTAGATATTTAGGTGTTAGGCCGCAGGAAAAATAGTATACGCACCTCGACGCAAACCTATTTTAGTTCACTACGAGTGCTGGGATTGGTGGAAACGAAACGTTCTTATCTCAAAATTTCATACATAACCCCCACTCAAATGTTGGTCCATTTTTTTTTATTGCTGTGTAAATACATATGTAATTTTTTTTAAGTGAGTTCTGGTACCCTGTTTGTCTTATTATACACGGTGTTTGTAGTATTTTGTCAGAAAATTAATTTTACACAATCACATAAAGGGGATTATTCTACATCACAAAACCAAAAATCAACAAAGGAACATGTGTCCGGAAATAAGCCCTTAAGAAGCTACGGCCCTTCAAAGATGGACATATTGAATGGGAACAAAAAAAGCTAAAATAAAATTTTAATGCTGCATGCAAGGCGATTATTTATTAAAAAAAATGCAAAAAGTATTCTTCACGAAAAACCCAAAATTTATTATTAAATAAATAATAGCCTTTTAAAAAGGATTTTTTTGTGGCACAAAATGTTACCTCTAAACTGCATTTTTTTTGAAAAAGGTTGCTATAGTGTTACACTCTATAACATTTTTATGTATTTTTACTCAAGTTAGCCATATTTTATACAAAAATCCAAAAAAAAAAAATTTGGGGCAAAAATTTGTTAAGCCTCACATATTTTGTCTGTCTAGGTACGCCTCTGGATAGATTCAAAAAAATAAATTAACATAAACTAATTGCGCTTAATAATTCTAGTACACACGCAAAACCTCGTCGCTCTAGTTCAAAGGGTTGCAGAGTTATTCATTAAAAACCTCATCTTTAGTAAAATTTTAACGGGTCGTTACTCTTTTAGGGTTCTTTTCCTATGTTGATTTTTCATGTTTTGTGATGTAGAATAATCCCCTTTATTCTCCTACAAAAGACTGCAAACATCGTTTATACAGCGTTCCAAAAGTGATTCCCTTTTAACTTTTAAACGAGTTGAGATATAAACTACAAATTCAGAACACTTAGATAATAGTATATTAAAGTACTAGTTTCATAACATACGTTTTTAGGGCACCAGTACAAGTTTAGAAAACGAGCCGCTTGCGGCAAGTTTTCTAAAGTACTAGTGCTCTACAAACGTGTTATGAAACGAGTGCTTTATATAATTTTTTCTATTTGGCTCTAAAATTTAAAAAACTTACATTTAAATTGATGACTGATTTAGCGATTTTTGTTTTGGGTTGGCATTACAGTTTACACTATGTTTAAAATTCTAAGAACTAATGATATTTTGATATATTTTATAGTCATATCCTCTTTTTTCACTGCAATTAACCAGTCCACAATTTTAACACGGTAAAAAGTAACCCAAACACAAAATTTTGTAAAAAATTAAACTTTAAATCGACATTGACATTTGCACGCAAAACGCCAAGAGATAGGCTTTTGTATGATGCCAACCCAACAGAAAAAAAAGTAGAGACCTCTTATAGGCCTATAAAAACACACAAAATGCGTGTGATTATGAGCTTATAAGAGTCGCAAAATAGAAAAAACAACATATACTATCTTATGGCATCTACTTGACATTTTTAACTTTTAAAATATGGACAGTGGGTACGGGTAGATTTTTAATTGAAAGATAAATTTACTCGAAGGTAAATATAAACGCCCTTTTAAAATTTAAATTTTTGTAAACAGTAAATATAAAATGATGGAGCAACGATATATATTTGTCCAATCATCACTTACATGTTGGTTACAGTCAACATAAAAAGCAAAAGAAACTTTTGAAAAGTTATTACTTTATCCAGCCTTCCATAAAATTGAAATATACAGTATCGGCAAGTCGGAATTTTTTCTTTAGGGTTTAGACCATTTTAATGTTTTCACTATCCGATGTTTCTTACTGCTAGAGATATCGTCAGGGATTAATCTGAAACTGAGTTCCGAATCAACTTGTGTCACAATGTATGAAGAGTCGTGGTTATTCACCTGTGAAGAGATTTTGCTATCACTGATTTCTATATTGCAGGTAAGTGGTAACCAATGTCCCGATCTTCAAGAAACAATATCTTAGTAGCCGTGAAAGCTTAAAATCTAAAAAAGTGCTAATTATGTTTTAACCTTTACCTTTATCTGACAATATGGGCCAAGAAACTGCATGTTTGTGCCCACCTTATTACGTTCTTGCCCTGAAATAATCGATGCTTTCCAGCTTTATACGACGCGTATAAGAATTTTTTGAAGTACAGCTCGTCAAACTTACGATGATACGTGGAAATATAAGAGAAAGTATTTGGAGGAAGAAAGATAGGCGATACGTGCACCTCTAACAACTGGCGAATTTAGCCACTTGGACAGCTCACTTTTAAAAACTCGAGTCTCATCCTAAGTTTGACAAGCTGTACGTAGGGCATGGCCGTGTCATTACTTGTTATGATTTTGCTTCGTCCTTGTCTAACTAATATAAATTGTACGGACTAAATGACCCGTTTTTGTTTTACACACATATTGTTGATACAAGATCCCGACTTGCCGATTCAGTATATCAATTTTATAATATATTTTAGATACAATTTTGTTTATCGTATCCAATACTTGTAAAAAATGGGGGATTAAATGCAGGGAAATTCCAGTTGACCGGACAAAATACCAGTCAAGCCTTGTCGAAATCATCTGCTCGCATTTATAAATCTCTGTTCCCTTTTTTCTCTTTTTATTCCTTTATCTGATAGATATTTTGATATTACTTCCTGAGTTTAATGGTTAAGTAAGGGCCTTTTGGATAAAAAATATAATAGATCTTACTTAACATGTAATGTTTCAATTTAATTTGAAACATTATTTTAAACTGTCAATAAAAGTATACACGTAGAAAAATCTGGAAAATATACTATCTATTTAACATTAATTTATTAATCTATTAAGTTATAGACTCTACAATTTTTTTACTTTTTATGGAGAACTTAACTGATTTTTATATGGGTACTTAATGCAAGGACATATTTATTTTATTTAAGACGTATTATCTCGAAAGTAAGCGAAAATAAGGATAATTTATTACAAGAAAGCTATATTAATACAAAATTTTGTGATAACGCCATAACTTGAAAATGAATAAAACTCGAAAAACAACATATCAGTTTTTTTAATTAGTTTTATGTGAACAATACATTTCTGGAGTTTGAAGCCCCAGCGAAGTAGATGAAAAAATCATATTCTTGCCCCTAAATTTGATATGGGAACTGTCCGCCATCTTGGATTTTGTGTTTTTGACGATTTGGACGCGTATTTTCCATCTCTTGTAAAAAAGTTGAGTAACAAATTTGTAGTATTAATTTCTATAATCTTTATATACTCAATATTGTTGAAAAAAAAATTATTGCTAAGAACACATGCCCACAAAAAAAAAGTTGTCTGTGCTGGGATTGAGACCCACCTGTTCTTATGTATTTTGGGATGTTAAGAAGAAATCTGCCATAAAAAAGGCAACTCATGGGCTCATTTTTTTGCTACACTAAAAACTGGGTCTAAAGTTTTAATTTTCAAATTAGTTTCATGAAAAAATCTAAAATGATTGAGACATAAGAAATAATCAGTTATAATCAGTTTCTCAGCATTAGTTATTTATGATAAATAATTATTTTTATTTTAATAAATGCTAAATATACCGTAACTCCAAATACATAACAGTCATACAGACTATGAAATAACAACGGAGGGTATCGTATTTTGGCTAAATCGCCTGCAACGATAAGATTTTACATGCTTATAGATACATAAAAAATAAATAGTCAAAATTTCAGCCTTTTTTACATCCCGGAACATACTTTAATTAATTATTTTAATTACGAATTTTGACATATGTCAATGTATGATTTGGCAACATTGCGATAGTTCAAATGTCAAGTCTCATGTCCTGTCAAAATAATAACTTTGCACATTCACTTCTACTTTGGGGCCCAGAGCTAAGTGTATTGTGTTGTGTTTACTGAGCTTGACTGTAAAATTAAAACATTATCTTATGTTGTTAATTTTTACGGATTTAACATGATATAAAATACACAATGTGTAATCAGGTTGGACTTATCAGACTAGCTTTTCAGTGTTTATCAATTTGTTTTTGAAGTATTTATACTAATGATTTAATCCAACGTTATTGTATAGTAACCTAAAGCCTGCAGTCCCATGGGAGATTGTGACCCTAGACTAGTAATTTAATGTGGCTTTCAACGTGTTAAATAACTTTATATCCATGAAAAAGGTTTAAAAGACTCTTAAGCTGTAGTTTTAAATAGAAACATTAATTTAATATTGTACAGTATTTTCATTATACATTTCAAATGTTATGTAAACAAAAAAATATCTTTTTTTTCAGTATTACAAAGCAGTTAGTTTATCACGATAAATTGTGCATTGTTGTCATGTTTACGATTGTTAACGAATTTTTAATAACAAAATTGTTTGTTTTCTTTTTAACAAATAAACTTAGTTAAAGGTTTTTCATCATTTCTTTTTATTAATTTGCACTTTTTTAAACAAAAACATATTGTTCTTATTTAGCCCAAAACTTGCCTTTAAATTGATATGCTTCTTTATTAAACATCAATAAATTGTATATTCATGGCAAATATACTAAACTTAATAAATAAAGGATTGGTTTGTTTGTGACAATTAAAAATAAGTATTTAATAAATTTTATTATTTACCATTAAATAAATATTTTATTAATTATTGTGCTAGTTGAATCATTAGTTTTAATTTATAAGGTTTAAATCTTACTTTAACCTAGCTTTTAACCTTTAGTCAGTAAGAGTGTTTACTTTTTAAAATATATTTTTCTGTATGCAACATATATTCAAAGGCAAAAAATGTGGCTTAAATAGTACGTTTTCTATAAACCTAGAAAGTCTTGATTTAATATCAATGTATTCTAGACATTTCCGCTGAAATCGGAAATGCTTTGAACCAAAAGAAAATCGGCCGAAAAAAGCCGTCTTGTCAAATAAAGTATACCCAAATTTTAACAAAGTACTTCCTATATGGGAAAATCGAAAGGAAAATTCTCCGATTTGGCGACAGTATGTTTTCCCTGATCCATTCAGATGAAAATGCCGTTTTGAGCAATTTATTTTCAGAATTGCTTCCCTTATTTCCTGAATGTTGGAAATACAGGGATATTTATTACTTATGGTTTACCTTAATACAGTATTGACAAGTCGGGACGTTATAGTCAGCTGGTTATTAAAGGTCTCAATTGCAGATACTGTATGTACAGGAGGTTCTTAAAAATATTTGGCTTTAAAAATTTATCAAAAACTTAAAACCTGGTTAATAGAGATTTAAGAATTACATGAATAGGTATTATTAAAATAGATAAATATACCAAAACCGGAAAATTAAAAATGCTTAATTTTAGAGATAATTATAATTACGGGCATTTGGTGAGTAAAATGAATAAGACAGTGATGCTGTTAAAATCACTTAAAATAAAATAGTATATTCTATAACTAGTATGGAATAGACAGTATTAAAGTTTTTCATACGAGCCGGTAGGCGAGTATGACGGTCCTGCGAGCGCGGAATGACTTTTTACGTGTTGTAGACTATACTTTTTCTTTAACTGCAAATATGAGACACTGTATGGCTTTAAACTGCGGACACGGTTAAAAAAAATATTTTTTGTGTATCGACATTGTAAATGCAGGAAAACAAATATTTTTAAATAAAGCAATTAATGTTATTTAATAATTTTATTAAATCAGTAGTTAAAAAAGATTTTTATTTAATTTTAGTTAATATTTACAAATTATAATGCAAAAATTGAAGGTTATGTCAGATTCTTGTGACATATATCAGGTTTAAATATTTAATACTAATAAATAGATGGAGCAGTTTTAATTTTTTGAACTAAATTGACAAAAAACTAAATATTAAGAAAAACTAATAAACTTTATGTAATTTTAACGCAAAACTTTAAATTGCATCAAATTATTCAATATTTCATGGTAAAATATATATATATATATATTTTTGCTAATTTTGCTACAGTTTTCTTTACTTTTATAAACAAGAGATGGCACTAAATGTGCTCATTCTAACACGATACGGAATATTTATACCATATCTAGAGCTAGAATGGATTCATTCTATGTTTAAAAAGTGTGTGTATTTGCTTACATTCTAAAGCAGTCGTAGAAAAAAAATATATTTATCTATTAATAATAAAACGTTGTTAAACCGTCTTATATTCTCTAGTTTTTAAGCTGCAACTCGCTGAAGCCTACATTTTTAACACCTGCGGATATCAGACAAGTATCTTTCTGGAATATAATAAGCTCTTAGGAAAGCTTAAAGCTTAAAGAGGGACTAAAAACAGATAAAAGTTGTTTACAATAAATGTTATGTATGTCACAATGATTGAGTGCCTACAGATGCCTAAACGACCCATTTCTAATCCAATTGAGAATCTCTTGAAAGAAAGATGTATATTTTTTACATAAAAGTTTCTTAAAAGGGTGGAGTTTTACTTTTATTTCTATTTCCAATTGTTTCTCAATAATTTTTAAAAGAACACAGCTGCACAAAAAACTATTTGCAAACCGGTTTAAGGGCCAAGGCTTAAAACTCTTGCCAATTTAAAAATAACTCAACAGGCGTGTAGGTTTAGTAAAAATCTAAATAACACAGCTTCACAAAAAAAAGGTCGAGATCCGTGAGACAGACCATGATATTCCTGTGTATTTTTCGACTCTGAATCTGAATTATTTTGTGCACAGGGGTGAACTCCAGGGGTGTAGACATTTTTTTGACCTCAAATTCGCATTCAGCGTCGAAAAATACATAGGAATACCGTGGTTGAGCATCTGGCATGCGAAACTCAATTTTCTACCCTTTCTTGGAGGTAGTTTTTGAGCCAGGGGTGGATTCCAGGGGTGTAGATTTTTTTTGACCTCAAATTCCGATTCAGAGTCGAAAAATATATAGGAATACCATGTTTAGTTTCGCAGCAAATATATACTTGAATTTATACATAAATAAATGCACAAAGTAACTAGCTTATAATCTAATACGTCGCGAGGTCTTAGGGCCACTTGCATTAACTCCTAAACCGAGTTTAAGTTAAAAATTCTGCATTCTGATTGGTAGACCGTTAATTTAATCTGTTTAAATTAAACCATAGTTAGTGTGTGGCCCTTAATCGTTTAAAATGCTTGTTAATCCAGGTAAATTTGAGATATGATGCTGTATATTAAATTGACCTTAAAATTGTCCATCTTAACCTAAGTCAATTGATCAACAAGTATTACTATGGGACAAGAATGAATAAAAAGTAAGTTTTATGTTGGAAAAATAACACAAAAATAACAAGACATTATTGTCCAGGAATTATCCCGCTTGGGAGAGAAAATGGGTTCACATAACACTCAGCTTAGATCATAAGGTGTACACATAAACCCCAATAGATTTCCGTCCTCGTTTGCGCCTCTAGAGGGGTGAATTGGAACAATAAACATAGAGGCGAGATCTGAGTCCAGGCCGTGACCAGAAACTTAACATTATGAACAATTCCAGTATATTTCACAGTATAACTATACAGAAAGTGTATAAATTCGTTTAGTTTAACTAGAATATAGTTGACAGCTAAACAAAGATGTTTCAATGTACAGAGTAATACCAAAAATACAGTATAGTATTTTAAAAAACCTTAAACGGTGTGATCCCAATGTGTAATAATAAGGAACTATTTGAATCCATTTTAATTAGGCACGCTTTCTCTGGGAGCAAAAATATTTAAATTTAAAAACTATGAAAAACTACTTACAAAAATCGTTTTTTCGGGAAGGTGCAAATCCCTACTGCCAAGTATGGCCTATGATAAATAATAGTATATTAAAGTACTAGTTTCATAACATACGTTTTTAGTGCACGAGTACAAGTTTAGAAAACGAGGCGATTGCATTTAAATTAATGACTGATTTAGGAATTTTTGTTTTGGATTGGCATTACAGTTTATACCATGTTTAAAATTCTAAGAACAAATGATATTTTGATATATTTTATAGTCATCTCTTCTCTTTTTTGCTGCAATTAACCAAGCCAAAGTTTTAACATGGTAAAAATAACCTAAACACAAAATTTTGTAGAAAATTCAACTTTAAAGCGACATTGATATTTGCACGGAAAACGTCAAAGGATAGGCCAGGTTTGTGGCCAACCCAAAAGAACAAAAAGTACAGACCTCTTATGGGCCTATAAGAACAAGCACAATGCGTGTGATTATGAGCTTATAAGAGTCGCAAAATAGAAAATAGTATATTAAAGTACTAGTTTCATAACATATGTTTTACAAGTACTTTAGAAAATTAAACTTTAAAGTGTCGTTAACATTTGCACGGAAAACTTCAAGCGATAGACTTTTGTCTGTTGCCAACCGAAAAGAAAAAAAAGTAGAGCTCTTATGGGCCAATAAGATCACGCAAAATGCGTGTGATTATAAGCTTATAAGTGTAGCAAAATAGAAAAATATCATTATAAGTTACGAGAAATATAATATTTCTCGTAACTTATAATAGTACTTTTTTATCATTAACCCACAGAGCAGACCAGCTTGCTGCAATATCGCTACTCTAAATTTTTCTACTCCTAACATCCCTACTCCATAACATCCCTACACTACAACAACCCTACTCCCTAACATTTCTACTTTGCTATAACCCTTTAGGGTTAGGCCTACTCCGCACTATATGCACTCGATTAGCCACTTGACATAATTCAAAAAAAAAACAGTCAATGGCAGCGTTCAATGGCAACAGCAAAACTAATCTAAAGTCTCCAAATGATAAGTTTTGCTAGCAAACTGCTGAACGGCTAATATCTGTCACTTGTCACAACCACCATTTGAGGTTAGAAATACCCACAAAAAGTACATTCCCGCGCTTTTAGAAAATCAATCAAAACTAATCATCTCAAAACGTTGATGAGAAATGATTCAGCAACATCTGTCAATCAACTGATCATAGCCTTTAGTAGTAATTTGACAGCTTTCGATAAGTTTTGCTATTTCCATTGAACGCAGTCATTGTCAAATATGCATATACTTAGTTTATTAATTATAATTATTCGTTTATTAGTACACGTTATAAGAACGCGGGCAAAGATACTATTAGAAAAACGCATAATATGCATAAAATGCTATTCTTTTAGAATTATACGCATAGACTAGCACTTTCTAGGAAAAATATAAAATTATATGTATAGAAGAAAGTTTGTTTCGCGAACCATTTATTTATTATAAAGTGGCTAATCTAGTGCATATAGTGCAAAGTAGGGTTACTGGGGAGTAGGCATGTTATGGAGTAGAGTTGTTATAGAGTAGAGATATTATAGAGAATGATTTTTATAGAGTAGGAGAGTTGGATTAAGTAGCAATGTTAGTCTTCTGCCCACAGACAACCACTAACCCTTTAAATTTTAATAACATGTTTCTATATCACCCCATTGATATACCGACTCTCTAATAATGTAATTTTATGATGAGTTTTCAAACAAATATATGGCATGTAAGACAAATCTTAAGTATTGTATTATAGCATGAAAACATACATTTTTATTAACGAAAAACGGTAACCATGGTCTGTTTCATCAAGCAAGATAGTAAATTAAAAATCAGACAGTAAATATTTTTACAACAAGTTTGAATAGTATATGTTAGTGTATAAAATATAGTTATGTTTTATAAAATAAACTACGCAGTGTTTTCGCACATCCAATACTCAAATCTGTTGTGCGATTTTTAATTTACTATCTTGCTTGATGAAACGGACCATAGGGAAGCCTTTTCAGTAACTGTAACCAGTGACGTCATAAAACGCTTAAGACGCTCATTTGACTTTAATATATCCAAAACCCGTAGGCTGAATTAAATTACTGTACTTTCGCAATATATTTTGTAAAAAATTCTTTCTGTATAATAAACTTTAGATTTAGGGTAGAACCAAATCAAATAAATTATTTTCGTTGATTGCAGTTTATATCATCCTAAAGCTAAGACTATTAGTAAAAAGTATTACTTAATATTTGTAGCTACAAAAAAATAAGATTAATTAAAGAAAAGACCTTTTTCCTTTATGGATATAACAAAATCATTGAACTCTCACAATATGGATTTTCTTGACAAAGCAAAAGCTTTTAATTTTTAACAAAGTAAAGCTTTTTTATTTTTAAGCTGTCACTTGCAAGGTCCGAACTGGTACTTTTTTAATTCTGTGATAGAAACATTAAAGGTCACTTTTAACAAATGCTGTTAAGGTTGGCAGCTTCAAAAACCAAACTAAACAAAATAATTAACAAAGCGTTTCCAATCTTTATTTTTATTTGTAGGGTATAGCAGGTAAACCGGCCAGATTCTTAATATGGTCAATTTTCTGTATTTTTAAAACAAACGGTAAGCGATGGTATATATAGCATTTATAGTATTAGAGACCTGCAAAAAACTTCTTAAACGATAAAAAAAGGAAATTTTAGAAATCAGTATATCAAAAAAATAGACTTGGTTCTTAGTATAGAAACCCTTTTAATGATATTTATCTACATTTAGGTTTATTAATGTTCACATTACAACACTTGTTCTTTTTGAAGATACGAAACTTAAATGCTTTTGTTTTTCCATTTTGACAGTACTTTTTTTCTATTGTTAAGTAATTATTAACGTAATTAGGCTATAGTATACACCAATAAATAGTTGTATATGCGCCAACCACTATATATTGCATATAATACAACAACTGAAAAGTAAGCGTGTTCGGTATTTACAAACTAGTGCAGTTGTTTGATTTACAACAACAAACTGTTAACCGATCAGGGTTTTCTTTCTCGCGCAGAGAGGCTAACAGAGCCTGGTAGGGAGAGATCTAGAAATGTAACGGACCGCGCACAAGAAAAAAAAAAGTATTCGGGGAAAGAAAGATAGGTGATACGCGTACCTCTAACAACTGGTGAATTCAGCCGCGTGGTTTGGTGGGCGTGTTCATATTTAAAAACTCAATTCTGTTCCTACGTTTGAAGAGCTGTGATTTGAGTGTTCTGTGATGTATTTTAAATTAATTTATGCACTGAAAAAACGAATATTTCTAGTTGTAAAAGTTCCATACCGTAGAATTCGAAAGACACAATAAATTTTCGGTATTTCGTAGAATAAGAAAACATTCAGAATGTAATATTACAGTACGCAAAATAGTTTATTTTGTTGCCCGTATGTATACCGGAAATTTAATTTAGCCATAAAAATACTGCTAAAAATTATAAAATTACCTAAAGCTTTTCGGAATATTATCGGCATTAATTGTGGCAACAAAATAACCAATAATGCTTACCGGAATCCTTTCTTTCAGTGTGTTCTCTTAGAAACTACATATCACATGTAAATAAATGTACATGTACATGCTCATCGTTGGGTATATTTATGTACATAAAAATTTTAGCCCAAAATGCCTACTTACAGTATTTTGGTAAAACGTTTATTAGAATCAGCTGATTGTCGCCATCTTTATTAATCATTCTTCCTCAAAAAAATATTATAGTGACAACAACGTTGTTGTATTATTAAATAATTTAAATAGTCTATTTAATATAACGTTATAATGTTTTAGAATAATCGTAAAAATGGTATTATACATATGTATATGAGGTATATAATATAACTTGTTACAACAACGTTTGGTTGTACTATTTTTTTATTTTTTTATCAGTGTAATATATGAAGCCGCGGAGGTGGATATGGTCCTGGTTCATGAGTGGCTATGTTCTCAAAAATTAAGTCTTAATATAGAAAAAACTAAATTTATGACTTTCTCATGTTATCAAAATGATCAACCAAAAACTGATACTTTGAAAACACACACAAATGACTGTAATTTCATAAATTGCAGTTGCAAAACTATTAATAAAGTGGAGAAAATTAAATATCTTGGGATCACTATAGATCAATTTCTTAGATGGGATGAACATGTTAAAATGTTAAACAAAAAATTAAGAATAGTTAGGCATAAAATATATACCTTAAAAGATATAATTAATTTAAAAATTCTGAAAATTGTATATTCGTCTCTTGCAGAATCACTCTTAAGATACGGTCTTACTGTCTGGGGAGGAATGTATACTACACATTTATACCATCTTCAAATAACACAAAAATTCTATAATTAAAATTATTTTAAAAAAGCCATATCTATATACTACGAATGATTTATATAATGAGATGCAAGTACTAAATATTAGAAACCTGTATGCATACAGATGTCTTCTCTGGAATTTTGGTAAAATATGTCCAAATGGTGACTATAACACAAGAGCAAATAAAAATCTAAACGTAAATCTTCCATTATTTAAAAGATCAATCTTTCAAAGATGTATGACATATTATAGTGTCAAGTTTTGGAATATCATACATACCCAATTAAAACAAATTAAAAAATTTAAGGAATTTAACAAACAACTAAAAATATTTATTTTAACAAATCCTCAGATTTTTAATAATATCTTTATATAAAATATTCTAGGACACAAAATTTTTCTTACCGGTACTCTCTCAAATGCAATTACAACTCATTCATAGCAAGAATTTAATTTTGTTTTTATTATAATAAAAAATACCTTGTATCCTGCGCTCCTCTCAGAAATCCACACACAAAATCACACTTCTCTCTTCGTCTGCTCTCTCTCTCTCTCTCTCTCTCTCTCTCTCTCTCTCTCTCTCTCTCTCTCTCATTTTTTAAGCCTAAATTTAAAAAATCGGAAGGTTATAGGAAAAAATATAAGAAAGAAAATAAATAAAAATATGTATATAGTTTTAATAGTATTATGTAAAATAAATAAAATAATATTATTCAAATGAGCATATTTTCGATACAAACATTTCTGTTTAGTGAATAATATGCTTATTTCTATCTACCAATGTTAAATTACTAAACAATTTTATTAATTAAATAAATAAATAAATAAATAAATAAATAAATAATTTGCAGGCCTGTATTTTTCCTAATATTATCAAATGCCATCCGAGTAATTTTAGATATTATATATTATATTATTGTTAGCTTTGGATTACGCAAAATATTGATGTTTGTTTAAATTTAAACACAAACTGTATATTGGATATATCCCATATCTGATATTTACACATATGTATGCATCTTGTGATGTTATGTAGCGCAATAACGATGATTGGTATTGACTAGAAATTTGAGTTGACCATTTGGGATGATAGTATCTAGTTTTAGTATCAAATATAAAATTTGATCAATATTTTTTATTTTCAAATAGCGTTACTAGTTTTAAAGCTGGTGACCATTTACATTTCATTTTTCTCCCAGCTACATTTTTTATATGTCTTATAGTACCTACATTCAAATTAAGCTCTTTTCAAATTGCTAGGTTCTGGATCCGGTTCTTTTGGATTCCAGAAGCTGTGGAAATAAGGTACCCTAAAAATTTATTTTTAACTTTCCGAGTCATATATATTACATTTATTATATTTAGAAACCAAAATCTGGCGATTTTGCCTAATTTGAATTTACTTTAAGATATACGTATATAAAATACAGCCGGGAGAAAATAATCAAAATGATCACTAGGTCTTAGACTATAGGTACATTATCAGCAGATCATGGGAAATTGCGAGCTATTAGTCATCTTTGGTCATGTTTTTTAGCTGTTATGTATCATAAATACACTGGCGTTGCTTTGTTCCAGAGAGAGAGGTGCAGCCGTCTTGCGGTGCACCGCGGTGGCTTCTAGTCAGTGTTAAATTGATGCTACGCTCATGAACGAAAAACTTCTAGCTTATCCCCGGCGTATGATTAGAATCATAGGCAGGAACGCTATAGTTACGTAGTAATTACATAGATACGACCAAAATGGGGAAAAATATAAGGGTAACAATTACCATCTTGTTACGTGTTTGTAACTTAGTTCGGAACGATCTCGTTACAAAACGTAGCCACGTAATTGTGTGCTAGTTATTACTTACTACTACATGTGCATAGACATTTGTCGAAATAGTTTAGTTTTTTTTTGTCGAAGGTGCGATATACAAATAGTAAAGACGAAAATTTTTTAGTGAATATTGATAATAATAATTCTAAAAAACTAATGGGCCAAGAAAAATATGTAGTTTAATTGTTTTTAAAAGTAAATTATATAATTGAAAACTATTTTAAGGTTAGGAACGCAAAATTATTTTTTTTTAGTAAAATGTTTGTTTTTAACCTCGTACTATTCTACTTAATTAAGCATCCCCTAAGTCCAGGACTTGTGTGGGCTAGTAGTAGAGGGAACCACCGGCTTTAATTGACTTTCGAACCAATATATCTAGGGAGTACGCCTTCGCCAAATTTCAATTATTAATTAACTGAAAAAGGCAATCGGCGCCAGTGAGGTTTGAACTCACGATCATTAGATCAGTGTCAGGCTATATCGATGCCATTGACCACTGAGCTAAATCTCCCATGTATTATAATGTATTTGTTATCATTTGGGAATAAAACATTGATCACTATTTACTTACTTTGAAGTAAAATTATGCTTAATTAAATATTTTTCCAATACAATTACTCATTAAAATAAAATATGGCGATTAAATTAAAACTATTATGTATTTTTAATGAGTGGCTATAACTGCGCGATAACTTTTGTAACTAACAAGTTATCTGTTACTGTTTAGTAATATATAAAATTTTAAAAACCTAGATGTTACCCATATTATAACCAAATAGGAATGGTTACTTTAAAGTAGGATTATGGTAACTCTTTATGGCTGCAGCGACGTACCTTTTGGAACATTAATATAACCCTGGTAGTCATTTTATTGAGTAATTACGTAGTTAAGACAACTTTATTATTCCTATTGAGTAAAAAAAGGATAAAAGTAATTTTCTTGGTATAATTTACTATTCTGTTGCCTATAAAAATATATTTAATTGTGTTCACACAATAAAGTTATATAATAAGTGAGATCTACGTAATAACAACTCATTAATGGTAGCGGTTCCAGTTCTTTAGGTAAAATTTACAAAGATTGCTAGTTGGGATATTTACACAGCTTATTTATTATACAGAGCGGTCCAAAAGTCACCCCCCCCCCCCTCTTAACTTTTGAACGAGTTTAGATATCGACTTCAAATTTGGAACTCTTAAATAAGACAACTTAAACTATCTTTAAGCTTATATTTGATACTTTTAGCTCTTAAAATGTGGGCAGGGGGGAATGGGGCAACATTTTTTTAAATAGAAAGGTGGGTCGTGTGATACATCATTTTAAAGCTTATAAAACTCTCCATTTAACTGTAAATTTTTAATTTTTTTTTAACATTTTTTTTGGGTTTAAAATAGGGTTGAAAATGGGTATTTTTGTCAAAATTTCTCTAAAAAATCCAAACAATTTTTTAAAAATGCCTAATTTCATAATGAAAAAGGGTAAATTATACTTTTAAACTAATTTTAGTTGACATGAATAAAAATTAACGAAAAAAAACTTAAAAATTTATTTTTTTAGCACAAAAAACTGAAAAATCAAAACCTTAAAAAACATGTTTAAAAATTTTAAAAATATATGGTTATATAGAGAATTTTAAAGGCTTTAAAATGATGTATCACACGACCCCCCTTTCCATTTAAAAAAAATTCCCTCCATGCCCCCCATGCTCACATTTTAAGAGATAAAAGTATCAAATATATGCTGAAAGATAGTATAAGTTATCTTATTTAAGAGTTCCAAATTTGAAATCGATATCTCAACTCGTTCAAAAGTTAAGAGGGGGGGGGGTGACTTTTGGACCGCACTGTATATTTTACAAAAAGTTGATAAAATTTAACCCGGTTGCGTTTGGAACTAACTGAACACGATTCTGTTAATATATGTTAAAATGTGTAACTTTTTTAGAGTGTAACCATACATACAAATTTTATCAAGTTAGTTTGGGAAACAATATAAGTATTTCCAATATCAATAACTAATAATCAATATCGGAAACTTCTTAGTTGTAAACTAGTATATTGCCAGCAGCGGTTAAACATAAATGTCGAAAACAAATAAATGTCCAAAATTAGTCAGTATATTTTGCCCTAACAGAATTGCTTTTTTCATATTTCAAGAAAGTAATGGACAATGTAAATGGTTTCGCTTTCACGGTTCGCAAAAAAGGTCAAATAAAATTAAAAATTGCCCAAGAACTTTGAAAATAAAATTTGATTCCTGGCCCTTTCCTTAAATAGGAAAAGTAAAAATTAAAAAATTTCAACGACAAAATTTTTTTTATCGCATTTTCTTGTTTTGAGTATTATAAAATAGATACACGCTGATTTATAATTTTCCCAATTCACCAATATTTGCTACAGTTTACTTTTTTCTGCTTAAACTTTTTACCTGTAACTCAAAAATTAAATATTAAATAATATAGGACCCCTTTGGGGGGCCTTAAAGAGGACGAAAGCCTAAATTTTTTAATTTTCCTGGGTTTATCTTGTATGCTCTATTTATATACCAATATAAGCTATTCTAGTAGTATATTAAATATTATTTTTTTAATAGGGGCTTTTGGGGGGTCTCGAGCCAAATTTCAGATTTTTTTTAGAATTTTAATGTACAAAAAATATAATATTGTAAATATTTTCTAGATATTGTAAAAGAGTGTTTAAAATGTCGGTTTGGGGGTTAATTATTACATAATATATAATATATATTATTATATATTATATTATATATTATTATTATTATATATTAATATAAAAAAGATATATAATAATAATATTATTATGTACGCGTACGTGCCAAATTTGGTTTATATTTCTCCTGAAAGTTGTTAAAGAAGTCTTTTATAAAAGACTTACTATATCTAATAATTATACATACATAATTATGTACATAATATTTCTATAATACATTATGCCTAAAACTTTAAAATCTCTACTTTCGGCTTAAAGAAGAGATATCAGACGATCGGAAGAAAAAGAAAAAACATTTTAAAACTTACTTTACAAATCAATTTTTTTTGAAAGGTTTGAAGGGATTTTTTAATTTATTAATTAATTAAATTTTTGCTTTTATTTTTTCTGTACTTTTATATTTCAATTTTGTTTAATACAAAATATAATTTCCACTTATAACTTTATTTGCTTTTAATTTATTGCCTTTCCTCTGGAATTAAAAAATCCCTTCAAACCTTTCAAAAAAAATTGATTTGTAAAGTAAGTTTTAAAATGTTTTTTCTTTTTCTTCCGATCGTCTGACATCTCTTCTTTAAGCCAAAAGTAGAGATTTTAAAGTTTTAGGCATAATGTATTATAGAAATATTATGTACAAAATTATGTATGTATAATTATTAGATATAGTAAGTCTCTTATAAGAGACTTCTCTAACAACTTTCAGGAGAAATATAAACCAAATTTGGCACGTACGCGTACATAATAATATTATTATCATATATCTTTTTTATATTAATATATAATAATAATAATATATAATAATATATATTATATATTATATAATAATTAACCCTCAAACCGACATTTTAAACAATATCTAGAAAATATTTATAATAAAATATTTTTTGTACATTAAAATTCTAAAAAAAAATCTGAAAATTGGCTCAAGACTCCCCAAAGCCCCCTATTTAAAAAAAATATTTAATATACTACTAGAATAGCTTATATTGGTATATAAATAGAGAATACAAGATAAACCCAGGAAAAATTAAAAATTTAGGCTTTCGTACTCTTTAAGGCCCCCCAAGGGGGACCTATTTGTTAGATATTATTTAAAATTTAATTTTTGAGTTACAGGTAAAAAGTTTAAGCAGAAAAAAGTAAACTTTAGCAAATATTGGTGAATTGGGAAAATTATAAATCAGCGTGTATCTATTTTATAATACTCAAAACAAAAAAGTGCCATAAAAAAAATTTTGTCCTTGAAATTTTTTAATTTTTGCTTTTCCTATTTGAGGAAAGGGCCAGGAATCAAATTTTATTTTCAAAGTTCTTGGGCAATTTTTTATTTTATTTGACCTTTTTTGCGAACCGTGCTTTATTATGAAACCATATAGATTGTATGCTACTCAGTACAGTAAAACCAGCAATAAAAACTTTTCGCAAAAAAATGAACCGACTTCTGTGTCTGTAAAAAGTAAAAAATAAAAAATATTTAAGTCGGTGCCAATTTCACCATTCCCTAAATTTATTACTAACAATTTCATTATTTTATTATTGTTTGCTGTGAAATTGGCACCGACTTAAGTATTTTTTATTTTTTACTTTTTAGAGACACAGAAGTTGGTTCATTTTTATTGCGAAAAGTTTTTATTTTTTACTTTTTAGAGACACAGAACTTGCAGATTTGTAACGTCATTTAAGCTAAATTATAATTGTCCTTCCATCTCGGCAAGCTGCTAACGTCACAATGAACTAAGAGTACCCAAGAGTCTAACCAACCTTATTTTAAACGAAATAGTAAAGAACATCTTATTAAACTTTAAGCGTTAAGTAATAATCAAATAACGCCTTATGGTAAAATCACAAAATTTATCATTTTCTCTTGGTATTTTAATATTACAGGTCCAAAGAATCAAGTATAGAGGCATTTAAAAGATTTTCAGTTTGCCGCAATATTTTAGTGACCCCTTAATAAAGTTATCCGGCTTATCCGAGTTATCCGATATTTCTCTAAAAATTTGGTTGGTAATAGAACCAAATTAAGCCGTTTTTAAGTGAAATTGCGTTAAAATGATTAGATTTATCTTAATTATCCGGCTTACCCGGCATTATCCGAGCTTTAAATTAAAACGGGACCACCTTGTGAATGCAAGGTTGCAAGAAGTTTCCTTAAATTCCGTTCATTCGTTCCAAAGTTATGCGGAAACAAACATAAAAAAGGACACACGTGGAATTGATAACCTCCTCCTTTTTGGAAGTCGGTTAAAAAGTAAATACCAACAGTTTTTACCCATTAAAATTCGGTTTAAATTGACCATTTTTCACTTCGCACCAAAAAGATAGGTGCATGACGGAATCTGCAGCTTTTGTTACTCATCGTAAAAACAACGGACTATTTTTGTAAAAAATTAGCGAAGACACCACCATTAATAACTGCATGACCCTAAATATGAGCTTTCCTGTTGAAAAACAGGCTTAACAGCTAGTATTGAATGTTTAGAGTGTGTATTTTTATTCTAAAAGATCATCAAAGTTTTAAAATTTTGTTCAAAATTTTGTATTATTATGAAATATGTCGAATAAATGTTTGAATTTTAGACAACCATTCTTTTGTTATATATGATCAATGTTTATTCAACAAAGTTGAGAAGAATGAAAATAAGATATGAAGTTATAAAATGCTTTGAATCCGAGAGGGTAATCTTCGCAAAAAAATAATACTTTTTATCCAATACATACAGATAATAAGACAATTACCAGCTTTATTTTAAATAGATAAACTCAATAATAACCCCCGCGTGGCTTTTACTTTATTGAGTGGATAATTATTTATTTTATTCACTTATCTGTCACTTGTCAAATTATTTTCTTGTAAATGTCATTAAAAATTTTAATAAAAATATGAATTCCTAAACTATTTATTGGATAAAACCTTGTATGGCACTCATGGGTATACTGATATTCCCCTTTTGAAAATTAACCTGATTGGCAATATCTTACTTTACCCACTAGTACCATAAATAACTATCAAATATTCGGGCGCAAAGTGTCACTTTCTTATAGGGAGAAATAGTTATTTTTGTATTAAGAGCGCAAAATTTGAAATTTCGCTTGAGCGTGCAACTCGCTGATCAGCAATCACGCGATAGCAAAAATCACATTTTGTGCTCGTAATCTAAAAAATATTTTTCCTAAAATCTACACTGATAGAACACTATCTTAATCAGTAGAGTAATTAGGTTATAAAATATAATAATTAATAGTTGTATATGCACCAACCACTATATATCGCATAGAATACAAAAATAAACAAGTAAACGCGTTTGGTATTTACAAACGAGTGCAGTTGTTCAATTTACAACATTTAAATATACATATTACATGTAATTACATGTAGATGTATACTCTGTTTCATTTCATTATTAGTAACTAAAAAAGTTACTAGGTTTGGTTTAGCTTTGTAAGTAGATCTTTTGGTGGAAAACGGTATTTTGCGTAAATTTTAAGTATCGTACAAATATGTCTTGAAAAAATAGGTTACATTTTGATGTCATATCATTCAGATAAAATTTAAACTTTTACAGTATTTTCACAAATATTAATAAAAATATTATAAAATGTATACTCTGAGACTTTGCCCAAAGGTAACAAATAAAAGTGTTAAAAAAAATTCAACAGTATTATAAACCATGGTTGGAAAAAACCTTAGAAGTCTTTATATGCTGTTAAATATCCACCACAATTTATAATCACTTATTTATCACTTACTTATTTATTTTATTACTTAATTATATCACTTTGTTTGCCTATATAAAATATATGCAGGCATTTTCAAAACAAAAATTATTTCTGATAGTGACAAGAGAAAAAACTCGAATGAAGGCTGGATAAAACGTGGGTTGTGCAGTAAATGGTCATATAAGGCCAATAGTAACCTATGTCATTTTTATATGTTACTTTTGTTCATAACCTCTTATAAATATTATTATTATCCTACTTCTGCGTTCCTATTTCTTGAATAACTTTTTTTCCGTTTATTACTTATTTACATAGTATTTATATTACTATCAGGTTTTACAATACCAGTTTAACAAAACCGGATACTTAGATGTTTTAACATGAAAAAATTCGTTTTGACAAACTATCTATTAAAATAGTTTTAACAACAGATAATTGTAGTAAAGTCATTAATATGTTAAAATTAAATGAATTGTTGCTTCGGTAAAACTGCACTCAATACAGAAACTTTTTTCAACTGATGCCCTACTAACAACTCTCCCTATTAAGTAACATAAACTGTATGTATAATATAAGTGCGATGTGCATTTCTCTATGTAAAAATTTGTAATTAAAAAGTTATGGAAAGTATGTTCCGGGTAATTTTAGTAGCTGAAATTTTGGGAAACTAAGTATTTTTTATATATCTATAAGTGTGCAAAATCTTATTATTTTGCAGGGTTAACCCAAAATCCGATAGAAACCTTTTGCGAAGAGTATAATAATCTAAAGTTTGATGTAAACAAATATTTCTTCTATAAAAAGCTGACATGACATAACGAAGAAAACTTTGGGAAATATATAGACAGAAAACTATAATGGGATAAATTATACATACACACCAAACTCATCAGAAAATGCGTTTTTATTATTTAGTTACTGCCTTATAATTTAGATATTTACTATTCTTTTTTTAGCCACTATTCTCACAAAAATATACAGGCAACTCATAAATGACTTTTTTCAATTATTTTTGTACATTTTGCATTCAGTCGACGGTTCGCTAAAGGCGTTCAAGGAGAGCTCTTGTACTTTTTAAGTAGAAAGTTACCATAGTAAAATGGACGATTACCATATTATTTTAAATACGATAGCATTTAGATCTATTTTGTGGTGAAGTTAGTCTAAATAGTAAATTTGACACTACTTTACTGTATGCTGTTTTATCCCTTTTTAGCTTTTAGTCTCAAATAGATTGTATTTTCTGTTCTATTCAAAATACTCATAAAATCCAGTTATATTGTTAGTCCATTCAAAGTTGGAAAAAACTTTATAAATATATCTGATTCAACCTACATAATTAGAAAAAATGACAGTCTTTAAACGCAGAATACAGGGTGAGTGATAAATATGGTACTATTTTTATTCTTTGTTAAAAACCTTTTTTTTTATGGTAAATTTTATTCTTTTTATCTGTACTAAAATTATGGTTAAAATAAAAAAAAATAGAAAAAAAAAATATTTTTTGAGGAGCGGTTATATGCAGCTATTTATGCCGAGCCGTGGTAAACTGCGCATGCGCAAGCGCATGCGTGTTTAAATATATATCATTTTAAATAAAAAACAATTTTTAACAAAAAAGAAAACACCAAATAGATGCCAAACCAACGTTAACGTAAGCCATATATGTGGGTATATGTAGTTACCTGGGTACCAACAAAACTTCAGAGTGCAAGAATATGTAACCAAAAATAGTAAACTTCTTCCGTTTGGGCCTAGTAACTGATCTTTCTCCAACATTGTTAAATTAGTTGAAACGAACGACTTTAAAGGTAAAGTAGTCTCCGTAAAATGGCAGAGGGTTGGTATTAAAATTTATGGGCCGAGTAATTCTATGAAATAGACCTTCGTTCTTATTTTGTATAAAATAGAGAGTTCCATGATACTTTGTTTTTATGTATTATTTTCAATTTCTCAATACAGAGTGTCTCATTAAATTACACTATGCAACAAATCGCAATTTTATTTGCCCTGATATGAAGGTAAATTTTTCTTACTAATTCAAGGATGTAGAATCCGAATCTGTCCTTAGAAAAAATTCAACAAATCACATTTTTGAGATATAAGTACAGGAAATAATGACTTAATGAATCTTTAAAAAAAAATAGTACGATTTTGAAAATTTTATTACATATTAAAAAAAATACCAGAAATTCAAAAATACACATGCTAAGGACCTACTGTTACAGTAAGTAAGCAAAAAAAAATAAAAAGCTTAAAATTAAAGTGCACAGTTTACTTAATTGCTCAATTGTGGCAAAACTATCAAGTTTGTATAAAAATTTCATAGGACTTAATTTGGAGATTATAAAATTCTCTACAAAAAATATACATACAAATATTTTTTTATTTGGCTTAGTTTGTTCGTAAAAAGTAAATAAATGAAAAAGCAATAAAATTAAATCAAGGTGTAAACTATTTTCCCGCGCGCAAAAAATATATTTTTCTTATCAATTTAAAGACTTAGAATCAGAATTTTACATTAAAAAAATATACCACGTCTTATTTTTTAAATTTCAGTACAGGCAATTATGCTTTAAAAATAATTTATTAAAAACAATTTGCATATTTTTTGTCGTTTTTTTAATGGTTCTACATCACAAAAATGTTAATTCATTACATAAGGACCTTATTACTTAACATATTTCTAGCTCATTTTCGACCCCCTAGTGATGGTTTTTGTGGTTTTTTAGTATGAGTACGTGGCGCTAATCTTGTTCCCTTAGAGGGTTGATCTCCTCACCCCTCCACTAGTTAGTTGTGTAACGGGATCCATTTTTCTAAAACAATTTTTTTTCCCTAGTATCCCTAATAATTTTAGTTATAAATTCAAAGTTACCATAATCTAAAATGAGTATTTTTTAACTAATATTGAGTTGCCTGATCCAAATTTGTCCTCACAATATTTTTATCTCTTATGCCTTTAGAACAAAAGAGAGTTAAACTAATAATGTTTTACTACTTTTACCTAATTTTTCTCAGAAACTTAAGGTAATAGAAACATTCTGAGGCGAGATTCGGTTTCAGCGACCCAAAGTTAGTTAAAAAACATATGAAAGTGTTATTTTTAAATATTATTTTAGGTTCTAAAATAAATAAATTATTTTAACATGCAATTTTTGCAACATACCTACTTTTTTACTCAGTTTTAAATGAAGTATCACCTTGCAGCATTTAAATTTTATTGATGCTTTTTTTTTGTTCCCCATTCAATATGTCATCTTCGAAGGGCCGTAGCTCCCTTAGGCTCATTTTCGGAACAACCTTTTTACAAACTTTTTTTCATATTTTTGTATGTAGAATCACTTTTAAATTTTGGCATGACAGTTACTGATCACCCTGTACATTAACTATTAAACTATACTATACTTAAAATTCTTATACGAATTTTCCGTATAGATAAAAATTAAATGTGATAAAAATGTGAAAAAAATGGCTTTAAATTGGGATTTAAACATAAAATCTCTGTAAAAATATATGGATGTTTTAGAGAAAATTGAATCATTATTTTAAAACAACCAGTATTATAGTCAAACACCGAGTAGAAGGTGCAGTGTGTTAAAAAGTAACTAATTTTTAACACACTGTCTCCTGTATCGTTCAATCTACATCCCTATTATTATAGGTACATACTTTCCACATTTTCCTAGCTATTTCAGATGGCTATGGAGATATAATGCTTTACCTTTCAGAACGTATTCTCTTTGGCGTTGAATTGATAGTATAAAGGACAATGGGCATTTTGAGCCCACCATCAGCAGCAACAAATTACATGTCATTAGAAAGGTATTTTTATGTAAATTGTAAATGTTTTTAATCCAAAAACATACTTTAGGCACCGAAGTTCCGAGTTTTATTCCAATTTATTCCAATTCCATTAAAATCAAAAACGAAAAAAATAAAAAAAAAGTTTTTCAACAATTTTTTTTTTTTCAAAGAAAAGTTTCTTTTTTTTGTAAAAGGAAAAATAAATTGAAACAAATATTTAAAAAAAAATAGTTTTTACCCCATTTTACCCCCCTACCCCAATCCGATTTTTACCAAAATCAATCACAGCCTACAACTTTGGATAATTATTACTCAGGAACGCTTCGGTCTAAAGACTTCAAATTTGGACCATAGGTTGATTATAATATATTATAATAAACCTATGGTCCAAATTTAAAGTCTTTAGACCGAAGCGTTCCTGAGTTTTCGTGATCACAAATTTCCCGGAAACACGGACCAACAGACCGACATACCGACAGACCGAATTTTTTTTTGACGGAAATTATATGGTTTGGATATAAAACGTCCAGAAATAAATAAAAGCAATAAAAAATTTTCGAAATTTTTATACTAACCTTCCTTGGGGAAAGTAATATTGTATGGAGGTCTATAACTCGGATCTTAGCTGCCTAAGTTATGTTTTTGAATTAAACTTATTAATTTACACCTTTCTACTCATAATTTATTATTGTTTAGCCTAAATCCCTTATAAAAATCCACATTTTCCTTTTCTTGAAAATTTTATATTCATTAGATATTCCATTGTTGGGTTATTGTTTATACAATGTTTCTGACAGAATAAATAAATAAAATACTGCTACCAACAAAGTTATGCTTTCCCCTATCACAATGGTTTTTTGCAAATTTTAACTTTTGGTTTCCGACCCCTGATTTTTTTTTATAAATTGATTAAACACACCATAAAAAAATCGACGATATCGTTTTTTTACATCGGAAAAAAGCCAATATACGAATTTTAACGAAAAGTACCCCCCGCCCCTCAGAGGGTGGACTTTTTTATTATCAGATTCACTTCCAGCAACCTCAAAAACCCCAATATACCAATTTTCACAAAAACAACTCTCTGCCCCTCAGGGGATAGAGAATTTTTTTATTATCAAATTTCAGCAACCTCAAAAACCCAAATATACCAAGTTTCATAAAAACTACCCCTAACCCTCAGGGGGTGAAATTAGAAAAAATTTATTTTCAGATTCAGATTCGTAGACCCCAAAAACCCCCATATACCAATTTTTACGAAAATAATAAAAGTATTTAAAAATATTTACCCCCTCACCCCCTCGGGGGTAACAATTTTCTATTTTTTGTAAAAAAATTATTTTTGAAAATTTTTGAATGATTACAAGGCTTTCCCGAATTTTTGAAAAATTTTAAAATGAGAAAACAAAACCACCGTACAGTAAACTATACTGGAAATTCAATAAAACCTACAGTGACCCATACATCTGCTGCTTTCGTATAAGGGGTCAGCCTTTGCGACGAAATTACCTTAATTATGGTATCACAATTTGGGGTTCATCTGCTAATATGGAAAGAATATTACTTGCTCAAAAACGTTTAATACGAGTATTAAATGGATCAGCTTATTTAGATCACACTGCACCAATTTTCATTAAATTAAACATCATGACCATATATTCTCTTTACATGTACAATATGGCTATATTCGTAAAAAATCATCTTGAACTTTTTGTAACTAATGGTTCGATTAATAAAAAAATGCATACTCGAAACGCACATGTACTTAGTATTCCCCAACCTAGAACCACCACTTTTGAAAAGTTACCCCACTACATGGCAATACAGATCTACATTAAACTTCCTACGCATCTAAAAGGTCTTACATTAAATAAATTTAAAAATGAGACAAAAAAATATTTCATGAGCAATCCATTTTTTTAGTTTGCAGGAATATTTTAGAGCGTAGGGACGGTCAACTTTATTATTGTTGTTTGATAACAATATATTGTTTATTTTACTTTGTTTTAATTGAAACTTTTAATCTGTTTGTATATGTACTTTATACTTACTTTATATTTATACAGGGTGAGTTTTTTAAAGTGTTACAAGGGAATATCTCGAAAACAGTTAAAAAAATTTTGTGAAATTTTGGTGAAGTAATAGGGAGGCAGGGGGGCATATTTAAATATACTTTTTTTTAATTCGAATCTACTTAAAAAATTAGGTATACTTATATGCAAAAAAGAAATTGATTTGCTCTTTCGGTAATTGAATTATGATTTATTAGATTAAAATACTAATGAAGTTTTTTTTTGTTTATTTGTTTTTTTATTTGATTCCATGATAACGCGTTTTTTTAAATTTAAGTCAGTCGAGAATTTTAACAGTTTGACGAATATTTCTCAGTTTATTGCAACTCCATAACCTAAAGAGCAAATCAATTTTTTTTTGTATACCTTATTTTTTACGTAGATTCGAATATTATAAAAAAAAGTACATCATCCCATTTAAAAATTCAAAGTTACCCCCCGCCCCTCAAAATAGGAAGGGGGGTAGGTGTCAAAAATATGTTTAAATGTGTCCCCCCGCCTCCCTATTACTTCAGCAAAATTTCAGAAAAAAAATTTAGACCGTTTTCGAGATATTCCCTTGTAACACTTTAAAAAACTCACCCTGTATACTATTGTTTTGACATTATCCAACAAATTGTAAAATTTTCTATGGAAATAAATATTATTATTATATTATTATTATTATTATAATTAAGCGAGTGGCACCCGAACTGGTATGATCTTCGCCTTTTACCACACATTCGCAACTGAGTCACTGCAGGTTGAATTTCCAGTATAATAGTACGTATAATATAAGAGAATACTTTAGTGTAATGTTCTAGGAAGAGCTTTACTAAAGTTTACTGCTTTCCGAGTGAATAATTTTTGATAGCTTATCTCAAATTCTTGAAAGCGAGTATAAAAATTTTACTATCCTTGTTTTTATTTCCATTAAATTTTATTCTATCAAATAGTTTCTATATTTTGAAATGGATATGGATTACACAGTGCGTGACAAAAGTCTGGTTTCTTTTAACTTTTGAACGGCTCAAGATATCAACTTCAAACTTGGAACACGTAAATAATAGTATATTGTTTTACTAAGAGGAAAAGTGAAGCTTTTTTACTAGTCTGTAGAATTTACAGAAGACGCGAAGCGGAGTCCGGAAACTACAGACGAGTAAAAAAAAGCACTTTTCCTCTAAGTGAAACATACTATTTTTTCTTCAAGCATATTTCTTTTTAAATATTAATTTTTGAATTTAATTTATTCAGTAATTTTTTTTTATTAAAATAGGCTAATAAAACCCTTTCGAAATAAACTTAAACCTTCCTTAGCTCATTTTAAATTTTTTTCGTAGGCTAAATCGTACTATTTGCAGTTTCAGAGAGATTTGTAGGTGTATAAACCATATATTCTTCTTCAATCATTTTTAATCAATTTCATAAAAGGTTTTTGCACAGAATTTCGAGTTAACCACCTGTTTACATAATAAACAAACAAGTTTAAAGTATGGCTGTCATCAAAGTCAAAGATTGCTGCCGCCAGTGGTGGTTTTGCTAACTAACTTTTTTTTACTGTAAAAAAATAGATCACTTCTAACTAGTGTGTTCAGTTATAAAATATGAACATTTTAGTATGCTTGAAGAAATAATTAATTCCATATTATTTCTTAGTATATTTTTTGGTATTCAGCGTGAGTCGGGATGATGAGACCAAACTCCAGATGTGTACTCTACACATAAAAATAATTAAAAAAAACTTATATATTGTTATCGGATTTTTATTTGTTTTCAAGTTATAGCGTCATCAAAATTTAGTATTAATCTAACGTTCTTGTACTAAATCATACCAATTTTTGCTTCTTTTCTAAATAATACGTCTTAAATAACTACCTATGTAAAACAAAAAAACTTAAGTTAAGTTCTCCATAAAAAGTAAAACACAATAAAATGACGCTATAATTTGACAAAAAAAAAATCGAATAACAGTATATTGGTATTTCTCACAAATGGTGAAAATTTGTGTCCCCAATTAACTATACTTAGGCGTTTTGATTTCAAAGAACGGCACGAGAGAAAATGAAATTAACAGAAAATTATGACAACAAATAGAGCTTTTTACGCAAATAAAAAAATGCTAACAAGTAAACTTTTATCCAGAAAGACAAAAATAAAAATATATTTAACAATTATTAGACCCATATTAATGTATGCTGCCGAAACAACTTCAATGACACAGAAAGACGAAGAAGACTTGCGAATAATTGAAAGAAAAATATTAAGAGCAATAAATACTAGGTCCACTAAGAATAGCAGAGAAAAAAACTGTGGCAAAATTGCAACTGTTACGAAATTGACCGTTGTTATTGTATTCTAATATATAGTGGTTGACGGGTATACAACTATTTGTTGTTGTATACTATAACCTAATTACGTTATCGGTTACGCTAGTGTTCTATCAGTGTATACTTTTTTAGCCCGCAAAGAGTATTATAATAAGCGAGTATCGGTGCCTGTGAATAGTATAATAATCTATGGATCTTAACCGTTTCATTTAAAAATACACTTGCCACAAATTTATTTTTAAAAAGGAATCGATTTCGCATATCCACTTATATCTCGGCAAACGTTTACTATATCGCAGATACACGTTTAATAAAAATAAAGATTATTAAATTTTCAAGGGTAATTTCACCAGTGATAAAAGATGATTATCCTCTTTTTATTAACTTGCTTTGAAAGCATGCACAGGGTGATCGAAACTTGAGTACTTCGAGCTCTATTTCAGCAAGAGTAAGAGCAATTTCAAAAATTGTTTTTTATTTTAAATCTCCTTACTTATTTTTGAAATATATGAAATATAAAGCAAAGCCTTGTTTTCTTTAAAATCATTGTATAGCGATACCAACTGAGTTTATTTTTCCACAAACAGTTAAATTTCGTTTATATAGTCCTAAAAATAAGCATTGAGTTTATAAAACTTTCTTTGTTAAAATAAAAAAAAATAAATTATCGGTGCAAAATTAATGTATTTTTTTATTAGTATTACTTATACTTTTAGTTCAGTATACAGTGCGTCCAAAAGACACACACGTAAATAAGACAACACAAACAAAGCAAATAATTGATATTTTTAGCTTTTAAAATGGGGGCAGAGGTCTGGGGGAAATTTTAAGTAGAAAGTTGGTAGTCTTTTAAAGCTTTTAAAATTCTCTATTTGAGCATATGCATGTTAGTTGCACTCTTCATGACATATTATGTTATTTAAAATTAGTTTAAAAGTATAATTTACGTTTTTTCATCATGAAATTATTAATTTTTCCCATTATGTTTGATTTTTTTAAGAAATTTTGACGTAAATTCTTATTTTTAACCCTAGTTTATATCCCCAAAAATAATGTCTAAAAGTTAAAAAAATAAATGGTTAAATAGAGAACCATGTTTAAGGAATTGTTTTATCCGACATTTTTTTTTATATTATTGACAGCGCAGGGAGTTTCAAATTTTCAAAAAACAACAATAATCGTCATAGACAAAAAATTCGTGGATATAATTTGTTTCATGAAAAAATAAAAGACTTTTTTTTCAAATGTCCGTCTGTACAGACGGACATCTGTCCGTCCGTCCGTCCGTCTGTCTGTTCGATGTCACGATTTTTGTAGACACGAGTACTCAAGAACGAATAATCCGTTCGTATTGAAACTTTTTCATGAAAAAATAAGAAACTTTTTTTTTCAAATGTCCGTCTGCAGCTGTCCGTCTGTCTGTCCGATATCACGATTTTTGTAGGCACGATAACTCAAGAACGAATAATCCGATCGTATTGAAACTTTCAGGAAAAATCAAGTTCTATGAGGGGAAGTAATCCCCCCAGAAACAAAACAGTTATGGGGATTACACTTAAAAAAAAAACGAAAAAAGCTGAAAGAAAATTCCGATTAACGTAATTTTTTCAGGATCAATTCTACAAAAAAAAAAATAAATAAAAAAAATTGAAAAAAGTTTTTTTAGAATTTTTTTTTCAAAAATCTTTTTTTTTTCGTTTTTCGCAAAAATTTAATAAAAAAATTAAAAAATTAAAAAAAAATAAGTTTTTTTGAAAACTTGAAAAAAAAATCATAAATTATTTGTTTTTCAAAAAAGATCTTTTTTAAAACAAATATTTTTTTTATTTTTTTTTGAAAATTATTTTTGAAATTGCAATTTACTGTGAATATAATGGAATGCGAAGTATTACATATCAACATGGTTTGTTTCTTCCTAGAGACAATTTTAAGGATTAAACTAAAATTAAAAATGGTAGGAAAGATAAAGACTATTTTTCCTATAATATTTTATACTTATTCTTGATCCTTTATTTTTTTTTTAATAAATAAGTTTTAGAGATTGATTTATCTTCAAACAAAAATCACTTAAATCATTCGCAAACAAAAAAGTTAAAATTTTTAAACAGATTACTTCGACGCATTATCTAAAAACTTTTTAACTAAACTAATAAATTTATTTTCTTTGTATTATATTCAAAGAGCGTAAGCAAACTTTGATATTACGTGCAGAAATTGACTTCTCTACTAAAACAAAAGAGAAATAAATAATTTTCTTGTAAGAAATATGCGAACTTTCCGCAAAAAGGATCCCCAGTTGTTGGGTACAATTTAGGATATTCTATAATTTTTAAACAAAATAGTATATTAAAGTACTAGTTTCATAACATACGTTTTTAGCGCACGAGTACAAGTTTAGAAAATGAGCTGCTTGCGGTGAGTTTTCTAAATACTAGTGCGCTAGAAACGAGTGCTTTATAAAAAGTACAGACCTCTTATGGGCATATAAGAACACGCAAAATGCGTGTGATTATGAGCTTATAAGAGTCGCAAAATAGAAAAAGATAATAGATACTGTCCCTGAAATGACACTAAACTTCATCTTCATATGATCATGATAAAAAGAATGCACTTTTAAAAGAGAATATAAAAAAATTATTTGTCTCTTAGGTTATGTTTTTCTGTAAAGTTATCGATAATAACGGAATATTTGTTCTAAATAAAATTGCTTATAATCTATGAATTAAAAGTATTTTTTTAGGACGAAGATGCCTTTTTTTACTTTCGATATAATATTATGCACATTAGGGTGTAAAAAACACGTTTATTTGTAAGTTATAAGGCCCTCTCATGCATACATACATGATCATATAGTGAAAAATACCATAACAACATTCTGTGCCAAATTTCAGTTAAAAAAAAAATAAAAACTAGAAAAAAATAACTACTATATATTTTTTAAAAGTCACGATTGTTTTTAATTAAATGTACCGTATACCGCATGGTGCAAAATACAAAAAATTAAATCTGTGTCAAATTTCAGCTTACACAAAGGAAATTTGGCAGACACTTACTACCTTGTGACCCTTAAACATATCATATATACACCATTTTGTGTTCCCCCTAAGTTCTTATATCTGTTTAAAACTTTTTTTGTATATCTAGCAGTTATTAAAATAATAAAAATTATCATGATTGTCTTAAAGGAAATTCTAATTAAGCTATTTACAAATTACCAGGTTTTGAATCCGGTGCCTTCGGGTGTCAGAGTAGCATTTAAGGGAACCGCATCTAAAACCTTACTAATTAAAAATAGTTTAATTAGAATGCACTAAAGGACATACAGAGTATTCAGTAATTATCATGCCAAAATTTATGAGGTGATCCAAAAACATAAAAAAAGTTCTTAGAAAGGTTGGTGCTGAGCAGCCTTAAGGGAGCTACGGCCCTTTAAAATTGTACTAAAAATAAGGTTTTTAATTAATAACTGTGGTACCCTTTAAGCTAAAGCGACGAGAATTGCATGTATACCAGTATTATAAGGGCAATTATTTTGTGTATTTAGTTTTTTTAATTTATCCAGAGGCGTGTCTAGACGGACAAAATGTGTGAGGCTTAACACATTTTTACCCCAAACTTTTTTATTTGAATTTTTTTAATTTTTTTGTAAAAAATATAGATTCCTTGAGTAAAAATACATAAAAAATGTCATTGGTTAATCAATGTATAGTGTAACACTGTAGGAGCAACGGTTAAAAAAAAGTGCTATTAAGAGGAAGTAGGGTATTTCGGTGAATACTTTTTTGCTTAGTTTTAAATGAAGAATAATTCTGCAGAATTAAAATTTTATTACTGCTTTGTTTGTTCCCCATTCAATATGACCATCTTCGAAAGGCAGTAGCTATCTTACCCTGGTAGAAAAGTACATAAATCTAACTTAACAACTTAACATAACATTAGATTAGTGACATTTTTATGTTTAGTTATACAATAACGTTGTAAAATATATAAATCTAACCTTAAAAACTAACGTTTGACAAAAACGTTATAAAATATATAAATCTAATCTTAAAAACTAAGGTTTGACAAAAACGTTATAAAATACATAAATCTAACGTTAGAGCATATTAAACCCAAAATATTTAGGGCCACCTAAAAAGATGGCTATTTTATAAATAAATGTATCGAAATTATGTTTAAAAATATTATGATTGCTAAAATATATTAAGATTTATTTATATGAATAAATTTGTCTTCAGCTGCCATTTTATGATGCGGGTAGAAATTTCCTAGTTGGCCACGCCCCCTCCGAAAGTTAGAAATTAAACGTACGTATAACATTTTTCTAATTTAAAAATCTAACGTTAGATTTACGTTTGTAACTAACGTTAGATTCTAACGTTAATAAGCGGGACATTTGCACATATTTTATATCGTACTTTTATACAGTTTTATCATTAAAAAAACGTTATTCTAACGTTAATGTTCTACTAGGGTAGGGCTCATTTCCGGACCAACCTTTATATAAACTTTTATTCATATTACTTCTTAATTTTTGGCAATGCAGTTACTAATATTTATCCGGGAGAAAATAAGTTTTTAATAATGTTTTCAACAGTAGAAATTTTAGAAATTCTAGTAGAAATTCTATTCAATTGATAGGCACCTTTGCTTGAGGAGAACAAAAATTCTTAGAAGAAATATGAGATTTTCATTTCGTAGTAGAAAAGGTATATGTGAAAAGTTTCGAAACTTTACTAATTCAATTTTACAACAGGGTCGACAGTTTGCCTTTGAGAGTTGATCTTTCAGATTAAGAACACATTTGCAGGATATCCGATGATAGACAATATGTCTCTTAGGCTTAGATATTATCGACAATGACTACAGCATGAAAGGTTTTGTTGGAAGGGTAAACATTATCATATATCTTTGTAAGTTAATAATAGAAAGTGTGAACGGGTTGGAGTTATTATGAAATCGTATAAATTTTATGCTACCTAATATTGTAGAACCAATTTAGATCTAAGGCTTTCACGGTTAGACATATTTATAGAAATAGTAGTTTTGGGTTTTAAGTGTTGATGGATTATTACTATCCGACATTTAGTCTCTTAATACTAGAGACATCTTCAGGGATACTGATGTCACGATTCATATTATTCGGGTGTTTATAAATCTCTATGCTTTCCATTTTTTTTTTAGAAATTCCCTTGTTTCGTAAACAAGTTGTTTTGTTTCTGACATATTGATTTTGTGTCCGGTGTCATGAGCATGCTGGGCTAAAGATAAAACACCACTTCAGTCGGAGGGTGTTTACAAGGTCCCTTGTTCCTGTGGTACTTCTTATATTGGGGAAACAAAGAGGAAAATATCTACAAGACTGACAGAACATGACAGAAATATCAGACTAAAACAGATAACGTTGTCAGCAATAGTATATATATCACCAGTATATAATAGAGGTACGCAAGCCAGAAGTCATCAAATGGTTCTCCAAATGGAAATGGTCTAGAAAGACCACAAAAAATTGGCTAATATCATACAATCGTCGAAAACTAAATGTTTTTAGGTTATCTGTTACAACGGCATTTTCGTCCTGGCTGCTAGGCAATGGCCAAATACAAATCACGTCAACGGTGAAATCGGGCCTCGAGCGAAAATTATTTTTTAAATTCAGTATTGGTTTTATTATCTAAGTACATTTTATTTTGCAGAAAAATAGTAAAATTACGACATGGGAATCTTGTCCATACTGGGTGAGTTTCAGTCCATGCACACACCCTAAAATCAGATTGTTTTTAATCCGATCAAAGCAATTTTTTTACAGCTTAGATTTCTTAACAGTGGCTACAAAATTATTTTTTTGCACTTCCGGTTTCATCGGAAACTAAGTTAAATTATTTCTTTTAGACGACACCTCCTGTATATTTTGGCATTTTTGGATCCAGAAAACAAATTTAAATTAAAAAAAAAAATCATTTAAAAGCTTTTTGTTTTTTTAGTACGTTTTTTTAGTTTTTTTTTTAACATACAAGATTAATTATTTATAAGTAAAATCTAATTTATTTGCTAAAGGGAATAATACAAATTTTATGTAAAATGGTAATTTTTTTGTACTTTAATTTTTTTAAAACGGGGTTTCCTTCATAACTTAATTTTTTTAATTGGAAATCACCTTGGACGCTCTTACAAAATGGCTTACTTTTTTCTTTCACTTCAGTTTTTGCTGAAAATTAAGTCAATTAAGTTTTTTTATAATAAATAAATAAATAAATATAAATAAAAAATTAATTAAATGTCTTTTTTTTTAGATGTAAATTTTTTGAATTCAAAAATGAATTTAAAAAAAAATAAACAGTTGACGAAACCCGAAATGAAAAAAAAAATACCACATTTTGTAGCCCTTGTTAAGAAATATAAGCTACACAAAATTTGATTTGATAAGATTGAAAACAATTATATTTAGGGGTTGTCCATGGACTGAAACTCACTCGGTAAGTACACTAATTTTAGTTTTGCTTCTTGTTTCATTATCAATGCCAAAAGTTAGTTGAGGCCGTTCCCTTTCTCCTATTCCTAGAAAATTCTTTCATATCCCAAAAATTTCTACACCCCACATCATTTGTAATACAAATTTTGTATACCGTATTCTATTCCTGCCTGGTATTCTTTCAACTACTGGCTCGCAAAAAAAAAATAGTAAGCTCTCGTCTCATACTACACTTATATTAAAATATGCTTCACATTTTGATTCCTTCTCATAACTTGCCGTTTCTTTAAGATACACTTTTTTACAATACACAATACAATCCCAACAAACATTCTTTCGTTGGCCGACCGTTGGCAAACCCACATTGGGTCTACATACTGAGGAGACATCAGCAGCCCTAAGGCCGCGTAGGACGGGCCAATGTTGGCAAAACTGCACTGGTCCTACATTGGCCACCCGAAGGCAGCTTTAAAGAACAATAATTTCGATCTTAAAGTCCTACATTGGCCAGTCTAAGGCCGCAGTCTTATGAACCAAGGTACGTTGGCCAACCTAAGGCCAATGATAAATTCTCAGCTTGAAAATTTAATAAATTGGCTTTTGGGCGGTTAATGTAGGGCCAATGCAGTTTTGCCAACATTGGCCCTTCGTATACTGCCTTAGGGCGGCTGATGTCTCCTCAGTATAAACGCCTAATGTGGTTTTTCAACATTGGTCCAATGTAGGAACCATTGGCCTGCCAATGTTTCGCCAACGAACCAATGTTTGCTGAAATTGTAGCCCTATCTGGCCATTTTTATTTTAACTTGGCCTAATTAACAGTAAAAACTTTCTTAAAAGTATATTGTTTTACTAGGAGAAAATTTTAAATAGTGATTTTGTACCCAGTCAGAAAAATAAAAATCAGCCATTAGTTGGAAATGAAAATTATGTTTGTTATTTATGAAGTTAATTACGTTTAGGTTGAATGTTATGTGTTTTAGTTAAATGAAATCGAATTTAAGTGAAATAAATAATTCATGTGATGTGAATATTGCAATTTTCATTTATTAAACTAGAATGTAATTTGCATTATGTAAATTCATACCTATTTAGGTAAATAGTCAAAAGGTCAGGGCTGGACTTTTGTGTTTTTGTTTAAAAAATTGAATAATAAAATTATATGGCTTAAAAAATGTTATATTAAAATTATATGAGCCACATACATAGAAACACAGAAACTTTAAGGAGTTAATGACACTGAAATAATAATAATAATAATAATAATAATAATAATAATAATAATAATAATAATAATAATAATAATAATAATAATAATAAGAGAAACAGAATAAATAATTTAAAAATACACCTTAAATAAGAATATAAAATAGTTAAACAATATTTATAACAAAAAAATTAAAATCTAATTTTAAAAAAAATTCTACATATATTGAATCTAATAAATTAAAATTTAAACCAGAAACACATTTAAAATCTAGGTACATATAATTTAAATCAGTGAAAGACAAAGAGACCGTCTATCTTCTTGAATGATTTAAAAATTCATCAGTGGTATATGGCTCTATACCAACAATAAAATTAAAAATTTGCCTTTTAAAGGTTCTTAAGTTTGTTAAAGTTTTTATATCTGCTGGAAGACAGTTAAAAAATTTCAAGCTCATATAACATGGACTGTTTTAGGATAAACTGAATATTCAGTTACAAATGGATATGAAATCCGAAGTTATTATCATATACAATTGTACTTTAATTTTTGTTAAAAACGAGCAATATTTTATGTCCGTCCTTAAATATTAAAGTAAGTGAGTTTAGAACTATAGTATTTTTAGCAAAAGTTAAAGTTCATTTGTATAGGATCATAACTGCCTATCTATTTGTAACTAAATATTCAGTTACAAATTAATAGGAAGGTATAATCCTATTTTTTTTTTTTTTTATTTTTTTTTTTTTTTTATTTATGTTTGTTTAACCTCGTACTATTCTACTTAATCAAGCATCCCCTAAGTCCAGGACTTGTGTGGGCTAGTAGTAGAGGGAACCACCGGCTTATACTGACTTTCGAACCAGTTTCTAGGGAGTGTCCGTTTCACTTAGCGCCTTCGCCAATTTCAATTATTAATTAACTGAAAAAAGCAAGTCGGCGCCAGTGAGAATCGAACTCACGATAGTAGACTTGCTATACATACGCGCTAGCCACTACGCTATGCCTCCCGCTATACAAATGTACTTTAATTTTTGTTAAAAACACTATAGTTCTAAAGTTAAGTACTTTAATATTTAAGAACGGACATGAAATGTTGCTTGTTTTTAACAAAAAATAAAGTACAATTGTATAGGATAATTAATAACTTCCGATTTCATATCCATTTGCAACTGAATATTCAGTTTACTTTTTACAGCGAAGTTAATAAGGGCGGATCCAGAAATCCAAATTAATTGAATGTGAATTGAATTTATACTTGCGTAAACCCAAGCATTCATACGTTAGGGAAGTTTGTGAAAAAAATTGGCTTGATCCTGATCAAGCGAGTTGCATAGCTTTTGTCAAAGTTGATTAATATACTACATAATATATAATATTATTATAAGTAATGTGGTATCATGTGATGTAATGTAAAAACATCACATCATATAGAAAGTGAATCGCTACCCAGGAATTAAACGAAAAATCAAAGAAATCTATAGATTTTTATTATAAATTCGGAATCTTTAATCTTTTATTGTACATTCACTAAAAAGTAGAAAATAGTTTTTTTAGCTGCCACGGTATCAGGATACTTATTTATTTATTTTATTTATTTAGTTATTTATTTATTTAATGATATATTACAGGGTTATGGAGAGTCCCAAATAAGCTTTTTTATTCGATTGATTCTAAAAGCATCTTGTGGCCAAAAATTTTTTTTGGCCCGCTAATTACACAACCACACAAAAAGTTTTTTTTTTTTTCATATACCTAACCATTTTTATATATACGGGGTCGCTGAAGCCGAATCTGACCTCAGAATTGCTCCATCAAGTCACAATTTTTTTCTGCACTTAAAAACACAACACTGTTATGTGACTTAAATCTTACAGCGGAGATGTTGTCGAATGAGAGACGTGTCTAAGTAATATACAACTGCTTCCAACTAGTATCGGGAGGATGAATTATGCGATGTTCCAATATAGGAAATGGCTACGAATGGGTTAAGGTCAAAATTTCAACAACAACAAAAAAAGTAGGCAAACACCCCCACCACAAAACCCTCTGGACGTCCCTGATTATGGTTTAGAAAATAATTGCTAGAAAATATTGCATATTCATTATTTAAAATGGACTGAAATTAATTAGATGCATTTACATATTTAGAATAGCTGCAAATTGGTTGTTGTGCGGAATTTATGAACAGGGACGTTCTAGCCCATAGAGAAGAAAAGAGGACTAAAAGTCCAGCCTGCGCAAGATTATTTTGTGACAGAATGGGGCAGCGAAATGACGTAACGCAATATATCTGACCTTACGCAGTACTCATTTCTATCAGCTGTGAAATGCTGTCGGTCGTAAAACAATTGGTCACCACAGTATTCATTTGTCTTATCTTCAAAAATCCCCCAGTAAAAATCTTAAAATTTCCAAAAATAGAGATATGGCAAACCAATACTGGGGTGACGAATTATTAGTAATTTGTTTATACTATCAGTACTGTCAGATCTTCGTTTGTTTCTGTTAATTTTTCGACTTCTACTGTGTTTTAATTGTTTTTTTGCTGCATTTGTTTATAACTTTAAACATAACCTGTATTGTTGCTTTATGAAGAGCAAAGGGACAATCCCTGGTGTACTCAAAGTTGGTGTACAAAATCCCAAAATTCAAACACACCTCGAAAAAATCTTATAAAATAATTTAAAAAAACTATTTCGACGTTTCTTCGTAGATATTTATTGTTTTTTGTTGAATTTTTTACAATCTTTATTTGACACATAAAACTGAGGTTAAAAATACTTGTCAAAAACAACAAGAGTAGTGCGCATGTGCAAGTATATCTCAGATGCGCTGGGCACATTTATCACAGTATTCCGCAACGGCTTTGGAGGTCTTTCCTTGTCTATGTTCTAGCCCCGCATTATTTGATATTATTAAAGCCCCTAGTAAGTAAATGGATAACTACAATTTTTTAGCATTTTAATTTTTTTTTGTTTAGTTGCAAAGTTACAATACAAAATATTTACACCAAGAAAAATTTGGTTGTATATTTAACATTAATCTATTACCTGTGATTTTTATTTTTATTAGAATACATTAATATGTGTATCAAATATAACACAGCCACACAAAAAAAATAATATCCAGAGACTAGACCAATGCATTTTTATATTTTCGGGGTCGCTGAAATCGAATCTGACCTCAGGATTGCTCCATCAGATCCCAATTTTTTTCTACCCATAAAAACATCTGAATTTAAGGAATTTTCGCACCCTTTTTTAAGTGTTTCAGCGACCCCGAAAATATAAAAAAGCGTTAATCATTCGGGTGATTAGGCATTGATTAATAGCTATTATACGCGAGTAGAATACTATACTTTATCCACGGCCATTTTAAAGTTTAGACGGTTCATTTTTACAGATCCGTGATTAATAGGCCTTTTTAATTATTATCATTATCATGGCTCACTGACTCGAGACAATTAAAAAAATATATATAAGAAAAGTTTATTTTCTATCAATATACTCAGAAAACTTAATTTATTTCTGGAGATTAAACTGTACTTTTGCCCCCTATTTTATTGTACTTTTTAATTGAGATAATAAAAATTATATTTATCAAAAATATATTTTTTCTTGGTGTCGTCTTTCTATAAGAAAATTTTATAGTTTTGATGTTTTTATATTGAATTAAAAACAATTTTATAAGTTTTCGAAAAACTGTAAATGGGTTTTTATCTTTACAGTATTATTTTATTTCCTACCTGGGGATTTAGGCCTTCACTGAACTTCGTTAAAACGCGTTTCCTTTGTTTTTATGCAATAGTAGATAGGTGATAGGTCATAAGGGACTTTTTCTCCCTATAGATACAAAAACGCAAACAAAAAGCTGATAGAACTTTCGGAATTAGTTATCATCTGCAAACAGTTTGTTTTTATGTTTTGTTTTTTCCATGGCAATAGCTGATATGAGGTAGAACCTGAACTTTTATCGTTGAGTTATCTCAAAATACAAAAAAAAATGGGTATAGCTATTTCAGTCATAAAAACAAGATGTGGGTCCCTAAAAAGAGAATAAATATAAACTAATAATACATAAATAAAAGTGATTTAGTTCTTTCCGAAAAAAAAAAAGAATAAAAATTTTCGTTATAAGTTTAATCCTTAGGTTTAATTACACAGCCACACAAAAATAAATTTTTTATGTGCCAGAGATTAGACCAGCCCAGTTTTATATTTTTGGGGTAGCTAAAACCGAATCTGACTTCAGAATTGTTCCATCAGGTCATCATTTTTTTATGCACTTAAAAAAAGGGTGCGAAAATTACGTAAATTCGGATGTTTTTAAGTGTAGAAAAAAAATGTGATCTGATGGAGCAATTCAGAGGTCTTTTCGGTTTCAGCGACCAAGAAAATATAAAAATGCGTTGGTCTAGTCTCCGACATTTTTTTTCGGTGGCTGTGCACGGCCAAAATAAAAATAAAAAAAAAATTCATGTGCCAGAGACAAGACCAACGTATTTTTATATTTACTTGGTCGCTGAAACGGAATCTGAACTCAGAATTGCTCCACCAGGTCACAATTTTTTCTACACTGAAAAAAATCATGCGAAAATTCCTTAAATTCAGATGTTTTTATGGGCAGAAAAAGACTGTGACTTAATGGAGCAATTCTGAGATCAGATTCGGTTTCAGGGACCCCAAAAATATAAAAATACGTCAGTCTAGTCTCTGGCACATGCAATTTTTTTGTGTGGTTGTATTATTATTGCATATAGGGACAAGATAATACATTAAAATCTTATACACTCCTCCTAATCAAAAAAGTCGTATGCATTTTTGTTGTTTTGGGAAAATCGGCTCTTTTATTAAAAACGGCGGCACACTCACAGCCATACAAATATGTCCAAGTAAATAAATCTCTTAAAATATAATACATGATTTTTTTTCGTACTATAGGAATTAAAGTAAGGTGCATATTGTCACAGTATGGGAAGAAACAATTGCAAATCTTGGTCGTAAAGATGCAGAAAAACACTGAAGTTTAGTTTTAAACATATTTTTTATTAATGGAAGCATTAAAAAGTCCTCTTCTTTTTTTGATATATATTAACGACCTGGTGACCTCTGTGGAGGATGCCGAGTTTATATTCTTCGCCGATGACACTTCCATCTTGAACTCAGGTAAAACTCTTCAATCGGTTTTATCTGAAAGTGATTCTGCACGGTCGAGTGCCGAGCAATGGTTCATAGAGAACCAACTGTGCCTAAATACGCAGAAGACACAGAATCTAATCTTTAGCCTGAAAAACACGCAAGGTGTGAACGAGATTGAATCAGTTAAATTCCTGGGAGTTACCCTCGATCCTAAGTTGTGTTGGGACAACCATATTGACTTACTGGCCTCGGCCTTACGTAAATATATTTTTAGCTTGAGTATTCTCAGTAACAATGCATCCCAGTCTACACTAGTTACATTATATCATGCCCTGTGTCACTCGAAAATTTCGTACTGTTTATTAGCATGGGGACAAGGTGCAATGAGGGATAGAGTTTTTGGTCTGCAAAGGTGCGCAATTAGTATAATTGACAATCTTAATTACAGAGCAAATTGTAAAGAAAGTTTTGTCAGGTACAAAATTCTTACGTTTCCTTGCGCTTTTATTCTCGAATGTCTTCTCTATGTGAAAGAAAATGAAAACAATTTTCGTAGGCATTGTGATAATCACAGCTATCAAACACGAAATAGCGAAAATATAGCTCCAGTCTTTCTGAGACTAACAAAGTCAAAAAAGAGTTATGAACTTACTGGGATTAAACTATTTAATAAACTACCAAATGAAGTCAAAATCCTTCCTTTGGAAAGATTTAAAATTACAATGAGAAGACTTTTGCTGCAAGAAGCCTTTTATTCTATAGATGAATTTTTATACTTTTTTGAAAACTGCTTATTGTGATATTTTGTACTTTTTTAAATTGTGTATTTTTTTAAATTATTTATTTATTTGACGTGTTTCAAGATTTATTCGTTATACAATATACAATAAAGTTTAATCTTAAATCTTGAATCTTGAATCTTAGTTATTAAATTTTGAGTGTTATATTACCATAATCCTTGAATGCACACATGAAATATGAAACAATTATAAAATGCAGTGACTTTTCCTTGAAAATGCGATTTAATTCCATTTTCCTAGAGTTAAGAACCTAAGAACTATATAAGGATCGTTTTAAAGACCACTTTACACGGAGAAATTTGTTCTCAAGTTTGATGCTATTCAAGTTTGCTGCCAGATATAACATGAGGAGATTTGGACATTGATTTGCCCTTTCACGGAGTTGTACGCAAGTTTGGTGCTATATATTGCAAGGTAAACAGTGCTGCCAACCAGACAATTTTGACATGTCTCTACGTTTGTCGACAAAAACATAACCTTGATATTATTAACTTGTGCAGTTGCTACTATATTAGTAAAATGAAATCGATTTTTTTTCAGGTTGATACCATGAAAATAACCATAAAACTAGCGTGAAAATCGCCGAAAAATATAACAAGTTCTAAATAATTTGATGGAACGAAAATGGCCTCAAACTTGCCTGAAGGCATGCGCAGTGACTGAATCATTCTTGCAACAAACTTGTATAGTATCAAACTTGCGCACAAATTGCTCCGTGTAAAGTGGCTTTAAGTAGAAGCAGTATAGAATTAAGTCCTTTTAAAAAGAATGGAGACATTAGTGCTTTTAATACAATGTTGTCAAGTATACATTTTAGGTTTCTGCATTCATTTAAAAACGTTAATTTATTGAGCTGGCTTTTAAATTTCTAATGGCTTTCCACTGGAAAATTTTCACTTAGATACTTTTAAGGTTATTTACATTTTTTAATTTATTATCTTTTTCAAGAAACTCTTGCACTAATGATGTTTTCTAGAAATTTAATAAATGGCAACTTCGGTCTTATAGTTTCAAGTACCAATTTTTCATCATATTCAGGAAGGAAAAAGTTTCGCTGAAAGAAATAAATCCACTTTTTAGCCTCTTTAATCATATTCAATTTTATACCAAGTGTTCCACCTAACGCTAGATTTTTGGGATTGTTTAAATTAATTTATAGACTATACCGGGTGTACCTAGAGGTAAAATAATGAAATTTTTACAGGTTGTCTCTAAGAACGTATTTTGAGTTTTATCACCTAACGTATTTTTTTTTCACTTTCGGTTTAACTGAAAACGACCCCTTCTTTTGATCTTTAAATATATTTTTACATATTTGGATTCTCTATTAAATTCTGTGAATTATCTTCAAAAAGTCCAACCAAGTGTTTGTCAAATTTTGACAGATTTTGTCATTTTATTTTAGATTTTTTATCTGGAAAGTCAATAAATTTATTTATTTTGGATCAAAGATTAGTAGAAAAATACGAATTATTAAAAAAAATTAACTATTAATTTTACACGAAAACTCAACTTGGAAAAACACATTGTTTGCTTATACTCGTTTTTTTGTTTAACTTCGTTTATGATATTATTAAAAAGATTATTTTTTTCTCCTTACAATCACACCAAAAAGTTAATATTTATTTTTTCCTAAGACCTAGTTGGACCCTGTTACGGATTCGTGCACGATCGTGTGTCAAGTGCCAAAAAAATCGAAAATTGAGTTAGGCATAAAATATTACTTCAAATTCTATAATTAATAATATTTTTTATGTAAAAGCCTAAAATTATTTTTCCAATTTTTTTATTGGAGAATTTTTATTTCGCAATGATGATTTAGGTACTTAAAGCGTTAATACATATTATTCATCGCAGAAGGAAATATTGCGTTTATGAATCAAGTGCAAGACCATGTAAAGTCCCTTTAAGATTTTGATTTGTGATATGCTGGCTGTGTTTCATTACGTTTAATAATTAATAGTATTATTATTATTATTATAATTATTATTATTAAGAATTATTAAAAATTGAACCTAGAAAATACTTATATCACTTCATACATGTATAAGTTTATATGTATTATATTCTAGTTGGTGAAATTTGAGAAAAGTATTTCATAACTTATAAAAATGGTTGCCTTTTACAACTGGTTTATTTTGAAAATTTTTCAAAATTTGGGGAAAGCCTTGTATTCGTAGAAAATTTAAATTTTTTGCTTATTTTTGCGTTTTATGAAGTTTTATGTCGATATAAATCAATTTCGAGCAAAAAAAAAATTTCGGTCAATCGGTAGGTCGATCGGTCTGTCTGTCCGGAAAATCTTGTGGGCACGATAACTTAACGCTTTAAGCTGAAGACTTGAAATTTGGCATACAGGTATGTTACCAAAAGTACTCGCTCGGGATCGTTTTTGGTGAACATTGGGGTGCGGCAAGGGGGGAATGGGAAAAAACATTTTTTTACAAAAATTTGAAAATTGCTATGTAAATTAAGGGATTTTTAAATTTTTCACCATGTAGCTTAGTTAAAATAAACATATTTCAAAATAAGATATTCTCAGGAAAGTTCTGTGGTTTTACATGGTAGAAAATTAATTTAAATTAGAAGAAATTAGGAGTAATGCACCACATTATCCACATTTACATTTCCTTTGAGTTTTTCTTATGTATCTAAGAAACTCAAACTCAGCATAATAAAGTATAAAATATTTGTCATCTAGAACTGTTATATTTTTACTTTTTTCGCGCAACGAAGTATATAATCTGACAGCTAAGGTTGACCATTTGTAGGATGAACTTTTCACATTTTTTATCGTTATAACTTTAAAAATCCATTCGGAATATTTTATTTTAGGTATCAAAATAGTCTCATAAACACTATTAAGAAAGAAATAACTAAATTAACACATTTAAATTGGTTAAAAAAAATTTTTTACTCAATTCTATTTAAAATTGCCACTTTTTGTATAATCAATCTGTACGAAAATATATTTTTATCCAATACATACAGATAATAAGACAATTACCAGCTTTATTTTAAATAGACAAACTCAATAATAACCCCCGCTTGGCTTTTACTTTATTAAGTGCATAATTATTTATTTTACCCACTCAACTGTCACTTGTCAAATTATTTTTTTGTAAATGGCATTAAAATTTTTAATAAAAATATGAATTCCTAAGCTATTTATTGGATAAAACCTTGTACGGCACTCATGGGTAAATCGATATTGCCCTCTCGAACATTAACCTGCTTGGCTGACGCCTCGCAGGTTAATTTTCTCATGGGCATTATCTTACTTTACCCACTAGTACCATAAATAACTATTTTCACACTAGAGCGAAAAGTAAAATATTCGATGTTGATTGATTTGATATTGAAACTGATGACATTCTTCCTTTTCCTCTAATTTTCTTTGAACTTTTTCTTTCGAAATTAACTGATGACATTTGAACTTAAACGTCAAAATTCATTAAGATATTGGAATACAATAAAAAAAGTGTTTGATACACGGATAAAAACTATGTTTAGGGCGATTACGGAGCAACCTTATTGTTCATACTTCTATCTTAAACTACTATTTTTATTAGTTGAGCCACAAAAGATAATTTTTTATTACTTTTTAGTACGCTGGTCCAAATTAAACTCCATTTTATTCCAATGAATTAGTTTTTTAATAAAAAATATTTATTCTTTTCGTACTTAAATTTGATAACATCCTTAAAAAATAATTTTATTTACAATCATTTAGAAATAAGCTAATTACATACATACGTAAAAGTTGGATGTTGGATGAGCATCCAAAATTAATTATTGTTAACTTCTACTACCTAAAAAGTTTGAAAGACCATATTTCCATTCCTTGGTCTGGAACTGTCTAGTGACTAACTTCACTTCACTTTATATATAACAAAAACTTAAATGTATTAAAATGTTGTGAAAAAAAATTGATACACATTTAAATTGCAATATCTTGGTATTTCTTAAATATATTAAATTTACAATCAATCAATTATAAGATGGTTCATTTCATATCTTAAGGGAAGAAAACAAAAGGTTAAATATAATGGAAAAGTTTCAGATGAAATCCCCATTAATCATGGTGTCCCCCAAGGGACAATATTAGGCCCCACTCTTTTTATTATTTATATAAATTTAATTGCTAGAATTTTGAAATTTTGTAAAATACGTCTTTTTGCGGTTGACACAATGATTTATATTGAGGGTTCCAACTTGAAAGAAATGATTAAACTTTTAAATTCTGATATGGAGTGTTAAGCAAAGAATTACTTTTAAAACAATATTGTTTATTTTTAAAATGAAAAATAATATGTTGCCGTCCTATTTATGTAATCAAATAAATCTTAGTCATAATAGTCATGGATACCAAACTAGAGACAATAAAATATTAATAGAAAAATTTAACAAAAGTAGAACTAAAAATTCTCTTTTCTTTAAAGGTTTTCAAATTTATAATGACTTACCAGCTACTTTGAAAAATTGTGATAAATACTTAGGTTTTAGAAAATTACTATTTACTTATGTTGTTGATAACTATTAATATTTGTATTATTTGTAAAAAGTATGTAACAAAAAATAGCTTTTTCGCTAAATAAAGATTATTATTATTATTATTATTACATTTCTGGAAGGTCACCGCTGGCTACTTTCCTATACATTTGTATATATTTATTCTATCGAAATTCCTGTAGGAATTTACCCGAAAAGAGATCGTGAATGTGGCAATCTGTAATATTGTTGATAGATGATCTAAAAAGGAAGGAATAGAGAATAGGCAAATTTCGTCTTATCCTAAATCTCCCTAGGGACGAAAATACACTTGAAAGATAAATTGTCCGTCCCACCAATGGAGGCTGGCCGAAGTTCTGCCGTCGTTGACATATGACAATGGCAACCTTGCGTGAAAACAGACGCCTGATAAGGTTATGTTGATTGCCCCCAGACGGGATCAAGCCGTAGGAGATGGAATTTAGAAATTTTCCAGTCATGGCATACAAGGACAAAGATTTTAATATTAAAAGATTCTCAAGGGTCAATTTTAAAAATGCCAAAAAAATACCGTCATTTCCCATAACAATAATCCAGCCACTAGTATTATAGTTAATAGTCCATAAGTATTGTATTTAAAAAATATGTATATAAAACGTGTTTGGGAGACATCTAGTATTTAGTATATATTTTTTAAGTCTTTTTTATCTAGTTACATTCATATGTAGACTGATGAAACAAAAATATAATAAATATATACAATAAATATTTTATTAATTACAAATTGTAGTTATTGAATATGCGCCAACCATTATAATATAAATAATTATTTATAGTAAGAAATACAACTACAAAGAGTACATACATTAAAATATTTAAAACCAAGCGAAGTTGTATAAAATAAAACAACAAAAATGTAACTTATTTAAGGTTGAAACGCAAATTTTGATTATTTTGAATCCCCCCCATGCTATTTTCCTATACCATTAATATGGGCGTAACACTCCAAAATGACCCCCCCCCCCCGACTAAAAAAAGATTACCCCTAGCAGAATTTTATTTCCGGGCCCTCACTATCGACGCCAGGCCCCCTCAGAGGCTCGGGCCCCGGAATATGTATAGAAATTAAAAAATAAAAAAAATTTTAAGGTAGCCTGGGGCCATCAAATATGGCGACCTAATTTTATCTTGTATGCCACTATTAATATTTAATTGAAGTTTTTTGCTTCAAGTTGTGTAAAAAGTCCAAATTTTATTAAAAAAATTAATTTACTTACCTGTTATAATCTTTCCCCCCGATCTTTGTACGACATTTTCAAAAATATATTTTTCACACGTTTTTTTTTATGTTTTTTTGTTAGTTTCGCCATTTTTTCTTAAATTTTAAGACCTAATACATGTTTTAAATACATATATTTATATTTTATAATTATTTATTGCATAACTTAAAGTAAAATTAAATAAATTTATATATAGGGCAGAAAGGGTCCTCCAGGGACCCTATATTCGAACCATTTTTGTTTAAATTCAATTAAATACCATTTTATTTATTTTTAGAAAATATGTATTAATTAATTTTAAAACTGGTTAAAAATTGTTCATGTGATGATTTAAAAATGTAAGACTCTCCCAAAATGTAAAAATATCCCTATGTGTATGCTAAATTTCAAATTTCTAGCTTTTCTAGAAGTGTATTAAAAAAACACCTAATTTGGGGTGTTTAGGTGGCTGGGGGTAATTTTTATAATTTGTTTTTGGAGTATATGCAAAATTTCTAGCTTGTCTGGAAATGCATTCAAAAAATATGCCCTAAATAGAGGATTTTAGGGGGCCGGGGGTAAATTTTTAAATTTATAGCAACAAATAACCTATTTTCTTTGTTTTTAACAGCTAAAATAATTTTGTAGCCTTTTTTTCCCGTTTGGCCACGGTGCGTTCTATGTATTGAAGTTAATTTTACAATATAAAATTTAATTTTTGTGATGTATTTTAGTGGATGAATCCGGGATTATGTTTTCCATTTGTTTTTGAGGCATGTTATGGAAGAAATTTTATTTTTTTGAAGCGATAGAAGAAGAAGAAGAAGAAGAAAAAAAGAAGGGGAGGAAGTACTAATTGGGAAAAATAGACGGATGGAATATGTAATTAACAATTTAAAAATCTTGATCAATATTAAACATTCCTGTCATTATAGTTTTTAAACTATTCAACTTAAAAAAGTTAAGGAGTCTTTGATTTTAAAGCGCTATAGTTGAAAAATCCTGCACCATATATGTCTAAAGCGGTCTCTGGATGGAATTTTGTAAAACCCTTCGAGTTCAAAATGTTAGAGTAATTTCCAGATGCCTTTTCTCAGCCATTAGCCATTTGTGGTGGAAAATTTTGGGAAATATGCAGGCAAATTCCGATTTTCCCACACGAACATACATTGTACTACCAACAAGAAAAGCTTTAAACCTTAATTATCATTTAAACTAGTCGATCATTAGAGCTGCAAAACTACAGCAAAGCAGGAATATTTAATACATTAAGGTACAAAATAAAAATAATCAGGTTTAGGGTTTTTAGACTTTTCTCATCAAGGTATGAAGTTACAAGTGTTCTCAGGGGCAGGCACAAAGTACATAATGGTCTAAATAGACTAAATAGTCTATACACGGTGTGTGAAATAAGGTCAATACTTATAAGGGGTCATCCTACTTCAGAAAATATGAAAAAAGTTTCCATAAACATACCTTTAAAAATGCGTCGCAATGGAGTAGTCGGTTTTGATTCAATAACTCAGAAACCCTTTCATATATAGCAACGAGGTTTTTAGCAAGTCAACTAATCTTAATAAGGCTCATATTCATATGTTATTTTATGTAGTTATATTAATCAGGGGCGTGCGAAACGGATGGCCCTTATCAGTTATTTTTTATTGGAATATGATTCCAAAATACATTAAAAAGGTACTCTTGTTGTAATACAATAGGATAAACCGTTTTCGAGAAAAATTCATTTTAAGGTAAAATTTCACTAAAACGTTAAAAAACGAAATTTTAATGACGCTGGGTGATTCTATATCGAAAACTAAGAAAAAAGTTTCTATACATGTAGGACCAAAAATCGCTTTAAATATGATTCATTTTTAGGGTGTTAGGTTTGGATGTTTTTTTTTTAGGAGACCATGGCCTCCTATACTATGTATAGCTCCCTTAAGACATTTACCTGTACATGAAGTTTTTTCTTGGTTTTGATGTACATTCCCCCTTCTCATTAAAATTTTGGTTTTCAAAATTTTAGTATTTAATTTTTCGTCCTCAAGACGTAAAATTTCACCTTCAAATTAATTTTTCTCGAAAACGGTTAATACTACAGTATTGCAACAAGAGTACCGTTTTTATGTATTTTGACCTGAGGAATGATATTCTAATATTTAATTCTCAAAAAAGTTGCACAGAAAAATATTGGGAAAAAAAACTGATAAGGCCCCCCCGTTTTGCACTCCCCTGGTTAAAATAACCTTATGAAAATAACATATGTGGATGGACCTTATTAAGATTAGTTCACGTGCTGTATCTCAAAAGATTCCTGAGTTATTAAATTAAATTTTTTAAGCCACATTTAAAGAGACTTAGCTCCCCTACGAAGCATTTTTAGACATATATAGGACCTTTTTTCATATTTTCTGATGTAGAATCACCCCTTAAAATTATTGACCCTTCTTTAAATACACCTTGTATAGTTGCCTGTCTAACAAATTCTCAGTGAGAAGTTAAGGCTTTTATTTTTGTTACAGCATTATGGTTTATACTAAGGATTAGTGGTTGACCTATAATTTTAATTATATTAAACGCAACGAACACTGTTCTGTTGTGTCACAGAAATTATCTCCCTTGTTTTCGTATAGCTTAATAATTTTCTACTATCTAAAAATCCTTACATTTTAGTCATGCAATTGAAAAGTTATTTACTACACCGAAAAAAATGTTTTCACTGTTTTATGGTAATAATGCTTAAAATACGTTGCCTTCATGAAGTAGTAGTAGTAGTAGTAGTAATGGTGGGAAGGTTAAGTCTGGCAACTAGACCATATTGGTCCTTTTCGCCAGCCCCTGTGTTACTAGTTTTTCTACTCTAATGATAATTTTTGTTGTTGTACCCCGGGACCTACAGTTTAGAGAGCAATCCGAACCTCGTTTTGTCGACTTCTTTGGCTAAGTGAGCGGATCCTTAAGTTTATTGGCTGCCAGTGCACTTGGACCGTCGCCAAACTACTTAAGGATCATTTTCGCTTGCAGCCTTAGTACAGATCCTGGTTGCTTAAAAGTCTCTAAAGTGAGCCCGGCAAACAGACCTGACAGCTACCTTGCTGCTCCCTTTCGGTGCCCCCGGGTAGTATCACAGGTCCGAGTGCTAGTGCGGCATTATCCACTGCAAACCTTTTTTTGTACTGTGTGCTCTTCGGCAGCACAAGCCATTAGGTGGGGAAACGACGGTATTTTATTTCTGTGAAAAAGTTGTTCCACATTGAAACCTGGCCTCTTGAATGCTAGATCGAGGTGTTCACGACTGAGCCACCTGCCTTCATGAATAAATTCATTATGTTAACAAAATTTCATTAATTAAATTTTAACATTATTATATTAAATTTTAAGCATTAATTTAAAAAAACTTTCTTTGTTACAATTAAATACATTCGTCGGCGAGTTTAGCTTATTCTAGTGATTCAAGTAATATTATTTACCTATTTTGTACAATATTTTATCTAACACCCTTTCTATTTTCCTCAAAACATAATTTTACCATCGAAACTGTGTTTTTTACTTTCGTAAGTGTGCCTTTTATTTTTGCAACTGGTTCGAGAAGTGGTCTCTTCAAATCCGTAGGAAAAATAGTTTACATTACTCAAAAGGAAAGCTTTTTCACGCTTAGGTAAATATATACCGCATTCGGCTTAAGTCTCTTGCTAGATATTGCTACGAAAAACTCAGCTTTTACAAGTTTCTTGTACACGGAAAAAAAAAATTATAGCTAGGAGCGCTATAACACACATACCAAGCAAATTATAATCGCTTATTATATAAATACAAGGCTTTCTCTTACAATTATGGCAGTCAGTGTAAAAATTTATATGAAATACTTTAATTGTTTAGTGAATAATAAAATATAACAAATAGTATGGCATTTATAGCTTAAATAGATTTAATTATTGTCCGTGCTAATAATTTTTATAATATAATAAAATTTCTGTAAATTTATAATAGTGCCTGTAATAAATATAATCGTGTCTGTAATATATATAATCGTTTCCAATTTATTTTTAACATTATTAGTTATTGTGTCCCTTATAATCTATAGCTTAAATCACTATAATTTGCCACTGTTACCAAATATCTTATAATGTATAGCGCAGAGCCCACTAATTTCTTTCCGTGTAATATACTTACTATACATTGTATAGTATACATTAGGGTGCCCAGCACCTACGGAAATGTTCGGGCCCCATCCCTCAAAATTATTTATTTAGGTGAAAAAACAACCCTGATTTTTTTTTAAATTTAAAAAAAAAACTGTTTCTGGATAATAAAGGAATATTCTCAATTTTTGTGCCCCTTTACAAAAATGAAACGGCATTTTTAAGTAGGTAAAATGCTAAAAATTGACACATGTGTTAATAAAAGCTAGAAAAAAATTCACTTAAAAATTTTTCCAGAAATAGTTTTTTCAAGAGTATTTTTCAATATGTGCGAATTCAGGAATTATATTTACTTTGGAAAAAAGTGCAGGGTGTCCAAAAAATAATTAAATATATCAATAAAAGCTAAAAGTGCATTAAATTACAATAAAAATATGAATTTTGTAGCAAATAAATACAAAATGTTGTAATATATTATACTATGTAATGAAATACATTAAATAAGATTATTTTTCAAAAAAAATGTGTAGGAAGCAAACCCTTAGTTTATTTTTAAAAATCTAAAAAAAATCCGCAACACCCGCTTATAGAAATAAACACATTTCAAATCAATTTGTACATATTATTATACTTTTTTGCCAAATATCATAACTTTTATCGAAATAAAGTTATTTTTTTACATTTTATGAGATTTGTGTTTTTTTTTGGACATCCTGTTCTTTTTCCCAATAAAATAAATATGGGGCGTTAATTGGTACTTATCAATGAATTTCTAAAAAAAATTGACCCATGAGAAAAATTTCTAAATAACTTTTTTTGTAGCATAAATTAGCTTCATACGTCAATTTTTACCATGTTTATACCCTAGTAAAGCCATTTGTTTTATGTATAAGGGTATATATTTTTTTAATATTCCATTATTATTCAAAAATAATTTCCCTTTGCAAAATCGCCTGATTTCAACGTTTTTATATTTAAATAGGAATAAGCAGACTGTTTTCTCTCTCAATCTCAATCTGAAAAAAAAATTAAGGTTTGTGGGACACTAAAAACGTGCATTTTTTTTATTTTGACTGGGCACCCTACTATACATACACACATACAAAAACGTTCCTTAACTAACTTGTACACTGTACCAGTGGTATAGTATTTTTTTATTATTTATTTATTGGTGAGTTAGCTAAAGAACGTTTTTGTATGTGCGTTTTTAGTTTATTTGTCTGTTCCCCTTTAGAGCCTAAATTACTGGGCGGATTTTATAGATCTAGGCCTCATAAGATTCGTCTTTATTACGCCAGTGACAAAACTCCATGTTTTCCATATCAAAAGTCCCACTTTCTATTTTTGAAAAATCCCCCTTGTGCCTTGCCTTTATTGTGCCACCTGAAAATATTAAAAAAAAATAATGTGTTATGTATTTACGTGCCCCAAATTAAAAGCTGATAACTTTAGTATTTAAAAGTTACACGCACTGTATACGAACAGGTGCATTTTTCGTAGTCGGTTTTTTGGCACCTCGGCATATTTTAAAATCAATACTTTGAATTAAAATTCATACATTCAATATAGTATACAAAACTTTGCATTGATTTTGTTGAGTAATAAAATTTTAACCCACAGAGCAATTTCATCGAATTTCTATGATAAAACTGTCGTAAAATTTAATCAATTTTATCCGGATGTGAAATTGAAAAATTAATTTTTTTTCTGTTTTTACTAGTAAAAGTGTATCGTATCTTGTGTCTGTATCCTATAGTTTTTTGTTTTTTATTTTGTCCAATCAAATTAAACCAAACACAAAATAATTACCAATTTCTTTCTTGCCGAACGATGGCTGCAAAAGTATATGCAAGACTATATAAAAACTAACTCAGTCCAATAACCTACAAACCAGCAAACTAGCAAACCAGAAAACTAGTAAACCAGCAAACCAGCAAGCCAGCAAACCAGCAAACAAGCAATATATCAAACCAGCAAGTCAGCAAACCAGCAAACCAACACCAACAAACCAGCAAACCAGCAAGCTTGCAAACTATTAAAACAGCAAACGAGCAAATTATAATTAGCAAACCAGCAAGCCAGAAATCCAACAAACCAGCAAAACAACAAACCAGCAAACTAGCAAACCAGCAAGCCAGCAAACTAGCAAACAAACAAGCCAGCAAACTAGCAAACCAGCAAACCAGCAATATATCAAACCAGAAATTCAGCAAACCAAAAAACACAAACCAATAAACCAACAAAGCATCAAACCAACAAACCAACAAACCAACAAACCAACAAACCAACATACCAACAAACCAACAAACCAACAAACCAACAAACCAACAAACCAGAAAAGCAGCAAGCTTGCAAAACAATCAAAATAGCAAACGAGCAAATTATAATTAGCAAACCAGCAGGGCAGAAATCCAACAAACCAGCACAACAGCAAACCAGTAAAACAGCAAACTAGCAAATCAGCAAAACCGGGAAACAGCAAATAAGCAAAACATCAAACTAAAGTTCCAACGAACCAACGAAACAAAGAACCAACGAACCAATGAAGCAACAAACCAACAAACTTACAAATCAACATTAACTACGAAATAAAAGCATGTAAAAATAAGAAATTATCAACCTATTCTTGCGTTTTATAAAGGTTGGTTGTTTTTCGCATAACATCCTCTAGGTTACCTTTAATATTAATGATATTTCAGCAAATAAAAAATGATGCCTTGTTTAAAAGACCCTACGTTATATTATTCCGAAACAAAGAAATTATAATTACAATTTATGAATTTTAATTACATAAAGTGAGGTTAATTTTTAATTAAACCACACCACGGAAAACGGTGTTGTGTTCGTTTTAACCGAGCGATAAAGTAAATAGAACGTTCCTGGGGCTTATAGAAAATTTATCGGGCTGGATTTTCGAGCAGTATTTTCACATAATTAAATTCCATAAATAAAAATAAATTATCTGGTAAACGCGATAATAAGCATGCAAACTTGATATTATGTTATAGAGAACTATATTTTGCGCAGGTTGGAAACACTGAAAAAAGTTATATTTATTTCGAAATTGATTTACTAAAATCCTTCGGCTCAAGCGTCCTATTTCACAAAAACCATAGCGAATAGGAAAGCCGTAGCTATGGGGGAAACATAGATAGATATGAAAAATGTTCATAAATAGATATGAACATAGATCAGATAATCAGATATAACTAGATCTGGATAGATTATCTTCTCTTCTCTAAGCAGATCTGTTAAGATCTGTTTGGCTTGGCCAATTTTTGAATCTGATCAGATCTAATTTGTTTTGCAACGAGTTTTTAATTATAACAAAAAATAAATAAATGTACTTAATATAAGAGATATGTGGCTATTGTATTTTTATGTATTTTGAGCTGCCGGATCCAAGTATGGTGTCAGAATTACCCATTTGTCTTTTGATTCCTTTATAAAAAAAAACTGTCCCGAAAAGTTTTAGGCGAAAATCCTAAAATTTGCAAAAGACTAGAGGATTTTTTTTTAATCCAAATATTTTTTTTTTAATTCTATGCAACAAATGTTATATAGTTCATTTACTCAAGTAACTAAGATTTAGAGGCTGAAAGCGATTTTTTTTTGATCCATTGTTCCTCCTGACTTAAAATTCGATCAAAAGATGGCTTTAATGGCTTAAAATATAAAAAAAAAATAAAGGTAGCGGATAGTTTTCAGCTACTTCACTCTTCACTCTTTACTTCACTTTACTCTTGCAACGGAGTGAAACTTTTTAGATTTTCAGGGGTTTTGTCCAGTTTTTTCCATTTTTACAAAATACGAAAGGCGAATGAGTAATTCTTATATGATATTCGGATTTTTGTCCAAACCTAAAATCATAATCACATGTGACTATGATATGCATATCTCTTACTTTACACTTACTTTTTTCCTGGCCCTTTGTAATTATTTAAACATTGTCAAGTATTAAGTCAGTATACCTATCATTTAATGTATTTTAATAAAAAAAGGTGTGTACTTCTAATCAGTGTATATTTTTGCCCGCCACTCCTCTCATTATGCAGGCTGTCTAAACAAGCGTGAACTTTTATTAGCATATTTCCGTATTATCCGCGAAGTATTATAAAAGACCCAAGAGTCTTGCGGCTAATTGGCTCTACCTTCGGCGCCACACCAACTAGGAGATGGCTCCCACCCCTTCAACCCCACGGCTTGTAATTTATTTCGTCGCTGATAAAGCTTAAAACGTCGTGATAAGAAATTAAACTCACTGTAAAAAAGTCCAAAGCTAGAATGCACTTTGAAGGACATCTATAACATAATGGAGTGGTAAAAAAGTATACGGTAGCAAATTTCACCTTCCCCAAAAAATAAAAAAAAAGTTCGCTGAAAATATGGTGCGTGTCCATCCCCTTAACTTTTACACGGAATAAGATATCGACTTAAAATTTGCGGACGTTAAATGAAGCCATCTGATATCTATATCTCAATTTGTTCAACTGATATAAAGTGGATTTTTCATATTATTATTTCATTATTAATACAATAAAGTGGAAAATTCTATCACTAATGTTGTGATGTAGAAAAATAGGTTATAGCCGAGCGGTTGATTATAACTTTTATTTGTTAACTTACTCAGTTAGGCCATCCAATCTTCTATCGTATAGTCAAAGTATACCCGAGCGGAGAATATATTTAACTACCAGTTACCATTTTTACCACTTTATTAGGAAGCTGTAAGTTCCAGTGAGATGGCGCTTTGGAAAAAGGTTAAAACAATATCTTCTTAACTTAAGAAGAATATATTAAATAAATGTGATTAAATTCTTCAAGAACATGAAAGATCAAATCTCACTTTTAAGTTCTACATCTATGCAAAGCACCTAAGTTCTAATTTCCATTATATAGTAGTTTGCCATTAAATAATTTAAATTAAATCATTCTATGTATGAAGTTCCAACTTTTCACCATAATTTTCAAAGCCTAGTTTATTGCCACATTTCTCTCAGTGTAAATATTAAAACCGGTACGTACAAATCTTTAAATATTTTCACACAGTATTTTTCAAAGTTCATTATCGAATAAATTTCTATTTCTATCAGTGTAGATAGAAAATCGAAGAGAATAAAATTCGAAAATATTTTATCGAAACCAAAGAAATATATAAGTGTCCAAGATCGCGTTATGAATATTAACATTAAAAATATAAGTCCCAATAATTTACAAAGTTCAAAAAATAATTATTAAAATTATATGGATATAAATACCCTATATTTACTTTAAAACTACATTGCACTGGACACTACTTTTCACTGTATACTTTTTAATTAACAAGAAGAAATATTTTTCAGGACTCATCAAATTTGGACCCTCTTTTATTCTCTTTGAAAAGCAATAAATTAAAATAAGGCATATTTATGTAACACATTCTTATGTGTTTCTAGGTGGGGCTCAGGTAACAAAATCTCGAATTCCCACTACCAAAGGTCAACGATTTACTATAGGGGTTCGAACAGAAACCGAGAACATCCGAAGTTATTCACGCTTGTTTTTAAGAACCAGAGCTTATAGACTATGTATATTAAAATAAAATTATTTGCAAAACATTTTACAATATAAAAAATATTTTAAGCATCATAACACAACTTTTAAGGGGGTAGGGGCCAGGCTAAAAAATAAAAAGTAATTAAGTGTTAATAAATATTTTAATGAAAATTTACAATTCTTTTTTGTTTCTTAAAATAAAAAAATAATAACCAATGTTACAGTACAGTTACAGCTTACTCCATGGAAATGGTGAATTACTAAAAAATTTAATATTTTATTAATTTTCTTCTAAGAGCTTTTCCGTTTTGTCTGATCACCAGCAATATATTTCATTTAGAGGTAGGGCGACATTATACCTTAAGCCATATATCATGGAAAGTAATATCGCCCTCAAGCGTAACAGGGTAGTAAACTCTATGTAATAGTGACCTTTCGAGACCCTTTGCAATATACCTTACACCTTATTGCCTATTAGAGTGTCAATTTCAATAGGAAAAAAATGAAACTCTAGGTTATTGAAATGTGTGATATCGTTTACCCAAGCTTTTCGCCTTATATTAAGATATACAGGGTGTAGACTACAGGTATGATTCATGTACATATATACATGAGCCAATAACATTGTTCATTAGCTTTATCTAAACCTTGATTTTTCGTTTATATGCTGAGAGCTCACACGTCCCAAATGGAAATAGGTTTAAAAAAATAGCAAGATTAGATGACTATTAATTATGTTAGCAAAGGGTCTGTAAACTTCAAAACCTCTAAGAACAAAATCCTAATGAGCACTAGTTCTTAAATAGTGGTAAAAGTTCTTCCGCAGACTGCATGCTAAACAACAAACTGCAATTTCTTTTGCACAATTCTAATAGTGTTTTTGTTGCTGATTTCGATTTTGTTTAGACCAAATCTCTATCTCTTTTCGTTTTTGAGAAATATCATGCCGAAAATTTGAAAAAAATAAAAAATGTAATTTTAAGTGAACAATAAATAATTTATTAAAGCATCTGCAAAGGTTTTCTATAGCTTGAATTAAAGTTACATGCTTGCTCTATAAATTTCATTTCCGGTGTCCAACTAAAGACTAGTTTTCAGGACATCTGCAATGACGATTCAGTGCTGCTCTTTAAGACTATTTTGGGCAGTATGTGTCATATATAGCAAAACTGACAAACACATGGCTTGACAAATATAATAAATTTGAGGTTAAATTTATAAAAACTGCTTAACAAAGATTAATTCACGGTCTTTTAAACATCATTGCAGAGGTATCAAAAGCTATTCCTCAACTGAACTTTTAAAATGATTTCCAGACATTTTTCGTAATTATCTTATGGAGCATAAATGTAACTTTAATTTAAACTAGAAAAAACTTTTGTAGCTGCTATACTAATTTAAATATGAGACTCCAAAAATGACAAATTTTAATTTTTATAAAATTTTGTAAGGGCTTTTCTCAAAAGTGAAAACATATAAAGATTTGATCTAAACAAAATCGAAATCAGGAACAAAAACACTATTGAAATTGTGCAAAAGAAATTGCAATTTTTTACTGTTGTTTTTTACTAGATACATTCTATAAGACCTTTTTTATTGCACGAGTCGATAGAACTTATTTTTCTGGGCAACTTTGCTTGTTGAAGTTTTTTTTGTAGCTTTAATTGTTTTTAGTTATTAGCGATTAGAAAATGCAAAATGGCCATCTTTAACTTCACATAAAAGAATCATTAGCAAGTTAGCAAAAAAATAAGCTTTATCGATAATGAAATATAAAGTAACCTGTCCGCAGAAAAATGTGACATTATACACGGGTTTTTTTAAAAAGCATTCTATAGATTTTTTTAATTTTTGCCTTAAATGTTCCTTATGCGTTTGTTTAAAGTCGAATTAAATCTTCCTTCTACCGCACCATGTATCGCCCGTATGCATGTTAAATTATTTTGATAACTTATTTATTTTAAAATATAATTTCCATTGTTATTTATTTCAGCATTTTATCATATTTCAGTCTGGCTTATTAAAAAGTAAGAAATTTTAATTAAATTATGAGTTCAGGATTAAAACAAGAAATATTTAAAATCTAAACATAACAAACCAAAAAGTTAGGGCATTAAAACTAATTCTACTTCTTTTTCGAGATTATGTTGTACAGGTTGTATGGTACATGGATACAAAATGTTTAAGGGGTGATAAAAGAGCTCATTTTGAGTTTATTAGACCAAATAAGGTAAAGGTAAATGTCCCAAATATCGGACACGGCCCAATTATTGGACACTTTTTCAGGTTTTTACAAAAAAACAAGATATTTAAGTATTAAAATGAAACAAATATTTTATATTCAAAATTATGAACATATTTGAATCACAGCGTAATTGTCATTTGCACTTATATCGTATTTTTTAAGCCTTTATAACTAATAAACAGTCATGTGCCAGCAGCCACGAAATATATAGCCTTTTTGTAAGCAAAGTAAGTAAGCCAATGTTTAACTGAAAAATGATTTCTTTAATATAAGTTATTGTTAATATCTTTCTAACTCATAATATTGTACTTTTATACCAATTTAAACCATTTGTGATGTTATTTTAAAGATATTTTTATATTAATATGGTGTCCTATAAATAGGACAATAAAATATAGACAGTTCCATATATCGGACGGCCGTCTGATATGTAGTACAATGTAGATGTATTTTTAACTTCCAATTTAAAATAAAGGAAATATTTTTTCAAAAAAAAATGTTATATACAATGGTTCTAAAGAGTATAAAGCTTTTTCTACCCATTTATCGGACTAGCACTTTCTTTCAAATAAGCCATTATTAGGTATTTTTAGTAACTGTCCGATAGTTGGGTCTACCCTATAATTTTGTAAGACCTAAATATCGGACACCATCAATTAATGCAAAGTCCATGGACTTGCAATATTATCTGGATGATTATTTGAGTATATCGCAAATGTTTTTTGTAGATCTCAGCTATAGTTAATTATAATCATGCAATTAAGCATTTCTGTTCATAGAATCGTTATATAAATTATCTCATTAATTTTAAAGACACATAGTACTAGTTGTAATATGATACTAGTCAAGTAAAAGCCTATGAGTGGTATAGGTATTCTATAATAATAATATAAAATTTTATAATGTTTTTTCATAAAACCTGCAGCAAGTAAATTCATAAAAAATAATGAGAAATATATACATTTGCATTATATATATATATATAATTTTTTAATTTATTCATTATACATAGTCCGATAATTGGGACACAACTAGTCCGATATTTAGGTCACTGTGTCCGATATTTGTTATATTCGTGCCTTTTTTCTTATTTTACTTTATATTAAAAAAACTATCAATAATTAACAAATATTTAATTACTTTTTTTGATAAATTTTATAAATAGTCAAAGTGTGGTAACATCTTTTGCGACACCCTGTGTTTTATTTGTTATTAATGATAAGTTATCACACATGCATTTTCTTTCGCTATCATATAATATCGTCGCCATGATGTTTAATTTCTAGAGAGAAAAACAACTCGTTTATTCCCGCTAATTATGGAGTCAAATGCACGTTTTAGTCTAGGACGTGAAAAAAATTATTTATTGATTAAATAAATAAGCAATTTTTTGAAATAAAAAATGTGATGCCACTAGTATATACTAAGCCCTTTAAATTATTTAGTTATTACTTTTGGTAGGTAGGATAAATTAGAGCTCATATGTAGACCCCCTCCAGAAAAGGGCCCATATTGTCGCTAACGGTTTACGAGGTAAAAACGGTTTTAGAAGCTGGTGTCAAATTTACCATATTTGAGTTTTTGCGAGACAATTTCAGCACAAAGGAAGCCCTGGGGGACATCACATGTGATAAATGGAGAATTAGTGTATACATTTTCCAAAGATCATAACAGAGATTGCTGATTAAGAACTGGCCATGCTAAGGCGACAAACATTAATACTATTCCCGTGCGAACAACGGGCTTTGCGGCTAGTTCTGGTATAAATTTTGTTGATTGTTACAACATAAACGACTAGTATAAACCAAAACCTGGGGGTGCAATGGGCGCAGTTAACAAACAAACGACGAAACGTATACACCTACAAATAAATATTAGATTTGCAAAATCCAGTAGTAAAAAAATAGAGTTTAATATTTAAAAACCATATAATGTATTAACTTAGCTCAAATTAAATTGTTTTTCATTTCCTATATCTATTTGTTTTTATTTCATATTTTTTTTTAAGACAGGTAAATATGTGAACATTGAAATGCAAGTATTACATGGATAATGAACTGAAATTTTATCTATTTTTTCTTTGCTTAGAACAATTTTTCTGGACGATAGGTAAAATTGCCCTTCCCCTCCCTAAGTAAAATCCTGTATCCGCGCCTGTTGGAGTTATATTATAACCCCATTCCGACAATAAAGGGTCTTTTTTTGAGGAAGTCTACATATATTACAGTATTACACCAAATAAAAAACATCAATGGCTTCTATAATAAAATAAAAACAGCAACATTGACATGAAGCATAAAACAGTATATTCCGCTGTAGATATAACTTTTGTACTTTTATTTTAAATCAGTATCACAAAAATAATAACATAAAGCCTCCAGAGTAAACTAGATGAAACGTTGCAAGCACCCTGTCAAAACATCGGCACTATTGTACACTAGAGCCATCTAGTTTGCAAATTTGAAACTAGTTGTTTTGTTTGATTTTAAATTCTGTATCTTTAAGACATTATATTCTAGCAAAAAACTGTATATGACATTTTATATAGGGCTTAAAAAGAGCTTTTATTTAAAATATATTTTTTTGAAATCGGGTTATAAATATGTAAGATATGCTAAAAAAACCTTTTACTGCTTTAAATACCAATATCCCAAAAACAATGCGTTTTAGGAAAACGTTGTTTATAACATTTTTTGACTTAATTATAAACAAAAAACGCTAAAAATAGGAGTTTTACCCTATTTTTACCCCCTTACCCCCCAATCTTTTACCCCCAAAATCTAATCAGCTCTTCGGAATACGATAAGAAACAATATGCAAAAAACCGCAAGTCGATATCTCATGTAGAAATGGAGACAGACAGACGGACGCAAAAATTTTTTTTACTGATTTCGACTCAGAATGGTCTAAAACGTCGAGAAATGTGAAAAAAACGTGCTCAAAGATTTTGACTTTTCGGCGAAGATTTCAATATATCGGCACTCTTAGTAGCACTAAGTGCCGATGTAAATATGCTTTTTAATTTTATCCTGCACTCATCCCTTAATTAAACTTTATTTAATCTTTTAGAGGCAATTTATATCATGGTACGTAATTTTAACTCTTTTTACCTGACACAACTTGTGCCGCACAAGTTTTTGGTTTCGCCTGAGAGTTTTAGATTTAATAAAACCCGCAGAGAAAAATCGGACAAATATTATAATATTGGTATAAAATTAGTATAATATTATTAATCATAAAAACAAAAGTTTTGGGTTAATTTTGACACTTTTTAAGCGTCACTTCTCAGTACTTTGTTTGTTTGTGTTTTACTGTTTAACGTCGTTTTTCGCTGCTATGGCCTAATTTACGGGACCGCCATCTTTACGTGCCCTCCGAAGCACGGTCCTCAACAGAACTCGCATCCACCCTGAAATGTGTTTACAGTTTTACCTGCAACCCACATTACAGTTAGTCACGTAGTCCCATCTACCGACTATTTACACCACTATACATCCATGCTCTATGTGGGGCTCGAACCCACAACCCCAGGATCCGTAATCAAACACACTAACCATTGCGCTACCGGGGTCGGCTTCTCAGTACTTTATTTATTATTAGTAATCATTTTGTTTGCTTTTGAATTGCCATTGGAACAACCCTCGTTCTTTTAGTAATAATTTTTGGTTCTGATTAGTAACCGGAACAACCCCCCGAAATCTCTTCTCTTGGCAGCTATATATTTTTTTTGTTGGCAGCCATATCCCGTACTGCTGCGGTAATTTTGTATAATTTTTTATTGATAAAATCTCGACCTAATTGATCGGGAAATAGACATATAATTGTTTTTAAATGTAACTGTTTATAATTTTATTTGTCTAATGAGTTTCATGGTATGTTCAGAAAATATAGAATGTTCACAAATTAGCTGGTAAGGTTTTGAGGTTAGGTTCACTAATTTTTTAAACAAAAATTTTTGGTGGTATCCAATTTTGAGATATAAGCAAAAAACTTGTACAGAGTAATCCCAAAAAAAAAATTAAATATCCTAAAACTGGTAAAAACTGTTCATGTGTCATATGATTATCGGCTTTTGCTCGTATGTGATGGGCTATATTAAGAAAGCGCTACAAAATTAGTAAGAATCGATACTTAGGTCAAAATATACAAAAAGTGCATTTATCGATTTTTGCATGTTTGTTTCACAATGGACAGCAGTCCAGTAAGTTAGGCAACATAAATTAAGGTCTTCAATACCAACTCAAAAAGAAAATTCCCTACTAATTTATATTTGGATTTTATCACAGTGCAACAAAAAATGTGCATTATATGCAAAATTATTAAAAAATACATAAGACAGCTTATTAAACACAAAAAAAGTACAAAATCTTTACACACAACGGGATATTTATTATCAATGACTGTCAAATTAAGGAGTAGGTCATAAGTTCCCTAGGAAACTTTAGACCTACTGTACACATAGCTGTGTAATTAAAAAAAAATAGTTTTTTACTTAAAAAAACAAATATATTACCTTAATGTAATTTAAAATATAATGTAAAATGTTATCTTTACCTAAAATATGCATAATTTTACTTTAAAACAATAATAATTATACTTTTATTTCTTTCTGAGAACTTCTCTCCTTATCTAATCTAAATAGACGGCAGTCCATTAAAGTTGCTTAGGGTTTCATATATACAAAAATTTTAGGTATTTAATAGAGTAAAAAAATGATGAGTGTATTTAAATTTAGTTTTACTACGTTTTACTAGAAGAGGTGTAGAAAGGTTTCTCAATTATATTTTATTATAAAGAAACTTACCCATTCTAATACATTTGTGAACAACATGCAGTATTTTATGACTGAAATCTGGTTTTCCAATTTCAACAGCTTTCCTTCACCTTCACCATCACCTTTTCCGCCCATTTTGAAAAGTTTTTTCCGAACGAATTTCACAAATATTAAAAAATACACAAATACACTTGTTTTGCGCGAACTAACTGCACAACCTGTAGCCTCACCTTATTTTGAGATAAGAGATAATATAGGTAGATAGATATGGGATTTATCATAAAGTCAATAAGAAAAAATTAGTCATTATATAGTTGGTTAATTTTTCCAGAAACTAGAATATACCGGGTGTCACAGAAAGTATTGCCTACTTATTATCTCTGTAACTATTCGATATAACTTCAAAATTTGCAGTGCCTATATGAGCCTATATGATATGATATGAGCCATAAAAACTCATATATACATAATAAGTTATAACATTTTGGATAACAAATTGCATATTGCAATTATTACTTAAAAACATTTTTAGTTACTGCCACAGAACAAAAATTTTATTAGCTATATAGGGGTTTTTGGGGTCGACGAGTATGAATCTGATAATAATTTTTTTCTTTTCATGGAAACTGGTATATTGGGGTTTTGAGGTTGCTGAAAGTGGGGTAGTTTTCGTAGAAATTGGTATATTTGGTCTTTCGAGGTTGCTGAAAGTGAATCTGATAATAAAAAAATTCTAAACCATCCCCTGAGGGGTGCGGGGTAGTTTTCGTGAAAATTGGTGTATTGGGGTTTTTGAGGTTGCTGAAAGTGAATCTGATAATAAAAAAATTCTAACTACACCCCCTAACAGGCGGGGGGTAATTTTCGTGAAAATTGGTATATTTTTAATCTGATAATAAAAAATCTATTTTACGCACGGAGGTGAAAAACGGCAAAGCTCTTTTACTGGGCAGTGTATTTTATTATTAATTTATTTATATATTTTTTGGGGTGTAATTTTCTCGCTCTTTCACTACATAGTTTATATAAACTTACTCGGCTTCCGCCTCGTAGGTCTTAGACTCAGAGACTCAGACTCAGAGTCTATATCAAACTCGTGTCGAAATGACTCACATGCTTAGCTTGTTAGGTGGGTGAGTTTTATTTACGTCCACCCCCAAAATTAAGATTAATCATCAGTTAATAAAAACCAAACTTTGGTGAATTATATAATTTTACATTGGCTATAAAATGGCTGATTTAATTTTTTCTTTCAGCGGAAGTTGGATAAATATGGAACACCCTGTATTTTTTACATTTTTGAATTCAGCCGAAAATTATTCATATAAAAAACTGATTTTGTTTCACCTTGTTTTTCGTTTTCGTTTTTATCGTATAAAAACGAGATACAGATACTTTACCTTTTTTACTGACTCAAGCTTAAAAAAATATAAACGTAATATTAAAATAAAAATTTGAACAGTGATAGCGAATTAGCCCTGAACTCTAATTTTTTATGCCCATGTAAACTTTATTTTTTCAGTATTTTTCCGAAATTTTTTTTATGCCAAATTTATGATTTACTTTGAAGACTAAGTAAGTAAAAAGAAGGTAGATTATATTTATCTCGTTTTTATACAATAAAAACGAAAAAAAAGTCTAAAAATCTTTATTAAAAAAAAGGTATTTATACCACTTCCTGCGAAGCCGGAAGTGAAACAAAAAAAATGAATCCTCCAATGTAAAATTATAAAAATAACCAGAGTTTAGTTTTTATCGAATGAAGATTAATCTTAATTTTAAGGGTGGATAAATCAAACTCACCCGGTATACTATTTTTTCTACAGTACAATACTTTATGAATATTAAAAGATTTAAACGTAAATTTAAAAGTTATTAGACATAAAATTAACAGCCTATCAAAATAAAAATGCTTAAAAATTTTAATACAAAAGTTATTGCAAAAGTTTGAAAATGTATCCCGACAAATGAGGGATACGAGCTATTAGGCCTCTTCAATCAATATTTTTGTGAAGCTAAATTAGTAGGTACTTCCCCCATAAAAGGACCCAAGTTGATAATAGAATCTTATTTTCAAATGTATTCCTCAATATAAAAGCAGGTTTGATTTTAATGGAAGAAAATTTGTTAAATAGAATTTAGTTCGGCAAAATGTCTTTAGTTTTAGGTTCGTGAGAATATATCATGAAAATGCATATTAAAAAAAAATATTTACAATTATTTTATCCTGAGGGGTAATTACCCCCCAATTACATCCAATCGGGACATTGCATGATTTTAGACTCATTTAAACTAATGTATTTTTATTCCGTCCGAGAGGACTGATTCTAGCCAGTTAACGTTGGACCCTATCCAATCATGTACTCTCTCCATCTGACCACGTGGGACATTTTTTTGGTTGATGATCGCAAGTGTGAATTTAAAATTCAAATTTTACAAAAACTGTCAAGCAAGTAATTATTTCCATTAATTAAAAAAGTTTTCCTTTCCATTTTTTTTTTTCTGACAAGAAAATTGATTTTCAACTTAATTTCACTTCTACAATTCTATTGTATTCTCTCTTTTATCATAAAAAATATATTTTTATTATAAATGATAAATCAAAATGAAATTTAATTAATATAAAGCAACACCTGTTATTACCAACGAACTAATAACTCTTCTCTCTAGAATAGGCATTTCATTCGTAATAACTGACAAAAACTTAGCCAAGATATACATTCGTCTGTCTTACTCGCACAGTTGGTTATTGTTATTGTTCAGGCCTGAATATTCATACTATTTGTTTACAAACAAACCGAGATGTTATATTAACGGTATGCGTATTCTAGAGAGAAGAGTTATTAGTTCGTTGGTTATTAAAGGTGTTAATCCATATTACTAGACGCCTCATGAAGTGCAACAATTCATATTTGTTTTTTTAAAGTTGGTATACATGCGTACATTGGTTCAAGCAAGTAAACAATTGTCAACGGATGACTCTTAATTTTAATTTTAAGGTTATATCTGTTGACATTTACAATTATAGCTATCAACAGATATAACGTCAAACAAAACCGTTATTTTATACAGTTATAATTATAACGCAGGTATACCACTACAAAATTACCTCAAAAAGGGAAAAATGAGTGATGTCAGATAAAGTGAAATAACAGTCTACTGCCCAATTCCAGGGCTGGATATAGGAAATTTCTTTGTGGGGGTGGGGGGAACATGACTGGTAAAAATGCCGAACGAGGCAAAAACGAATGAAATTTTAATGACTAAAAAAAAACGTCTCACTCTGAAAAAAGCTTCATCCCTCCCTGGCAAGAATTTTATACTAAAAAAAGCCTCACCCCTGACGGAAATTATTATGGCTAAAAAAAAAGATTTACCCCTGACGGAAATTTTGATAACTAAAAACAAAAGGTCTCACTTTAAAAAATGTTTTACCCGACTATAAAAAAAAACCTTTATTCATGACGCAAATTTTGATGACTAAAAAAGGGCTCGCGTCTGGACTAAGCTTCATCCCTGACAAAAATTTTAATACAACACAAAAAATTACCCATGGCAAAAATTATAAGACTAAAAAAATGCTTTACCCCTTTAAAAAAAGTTCTTGCGCTTCCCTGGGATTTTGCCGAATAGATTTAAACATTTGCCGAATGGACGGAAATATTTTCCGAATTGAAAAACTTTGAGGGGTGTCACACCTCTTTATATCCGGCCCTGCCCAATTCTTTTCACAATGATTTTTATTTATTTGTCGTAATAGAAAGAGTGAGAAAATTTTTCGTTTGGGCTTTTTATTATTTAAAAAATGTTAAAAAAAAATTGTTGTTTCTTTTTAATATATTTTCAACATATTGTATCTATAGGTACCTATTATCCGTGTCTGAAATAGACTGCAGTGACTAATTTGTGCTAAAAAGCAAGAATCATACTAATTCGGGTGAGGTTCGCGTAACTCCGTCTGAGGGGAATCCCTTATACGAGAGCAGCATAGTACGTTTTAGGTCTTAGTCACTGCGTTCTATTTCAGACAGAAGAATACTATAGATATAATATAGATAAGATATAGGTATTCTAGTTACAATATTATTATTACCTGCACGTTTTTAAGTAAACAAAATATTTGTTATAATCTTATAATTTTTTATCATTTTATAAATATTTCTTAATAAATTTAGTACGTATAGTAAAATATTAAAGGTTTGTTTTATTCAGTTATAAATTTATAAAATTATAATGTTATAAAAGAAATTTATAAATACAGAAAAATTGTCTCCTCCAAAATGAATATATTATAAAAAATAAAATATTTTTAAGTATTACCTATTATAAGTATAATACCCCTTCTCCCTTATCAACCTTTCGAGATTTTTTTATTTTTTTTTCGTGAGGTTGTAAGTGATAGTGTGCGGTAATATTTACCTAAACAATTACCTAATTAATTACCTAATTGTAAGGGGAAAGCAACGAACTAATAACTCTTCTTTCTAGAATAGGCATTTCATTCGTTAAAGCTGACAAAAACGTCGGCAACATAAACATTCGTCTGTCCTACTCGCACATCTTTGTTCTAACAGAGACAACAATATCAGTTACTGGTAATTGTTATTGTTTAGGCCTGAATATACCTACTATTTGTTTACAAACAAACCGAGATGTTGGCGATACTTTATTTTAACGGTATGCGTATTCTAGAAAGAAGAGTTATTAGTTAGTTGGGGGAAAGGGAATGGAAAGGCAAAAATGGCCAAGCGAGTGACGTAGTAGTAGCAGCAAATTTCGTAAATTTTAAACTAATTATAGTAATTTTCAAGCTTTGTAAATTTGTTACGTTACTTTCTAAGATAAATATTACCTAATGCTCTATTTGCTACTATCATAGTATACCTACAAAGTAAACTATAATTATATCAAATATTTACTTTAAGTTTTGTAATCTTTATGAAATTTGGCCCTTATTTGCTTAGTAGTCAATAAACTTGTAATATTAAGACATTTTAAGACAAAATAGGTAATTTAATATTGAATTAAATTGTGCGCTGCTATAGTATCCCCATTATTTACTGACAGGAATACAAAAAGGAATACTTTTCCTTTTGGAGTTTTGAACATGGAGTCACTAAGAAATACTAAATATATCGTTTTTTTGTTTTGAATAAAATTGCTAGTATTTACTAGTTGCTATAATGCTGCATAACTCTAACAAGATACATTATAGTCAGACACCTTGTAAATATTTAATTAATAATAACAGGCCCACAAAAAAAAGTCTCTTAACCAATCTTTATTTTTTTCACGTATTTTTGTGTGCTGACAACGAATTTGACAGTGAAAAGAGAAAAGACGTTAAACTTGCAGGTAATATTTGTTTTTCACTACCAACTAGGTAAGTTGACATTTCCTAATCAAAAAGCCTACAGTAATGGAAAGTACTATATCGAGCACACTTAGTGATAGATGAAATCAATACAAACAAAACCTAATTAGACAGAAAAAACGATTTACTGCTAAACGACACGAAATGTTCGACACTCACCTAAGGAAGACACCTAGACACAAGACTACTATTCTTAATTTCATAGAGTGATTCCATAAAAAAATGATTTATTGAACTGTCACACATATAAATGTCAAAAATATTATTAATAAAATAAGATTTTAACTCCTTGGTAGTGAGAAAACCGTAATGCGCTATTCGTAGGTAAGTTTTTTTTTGTTTTCGGTTGTGTTTATTTAACTCCGCTTCGGTCCACAAAATACGACCTCACACAGAACAATTCACTTATCTCTACTAGAAGCGCAAATAACTATTTTATTATATCCCCTTTTACCTGACAAATCAGTTTTCCTGTGTAAACTCTAACCCCTATATATAGTAAATTTAGGGGAACGCAGTAATTGGGGCTTAAAATAATTACACTTTTGGTATAAAAAGGGACTAACTTTACATCGTTTGGTTCATATTTTACCAAATTAGGCTATAATTCTTAGAAAATTACAGAAAGTTGTTCAGAAATAAATTAGCTCCAATCAGCAGCGTTTAAAATATTAAAATCGACCAAGGTTAGAGCCTAAAAAGTTTTTAAAGATAATAAATACTTGGCAATATAGAGTAACTTTTTATATTTGGTTTATTAACTTTTTTGTTTTTGGAGGAATTATTTTTAAAAACAATGGGGATCTTGCTCTCATAGAACTCAATTTTTGCTTTTTGTTTATGACATAATTAGTTTTTGAGTTGTCATGTTTACAAAGAACGTGACATTAGAAAGACGGACGAAGAAAATGACATTTTCAAAGTTATAGCCAGCGCAATTACTATAGATTATTGTGCCTCTCACTTGCGTTACGAAGGTTAAAGCGTCATGTTGAGAGCGCGCTCGGCTTTCAATTATTACTGTACTCATAATGTCAATAATAACATCAGTAATAATGTCAATAACAACCGCAGCTATAAATAAATATAAAACTAATTCTTTATTAAATAAATTTTGTCATTATTATCATTGTATGTTTAATTTTTAGACAAAAGCATAGAGAGAGTTAGACTTTTTTTGCATAGATAGATTATTTTATTTTTGGTCTTAAATTGTTATATACATCGTAAATAAATAGAATATATTAAAAAATGCTGTGAACTCGACTTTTGACTTTTTCAATCCAGGAGCGAACCATGCTTTTCTAGTAATATAGGTTTTATAACCAATATCTTTAAACTGCAGTTAAAAAAAAAATAAAATAAACTAGTTAATCGTAGTAGTAGTAGTTTGTGTATGTAAATAAAATGTTTGGTTAATTAAAAAAAAATATTTATTTTATATTAAATCTTACAATAACTTATACATTATGTAGGTACATTTATTTTCTTAAAATTAATTTTCATAGCAAATTTATCTACAATGTTAGACTTAAATTATCTATATACAGAGATTAACTTCCTTTAAAAGGAAACAAATCAAAATTACACTGAATAACAAAATAAATAAGATTAGTGTATTAAGCCTAATAATAAAAATATATATTTTTTAATGTTTGTCTCTTTTGAAGTAGGTACGCATAACATTAATATCTTAATCAAAAAAAAATATATATATTTGGGTATATTTTGTTTCATTAAAAAAACTGTATTCAGTACCTACGTCGTAAAAGAAAATAGATTTTTAAATAAGATAGTTTGTTTTTATAATATATATTGCCATTAATTTATTTTGCATTAAAAGGAAAAAGAAATATAAACTAGGTCTTGAGATACGAACAAGTTTGTTATTTCTACGAAATCATTTCATATTATGTCGAACTAACGCGGTGGAATGGCACAATAATTGTTTTACAGTATTGTTTAAAAAATTATGATTTAAATAAATCTCTTGGGTTTTAATACTTACTAAAATTATAATATAGTTTAAGAAAATATTTTGTATATAAATTTAACATTTACTTTTTTTTTAATGATATTTGGATTAATATAATATTTTTATCTGTGTATTGTACAGAATTTTTGCCTATTAAGGGTCATTCATGAACGATTAATTAAACTTTTCTTTTTCTGTTTTTAAACATTTTTTAAAAGCATAATATTCACGAATTTTTTGTCAACTGATTTTGTTGTTATTGTGTGTTAAAAAAGACATGCCATTAGCTTTTGATTGTTCTAACTACACAGTTATATCTATTGCTCTTTAGACAAAGAACTGCGTGACATGTATTTATTTGGTATCAACATGGATGAGACATGTGTGAAAATTGTAGGTATATCTTTTTTTTTCATTTTATACATTTTATAGTACACAAAAAAAAATGGCGATATATTCTAAAACCTAACTTTTCTTCAAAAATTAAGCTAAAGCTAACTAAGATCAACATGCTAAGCTATTTTTCCTTGGAGATCCAAATTATGGATCAAACTTCAAAATTTTAAACGCCTGAATTAGAATTCGTTTCTTAAAATAAAGTGTGGCACACAAATCTATAACAGTCAAAGGAAAGCAACAGAAAATAAATATATTAAAATATAAGGTTCTTAGACCTAAAATTATTTAACTTATGAGAATACAATTAATATATCGAGGGCTTTATAGCATAGGGGCGTATCTCCTCTATATATATAATATTAATATTAACACGCCCCTATGTTATGAAGCCCTCGATATTGTAGAGGTGTTTATTTTAAACATATTATATATTTTTTCCAAGTTTAATTTTTTGTGGAATTTTACTGTTTCAGATCCGTGTGGCAAACTTTAAACATAATAAATCATTAATTCGTGAAACAAATGATTAATTATCGTATTTTATCTGAAATTTGCATTTTGTCCAATGTAAAAATGTATGCAAAAAAATCAAATGTAAAAAAAAACATAAACACTTTTTTTATTTAGTTAATCAGTGTAAAAAAACTAACCTATATCGTCGGCGATACTGCAACACGTTTTGATGTTTGCTATTAAAGCAGTTCTACCATTTGTTGTGGGACGAAAAAGCTACCTATCAACACTACCTAGCCTACTAATTAAAAAAGTTGCATAGCACTTATTGCAGTATCACCAATAGGGTGGAAGGAACCTTATAGGTGAAAATTATTTTTTGGAAATTTTATATTATAATAGTGAGGTAAAGTTGACCCTCGGGACCAATAATAATCCTGCAAAGTTTCACTATGATCAAACAAAATCTTCATCTGCCTCAAGCGGCTTGTTCATTTTTTAAAATTATGTCAAAAATATCACATCAATAACTATAACTCTTTGCTTGCTCTGGTTTAAAACTGTTATTTTGTATTTTTTAAGTTTATTACATTCTAATATAAAACTTAAACTGTGTTATTATTCAACAACATTTTCTAACCACGGAAAGCAAAGAGTTAAATAATTTTTTACGATATTTTTAGCAAAATTTTATAAAATGTATGTTCCGCTTGGGGCAAATGAAGATGTTCTTTGATCAAAGTGAAATTTTGCAGGCTTATTATTGGTCCTAAGAGTCAACTTTTCCTCACTATTAGAATTTATAATTTCCAAGTATATAAGGTTCGTTCCACCCTAATCACCAACTGTAGGTATTCAAATATTTAACTTTTTGCAGTCAGACATACATTTATGATTAGGTGGTTGTAGCTTTTATTATTTTAGCTGAATAGTTAAAATTATCAAAAACAAAGTCATACGTTGAATTAATAACCTCCTCCTTTTTTGGAAGTCGGTTAAAAATATAAAATTTTATGCTTTAATAGCCTAATCACTTGAGATTAAATTAGATATAATAATGAAAAAAAATTAAAAGTCGGAACTTTTGACGCAGTTAAGTGTCTCCCGCGGAGTAGATTAAGAAGTCGCTTTCTTGCCCATAAATTTGATATGGGAACTATCCGCTATCTTGGATTAAAGAGGTGAGTGCGGTTATCTCGCAAAATATGCATCTTACGATAAAAATGCATATTACCAATTTTGTTAAGAAGGAAATTTCCAACAAATTTTGTTAATTTCCAACAAATGCAGTTAAGTGTCCCCCGCCGAGTATATGCAGAAATCACATTCTTGTCCATATAAAGTTGATATGGAAACTGTCCGCCATCTTGGATTAAAGGGGTGAGTGCGGTTATCTCGCAAAATATGCATCTTACGATAAAAATGCATATTACCAATTTTGTTAAGAATGAAATTTCCTACAAATTTTGTTTAAATATTTTTTTTATTATAACAGTCGAGTTATGTTCAAAAATTGCCATGTTGAGGGTGAAATTGTTTTTTTCGATTTTTCAGCCAAATTATTCGTTGGAGAAGATTATAAGCAAACTTCTACCTCTTAAGATTCTCTATAAGTTTTATAAATTATGTATTTTCATAAGTATTTTGGTATGGTTACAGTGGGCGCTGAAAGTCGAGTTGCGCCCTCCTTAACCATACAAAAATACCTAATAAAAATTCATAATATATAAAACTTGCTAGCTTTCTAGAGCTACAAGTTCGCACATAAAATCGAAAAAAACAATTTCACTCTCAACATGTTATTAATATAATAAAAAAATAATTTAAACAAAAATTGTTAGATATTTCCTTCTTAACAAAATTGGTAATATACATTTTTATCGTAAGATGCATATTTTGCGAGATAACCGCACTCACCCCTTTAATCCAAGATGGCGGACAGTTTCCATATCAACTTTATATGGACAAGAATGTGATTTCTGCATATACTCGGCGGGGGACACTTAACTGCATCAAAAGTTTTAACTTGTTTTTTTTTATCATAAAAAAATCTAAAATGATTGGGCTATTAAGTGCCGAAATTATGGTACAACGTTAAATTGTACTACAACAGCTTAAATTATGGAATGTTAACGAAGAAGGATATTAAAGTATTTATAATGTATACAATGTAAAGTATTTATAACGTATACAATGTAGATCATTTATACAGTGTATACAATATATTTAGGTTGCCATAGCCCTAATCTGGCTTTATTAAGCCGCATCAGCACTAGTCATAGCAATGCAGAATTTCACAATTTTGTGATTTTTATAGTTCTTTGTTTAAAATTATTATGAAAATTTTACGCTATATATTAAACATAAGCAACAGCCACGATAAAACATAAATTATACATACACGCAGAAAACCTTACAAAATATTAAACTATTTTAGTAGTATCAAAAAAACTATAAAATATATTGATAACACCTAATTATCAAAAAATAGTATATTTTACAAATTTTATTCACATTATTAAAAGGTGATATTAACAATAAATGATTGAAAAATGATTATATTTACAAAAATGATAAATTAAAACTTAATAATTATAAAAATGTACATGAAAGATTATTTAAATACTTCTATCATAAACTAAGCACGCAAAAACCGTTCAAAACATTATTCTTTAGATAAAATCTGTTTTTTTTTTTACTTAATTTTTATTTCAACAATCAATATTGTAATTTTAAATTATTAATAATTATTAATAATATAATAATATTAATTTTAATTGAAGCCGCAAGTGGATGGAGGTGTTATAACACCTTCATCCACTTGCATAAATACATTACATAAATTTGTTTTTGTTATTTGTTTAATATTATAATAATTATAATAATTATCATAGAGGGGTTTTATACCGTCTTAAGAAGATCTTCATTCATTGAAAATTACAAAATTAAAAAAAATGTTACATAACCTTTATCCACTTGCGCTTCAATTATTATTAATTATAACCGAGGGGCTGACCGCATCTGAAATTTGTTCGAAAGAGTTCCTTTTTCCAAAGAGTTCCTCAAAGTTCCTTCGGAGTTCCTCGGAGTTCCTCCGGAGTTCCTCCAGAGTTCCTTGGGAGTTCCTCCTGTGTTCCTTGAGAGTTCCTCTCTGGAAGGGGTAATTTTTGGCAAATAAGTAGTAGAAATTACCGCTATGCAAACACTACTGCCAATAAGGCACCCTCAAAAAAAAGCTTTGTCCCTAACGGTTGCTACCAAACTTGGCGCCGCTTCAAATAAAAATTGGCACCCAAAGGTAGGATGTTTTGATAAAGTGTTTGTAATGGCTCATCTAGTTTGAAAATAAAAACGTTAATCCGCATGGGTAATAAATAATAATTGTTTCTGACCGGGTCTGAAATTTGTACAAAAGAGTTGCTTTTTGCATAGAGTTCCTCAGAGTTCCTCTGAGTTCCTTCAGAGTTCCTCCAGAGTTCTTCAGAGTTCCTCCAGAGTTCCTACTGAGTTCCTTTGGATTGTACAAAAGATTTCCTCGCGGTCAGCCTCTCGATTATAACTAATATACATATTATAATATATTATTTATAGCAAACGTGTTATTTTGAAGCTTAAACCAAGAAAATTGAACAAATACTTTCATTTCATATATAATTGTAATAAAACACAACTAAAAATTAAATTACAGGTCGTATATTAGTAGATATTAAATAAATATAGTTGGAAAATCTACAGATATATTCAAATATGTACTTATAGGTATGTACATAGGGTTATTATAGGGTTATTATAGGATTTCATATTTATATAGGTAAAACCTATAGGCATTAAGTTTAATATTGATTTTTGATTAAATCATGTTATAATTCAAAGTTTTGCTGTTTGCTATTAGAACACTGAATAGGTGGGTGTGTTCACGGTGCTATGGTAGGAGTTCTACCGTACTGCCGCGCTAAGCTGAAAGGTCCTATCTACATAGGTTTAACATGCACAGATAGGACCTTTCAGCTTAGCAAGGCAGCGTAGTACAATTTAAATTAACTACAAATTAACCCATTTCTTTTTCTACGTGTTGATTCTATGAGACGTAAGGATGATTGATTGATTGACCAAAAATAAAAAAATATATATCGAGCACTTTTTCTTATTAAGCTTCTTTAAATGAGAAAATTCTAAATGTTAACGGTCTACCAACTCATTTTATTATTCCCTCTAAAAAAATGCATCGGGCCAAATTTTGCCAAAATCAAACCATTCCTAGAGGTCGCTAACAGTAAAAAAAGCTTTTTTTGGTAAACTCCATAAATTTTTTCTAAAAAATTGATTAGGAATTTTTGTCTAAAATTAAAAATTCAGTATGACGAGTTTTGGCATTATCAACCATGCCAACTCAAAATTGCTATACAGGGATATTTGGGGCCGTAAATAACGATTTTTTTATTTAAATTAAAAATGAAATACTTTTTTCGATTTTTTATAAAATTTACAATATATAAGCCCCCAAAATTGACCCCGTTAATTATTTTTTTTAGTTATCAGCAGCTTATTTAGAGTTGGTTTATCTTTTTAGATGTTTTATTAATTTTTAAAAAATTTAACCCCTTAAAAATTGACCCCTTAAGCTTTAGATCTTTGAACTATTTTGCTAGTTATCAACAAATTATTTTAAGTTAATTCTGTATTTTTTTAAATTTTATCCTTCTAGAAATTCAATTTGCTCCACTGTTTGGGGAGAGCAGTAAGTTTGACTATTCTTGTTCAATCTTTGTAAAAATATTCTAGAAAAAAATATATGTGTATGTAAAACATGTAATGCTTTTTATATTATTATATTATTATAAATATTTATTACACAAAAAAATATTTATAAATATAATTTTGTGAAATTTTAGCTAAATATATTTATCACATCACGTTTTATTTTATGTCTATATAAGGATTAAACGGTGAACCGTATTTATGGCTCGCAGTAGTTTAGAAAATAAAAATTCGTGCAAGAAATGCCATTAAATGTGTCAAATCAATAGTAAAAAGCTTATATTGTAAGCTGAGCTTTAAAGCTTTATGTAGCAATATAAATTAGGTTTTAATTTAATGCTTTAATGTTCAATGTCTTAACAAAATCTAACTATAGCATTATTTTATATTTAATACTTGTAAACACTTTTAGTTAAGAGCTTTCAAAAGCTTTATTTAATAACACTAGGCAACATGGTGTCTTGCCCTGATTGGAGTCATACTTTTTTTAACTAATTTTGGGTAGCTGAGACCTAATCTGGCATCGGAATATTTCTATTACCTAAGGTTTTTGAGAAAAATAAGAGAAAAGTGGTAAAAAATAATTTTAGCCCTCTTTTGTTCTAAAATCATGGGAGATAAAAATATGCTGAGGACAAATTTAGATTCGGCGACTCAATATTAGTTAAAAAATTCCCAACTTAGAATATGGAAACTTTAAATTTATAGGTAGAATAAATAGGGATATTATGAAAAAAAATATTAAAAAAAAAATGGATCCTGTGACAAAAATAAGTAGGGGTAGAGGGTAAGGAGAGGGATGCATAAGGGGACAAGCTTATCGCCACCTACTTATGATAAAAATTGTCAAAAATCATCAGTAGGGGTCAAAAATAAACTAAAAATAAATTACATAATACGGTTCTTATGTAATAAAGTTAAATTTTTATGATGTAGAATCATTAAAAAAACGACAAAAAATACGCAATATTTTTTCTATAATGTATTTTTAGTTTCGCATAATTGCCTGTACTAACATTTAAAAAATAAGAGGTGCTGGATATTTTTTAAGGTCAAATTCGGGTTATGGGCCTTTAAATTGATAAGAAAAATACATTTTTTGGGAAAAAAGTTTACACTGTGTTCTTTACTTTTATTTCATTTTCATCCATTTACTTTTTACGAAAAAGTTTAATATTTGTATAAATATCTTTGTAGAGAATTTTAAATCTACAAATTAAGTAAGAGGTTGCAAGTCTTTGAAACTCAAAGACTCAGCCAAAAGGAACTAAGAGATCTCCCCTGGGCCAATATCCTGACCTTTATTGAAAGGACGGGCAGGTTCAAGGAGGACTCAAATTAGTAAATGGCTGGGATTGCCTGGGGTGACAAAAAGGGCCAGAAATGGCCTAGTTCTCCGGCTTTGGCCAACCCAAAAATTTACTACTACAAATGGGCAATTAGTTAGTTATTAGTTAGTTATTAGTTTATTTGTTGAAAATTCTACATAAGCATGGAGAGCTCCAAATAAGCTTTTGGCTTGTTAGTCCGGAAATGAGCCCGTCCCTTCGAGGATGGACATATCGAAAGGGAAAAAAAGCACCAATAAAATTTTAATGCGGCAGAGTGATTCTTCATTTAAAACCAAGCAAAAAAGTATTCTTCACTTTAATTTTAAGCTTTTTATTTTTTTCGCGTACTTACCCTGCCAGTAGGTTCTTAGCATATATATTTTCGAATTCCTCGTATTTTTTTAATGTACCCTAAAATTTTCAAAATCCTACTCTTTTTTTTAAAGATTTTGAAAATAAACGTCATTAATTCCTGGACTTATATCTCAAAAATTGTAGGTGCTGGAATTTTTCTAAGGTCAAATTCGGATTCTACGCCCTCGAATTAGTAAGAAAAATTTACTTTCCGATCGGGGCAAAAAAAAGTTGCGATTTGTTGCCTAGTGTAATACTTACATTGGATTTATTTAGGTGCAAATATTATTATTTAATAAATGAGTTGATTTTATTTATTCTTGACTGTTAAAAGCTTTAAAACCTCAATTTATAAAAATTGGTTTTGTTATAAACTGTTTATTTCACAGGTGATCAGTAACTGGTATGCCAAAATTTAAAAGCTGATTCTACATCCAAAAATATGAAAAAAGGTTTTTGTAAAGGTTAGTCCGGAAATGAGCCCTACGTCCCTTCGAGGATGGACATATCGAAAGGGGAACAAAAAAATCACCAATAAAATTTTAATTCTGCAGAGTGATTCTTTATTTAAAACCAAGCAAAAAAGTATTCTTTAACAAAAGAACTAAATTTAATATTAAAAGAATAATAGCCTTTTTAAAGTAACATTTTACTTCCTCTTAGCTGTATTTTTTTTTTTTTTGAAAACGGTTTCTCCTACAGTGTTACACTATATGATTTTTTATTTATTTTTACTAAAGGAATCTATATTTTTTATAAAAAATCCAAAAGAATACACATAAAAAATTTTGGGGCAAAAATGTTTTAAGCCTCGCACATTTTGTCCATCTAGACACGCCTTTGGATTAATTAAAAAAAAAAAAATAAGATAAACTTATTGCCCTTATTAATATATACATACAAAAGCTTGTTGCACTAGCTTAAAGGGTACCAAAGTAATTAATTAAAAACCTTATTTTTATTACAATTTTAACAGCCGTATCTCCCTTAGGTCTCATTTCGGAACCAACCTTTATAGGAACTTCTTTTATATTTTTGGATGTAGAATCACTTTTAAATTTTGGCATGCCAGTTAATGATTACTCTGTATATATCGTGGTGTTACTTTCTCAACCTCTTATCTCCAGTTAATCAATTTTCCGTTCCTTGTAATACAACACCTCTGTACATAATGACTGGTAACTTTCACAATCTCCAGTTTATTACTCGAAAGCAAATTAACTTATAAACTAATTGAAATAGTTAATTCGAGTTTGTATATGTTCCTCATGTACAGTCTGATTAGTGACAGGAACCAAAAATAGATTTTTTTGGAGATACGAGGTTGAGAAAGTAACCAGCGATGTGTAGAGTTAAATCGTGGCTAGAGTTTTAAAGCTCTATGTAGCTTTACAAATAGTTATTTATAATAAGGTCACTTGATTAATTGTTACTTTGTCTAGTGTTTTGGTGGTTAGCCCGTTGGGTTTTTATAACTCCTCATCAGTCCAAAACAATACGCGATTGACTTACCCTAATTTAATTATTATATAATCCTTATATTATAACCAGGGTAATTTAAGTTAAAAACTCTAATAAGAGTCAAGCTATGAATATAATCATAGAAACATGTTTGATCATATTTTTAATTTTTCAAAAGGACTTTTAGTTCGACTTTTAGTGTTTTTCCTGAGTTTTCTATTCATCTTAATTTTTAGAAAAAGCTTATTGTCAAACTGATAAACAAAAACTTCACAATTTAGCTTTTAGAACTAAGCCATTAATATCCTATACAATGTATAGTATACATACATGTATATGTAGATACATATGTATAATAATTATTTACACTTATGGCAGTAGGTCTGGTATTTGTTTATTTGTTCATTTATTTATCTTAGGGTACGCAGGGTTAAATGCACTCACAGAGTGGTTATAACCATAAGACGACTACATGTTTTTACGTAAGATAAATTAAGAAAGGTAGGATATGACTTAAGACATATCCAGAAAAACATAAAACATAAGAATGCTATGCTGTTATTGGCTTACAAGATACATGGCGGTACATCAAGCCAATCACGGCATCGTATTGTTATGTACTATGTTGTTATGCGAGCCTGTGGTTATGCCCTTAATTTTCATCTTAATCTACTCTGCGTAAAAATTTGTAGTCTGTAAGCGATATTCATTTTAGCTAGAGGTCCCTTTATACAAAACTAAAAAAAAATATTATCCTTACTAGTAAGTGCATTTTATAAATTTACGTAGTAGGGATAATTATTTATATCTTTATGTATTTTTTTAGTGTAGTATTAGATTTTTATCTTATCCCACATAAGGGAACGGGGCATATGGAGCAGGGAAAAATCCAGGGAAAGCAGCAGTTGGTTGTACTGGAACCTGTGTTGTCAAATATGTTGTCAAAACAGTTGGTATCACTGTCGTAGAAAATACAGTAGTTTGAGCCGTTTTAGCTCCAAATGTCAGTTTTAAAATCTTACTATTAGTCTGCGTGACCATAGTAGTCTGCAAAATTGGAGATGAGGTTATAGCAAATTGTTGCTGACCTAAGAGTGGGTTAAACTGTGGGATTTGTGGGATTTGCGGTAGTTGCGGAATAAAAGGAGATTGTGGTAGTTGAGGAGCTATGGTACTTGTACCAAACTCATACTCTGTTTTAGTAAATGTACCTTTTACTTTAGAAATTGTACTTAAAACCGTATTATGACCTTGTGTAACTGGAATCACGTGACTTTCATATACAGTTTCAACCTTTATAACCGGTTTCGATGTTGTTACAACTTGGCCTTGATTTCCTTGATTTGGATTCAGCAGTCGTAATAGAGCAAGTTGTTGTAATTGTTCAGGGTTTAAGTTGGGGTTATTTTGTTGATTAAGGCCTAGAGGATCAGGTTTAGGGGTTGTTTGTTGAGTTTTTTTAAGTCTTAAATGAGCATCTAACTTTGTTTTATCGACAGAGGATAGATCAAAATCTGTTCCAATGTTCGACAAATCCAAATCTGGTGGCAATGAAACTTTTCTGGTATTCTGACCATCTGGTGAATCCTCCTGATTATTTTCATCTCCAAACTCCAACTCCAAGTGTAACTCACTTCCCGCTTCATCCAAGTGAGAGTTAAACTCGTTCAAGGTTTTACTTGGAATGAAGTTATATGCGTCCATTGGTGGTAATGTTTTAGTGGCTGTAACCAATCTGGTAACCAAATAAGTTTGCACTAAAGTTGAGCTTTCAGTTTCATTACTACCACGACGTATTATGGGTAAAATATGGGTTTTTAACATGGTTTGTGTGGTGCTAAACGTTTCGGTGAGTGTTTCCAAAGGCGGTGTTGCCATATCCGATTCTAAATAAATCGGCGGCAACGTTGCAATGCTTGAATCCAGAAAATTGTTATCTTTACCGTAATTTGTTGTAGTAGCTAGTATATTTTCTGTTAATGGTTCTGTTGCTGTTGCCTGTATTGTTGGTTCTGCAGTATTTATAAGGCTTTTTTCAAATGTAGACGTTACTGTGATATATCTTGTATTTTTTACACTACCAACCTGTAACAAAGAAAGAATTCACTAAAAGAATGACTGTCCAAAAATAACAATACTATTTATTAAATTAAATATTATTATTAGAAGATAGTCAAAACACATGAATATTAGTTAAAAAGTTTCTACTTTATCTAATATTAGCTATATTGCTAGAAATGTTTTGTTAGTATGTTTTATCGGAGAATTATTATGAATTATGAATAACAAAAACATGTAGAGCGAATAAATTTTTTGAGAAAATCTTTTTATTCCAATTTATATACAATAACCATTACCACAGAAACCTGGATGCACGCCATTGCTAGTAAATAAATTATCCTTTTCATTTTAATTATTATCAGTTGAACCAAATAGAAATTACATGGTATTTTAAATATAGTGTATTGTATGTCAAAGCAAGCTGATATTTATTATTAATTATACCTCTATTTTATTATATTAAATGTCAATTCCCTAAATATGATCATAATAAATGATTATTTTAACTAAAAATTAAGTATTTCTTTAATGCATGCCTTTCTACTATCATTAAAGATTATGTTAAAAATCGATAAAATTACAAAAGAAAGAAATAGAAACAATAACTATAATTAATAAAAATAAAAGTTCTATGATATACATACATTTGAACCGAATATCAAGTGTAATTCAAAAACAAAACTAAGGGGGTTCCAAAAGTTTGGGGTAGGAGGTATGGTTTTAATTATCTACGCAAACAAAAATTTATTTAAAACTTTTGCTCAAAGTCTCTACTTTTGTTAATATCGGATAGGCAGTAATTATAATAAACTTTGTGACATCTCATACATCTACATCTTATCTACGTTTACATTAAAAATAATACCTCAATTTCATCAACTAAACATTGGTTATTAAGTAGTCAAGTGCGCATGTGTAAAGTTTCTTGTGGAGCAGGAGTATTATGAAGTAGGATTTTAACAAAATTTGGTTATGGAGCAAAGATATTATAGGGTATAATGGTAATGGTGAGTAAGTAAAATATCAATAAAAAAGTAAATAAATTCAATATAAGTACTGTTTTTTCTGGCACCCGGGGAAAGATTGTGTGTGTTCTATAGGCGACCTTGCATTGGAAAAAATCAGAGAGTAACTAACCTGGAAAGTATATGGTGACTTGATGGTAGCAATTTCATAATATATATCCTTAAAATCTGGAGGTGTGGAAATCTCCACCTTGATAGTTTCCAGAGGGAAAGGCGTTTCCAACTTATTTTCCAAACTTCCGTCGTCATCTATGATGGAAGCCACTGATTCAGAGCCTTCTAGAGAATCACCGTCATCTGATCTGGCCTGGGGTGTTACAAGTTCATTGACAGTAGATTGTTGGGCAGTATCTTTTTCTGGTGGGGTGGCTGGACTGGTTACGACGTCATCGTTATCTTCGTTTTGTTTTCTAATAGTAACCTAGGGAAATATTTTGTTTTGTGTGACAATGGTTTATTGTATGCGCGTTAATTTTGTAATACAATGTAGAAAAGATTTAAAATAGTTATATTTTTTACGGTTTGAAAAAAAAAACAAAAAACGTAATTCAGAATTGAGCAAAAGTTACTTCAGTGCACATAGGGAAGAGAATAGCAACAGTTGTCATAAAATATAGCATGTTGAGTGACATATAGTCACACATAGTCATTTATAACTTAGAAATGACTATGACTATGACAAAGGTACTTAGAAATTCTAAGTACCTTTGTGTTGGTTTTAGATAATCATTAATTAAGTTGATTCATATATTTTATATATAGAATAATTTTACAGTTGTTGTAACATTACATTAACATTAATGTTGCTGACAAGTTAAATTTCAGCGCTTAGTTTTGTTGTAATTTTCGATGGATAATTAACAAAAAGTTGTTTAGTCCAGTTATAGACTAAAGATTAAAGTTTTTACACCAGAAAAGTAAGGCTTACCCTAGGTTTTGGAGATGTCTTATACTGCCATCTTCCTGGACTTCTGTTCAACTTAAATTTGTATAAACTCGTTGTGGCTGGGTTTTGATCGACCGTCGAAGTCTGCACTTTGGGCTTGTACCCCCGCCTGCTATAACCCCCATTATTTGGAGTTGACTCAGTGTTGCTTTTTGGAGGGGGTTTGTTTCGTTTCGACTGATACCTTTTCGTGGATTGGTATGTTGGTTCATCGCTAGATACAGAACTTTCTGTTGTAGTAGACACCTTTTGTTTTCTACCTCTACCAAATTTATTTGTACTTCTGTGTGTGGTAACACCGATTCGTGTGTTTTGTCTGTATATACAATATGTACATGTGTATAAGTTAGTGCAAATACTATTCATGGATTTTGCATATTATTATTATTATTGTTCATTTACTTTAATCCAAATTAAAGTAGTGATTTTAACCCAAATTGTAATTTTGATTTATATATAAACGGTTGTTATTGCTATGCGAAAATTAGGGTTTATTTAATTTATTATAGAGTGGTTCATATTAAACACTACACAGAAAAAATACACTGCCCAGTAAAAGAGCTTTCCCATTTTTCACCTCCGCCCTTAAAATGGATTTTTTATTATCAGATTCACTTTTAGCAACCATAAAAACCTAAATATTTTTTATTTTTACATACAGATAATGAGACAATTACCAGCTTCATATTAAATAGATAAACTCAATAATAACCCCCGCGTGGCTTTTACTTTATTGAGTAGATAATTATTTATTTTACCCACTCAACTGTCACTTGTCATATTATTTTATTGTAAATGTCATTAAAATTTTTAATAAAAATATGAATTTCTAAGCTATTTATTGGATAAACCTTGTATGGCACTCATGGGTAAACCGATATTGCCCTCTCGAAAATTAACCTGCTTGGCTGACGCCTCTTTTGTCAGGTTAATTTTCTCATGGGCAATATCTTACTTTACCCACTAGTACCTACCATAAATATTATAGGGCAAAAGCTCGGACAAAAGTTAAAAAGTTAAAAAATAAATAATTTTTTGTTTTTTTTATTATTTGTTATCATTATTTAATTTATTTGTTTTTGTTTAACTTTTTTCCTCTATTTTATAAAATTAAACTATAATATTTTTGACACCATTATTTACTATCACTTTTGATTACAAAAAGTTTATTTGTGATCCACGGTATCTTTTTTAATCCTTCAATTTTCGCATTTAAATTGAAGTTTGGATTAAATCATTTCAATTATTACGCTGTAATACCTTTCCAATTTGGTTAAATTACAGTTAACGCTTTTATGCAAAACCAATGTATATTATTTTGTTTCATGCTTTCCTGGTAAATTCAACAATAAATATTAGTCTTAAGATGGGACTGTCTATAATTTTTTGCATGAAAGATTTATAAAAAAAGAAATCAGTTTATATCTCAAGAAAAAATCGATTTTGAAAAAAAAAAACAAGCAGATAAATGAATTTTATCCAACACCTTCACAGAAACACTTGTTTTGAGCACTATTTTAAATGTCAAAAGTGAGTTTTTTTCCACTAGTGACTAAAAAACTTTTCACCCGCTTTTGATCTCACCCAAAATTAGTTACATAACCTATTAATTAAGTATTATAACTATTGTTGCAAAGAAATTAAGTAGTAATGTATTTTTACTTAGAATGCTCAGTGACTGTGTATCGCAGCGTATTTTAAAAACGGTATATTTTTCTCTATGCCATTCAGTTCTAAGTTATTCTGTTCTAGCTTGGGGAACAGCTTCAAGCTGGGACAGAATTTTTGGACTTCAACGCCGGGCTGTGAGAATTCTTGTTAATTTACAATACCGAGACGACTGTCGTAGCTCTTTTGTGAAACTAAATATTTTAACATTTCCGTCCCAGTTTATATTTGAAAGTTTATTGTATGTTAAAAATAACTTTGAAAGGCTTCAGTTAAATAATAATATACATTCGTACAATACAAGAAATAATTCCGATCTAAGACCCAGATTCTTTCGTCTTTCAAAAAGCCAAAAACAAAGTCCAAGTTATATAGCTGTAAATATGTACAATAAACTTCCCAACGATATTAAGGCTCTTTCTATCCATACCTTTAGGGCAAGAATTAAATCCTTCCTTTTAAAGAAGGCTTTTTATTTATACGATGAATATTTTAACTGTGATTTTAATTGATGATAGTTTTGTATTTCTGTATTTTTAATCTGATGTTTATTTTAATTTTTATGTATTTTGTTTGACTTGTGTAAGCACTATAGTGTATTAACATAAATAAATTATATATCTATCTATCTATCTATCTATCTATTCTATAAATATAAGCACGTTAAGTAAACCATAAAAATTAAAGAAAACCCCAAATTATTCTTTAGTTTTTGAATAAAATACTGTTTTTATTAAAAATTCTGTCATCACCGCGTCCATTTTGACGTTTGTAAGAAATGTAAAACTAGCAATTATTTATTTTTAATAGGCATACTTAAGCCATGGCTACCTATTATTTTAGTATTAAGAAAACTTAATCTTAATATTTTTGACATAATTTTTCGCAAAATTATAGATTTTTATTTAAAAATAAAAGGTGTTGGATAAAATTAAATTCTCAACTAGTGTATTAAGTACTTAATACACTAGTTAATACACTAGTTAAGAAAATAACTATGTTTAGATATTTAAACACTTTTTTAAGCTATCCTTGAGTTACTTATGTGACAGCCAGTCAAAACTTGTTGACAATATTTGATGATGAATTTACCATATGTAACGTTTCATTGTAAAATGGACCTTATACTGATATGAGTAATTTTACTGGAGAAGAAAAATAAGGAAGATGTACACTATGGGCTGCTCAGGGCAAACTTTAACACTACAATTAAATTTTTTTAACTACATTTACCCAGCAATTTTCTAGAAAACTAAAAGATATATTTAAATTCTGCGAAAACCATCTTAAATTAGACAAATTAAACTTTAAGCCTATATTTGATAGTTCAGCTCTTAAAATGTGGACAGGGGAGCATGGGGGATTTTTTTTTAATGAAAAGTCGTGTGATACATCATTTTAAAGCAAATAAAGTTCTCTATTAGACTGTATATTTTTTAATGTTTTAGAAACTTTTGTTAAGGTTTAGATTTTTTAATATTTGTGCTAAAAAATGTAATTTTTAAGTTTTTTTTTGTGTAAATTTTTATTTATGTCAATTAAAATTAGTTTAAAAGTATAATTTACGTTTTTTCATCATAAAATTAGTAATTTTTAAAAAATTGTTTGATTTTTTAGAGAATTTTTGACAAAAATACCCATTTTCAACCCTATTTTAAACCCGAAAAAAAAATGTTTAAAAAAATTAAAAAATATATATTTAAATGGAGAATTTTTTAAGCTTTAAAATGATATATCACACGACCTACCTTTAAAAAGAATGTCCCTCTGTGCCCCCCTGCCCACATTTTAAGAGCTGAAAGTATCAAATATATGCTAAAAGATAGTTTAAATTTTCTTATTTAAGATGGTTTTCTCATAACTTGATTATCTCTTTTAGTTTACGAGAAAATGGCTGGGTAAATAGAGTTGGGACACCCGCTATAATAAGTTAATTAGTTATAGCTGCTCCTGATAGGAGCAAGTTACAAAAATGTGGGACACTATGGTCATAAAAATGATTTAATTTTTTTCTTTTCTCATTTTAACTTTGTCAATGTTTTAGATAAAACATAAATTTATTGTCCCGAATTTAATGTCAGTGAGTATATTTTTATATCAAAATGTTCACAATTGAATGCTTTATCAACAGAGCCGGGGATATGCGAGCTATGAGTTACGTTGCGTCGTTGCAGAGTGGGGACAGGAGACTAGCCGTCGCTTATAATCAGTGCTGAATTTATGCTATGCTCATGAATAAACAAATAGCTCGCTCATTCCGGCCTGGGATTCCCGGGGGTATATTTATCAATATATGTTATATGTTATATTATTTACTCTTTTCACCTTAGGTCCATTTTGAGATAAAACGTGGTATATACTACATTGTATTTTTTTATATTTATTTTTAATGGATCAAAATCCAGTCTAAATTAGAGCATGTTTTTTAAAATCGACCAAAAACTTGATAATGGGTTTAAATCAAATGAAATTTTCATGTTAATTGGAAATGAATTAAAAGCATCTGTGCATTTACCCACACAAATTTACAGTCAATAATGTACATTTCGGTTTTTAATTAATTTATATTTTTAAACAATGTGATTAATAAATATACAGTGTGTCATATTTTTGTATTTTTTAATTTATGCTTATTCCATTGTACGAAATGCTGTTCTTTCTAAAACTAAACATTTAATATTAGCTCTAAGTCACATCAGGAACTGCAGGTAGATATATTCGAATCGCTTTAAGATGGTTTGTTTACTAGACTAAAACTTAGATAATTTGCATGCAATTATAAAATTGAAACAAGCATAAAATTAAATATAAAATAATATTTTAAAAATAAAATAATATTATAAGAAATATAAAAAAAATCTAAAAAGAAAAATTTGAACTTTAAAGAATATAGTTATTAATATAACTTTTTAAAATATCCCTTTATCCAGCTGTGAATAATTTACAATTATTCTAAACGGCAGGAATAGATTTAGCTAAAATTGAAAAAATCCTCATGTTTGTTAAAAAGAAAGTTAAAAACTAAAAATAGAAAAATAATATTTTTATAAAATAATGCGTTTAAAATTTGACTAATCATATTTCCACACTGTAAATTAAACATTAAAATATAAATTTAAATTTTGTTTATTTATTTTACTTATAAAATTTTAAATTTTAATGTACCTAAAATTTGTGTTTATTATTAGTATAAATAATAAATATAAAAAAAGTATAATGTAGTATACTGCTTTAGATATTATTAGAAAATAAGAGAAATAATAAAATATAAAGCTAGAATAAAAGAGAATAAAAAGAGAATACAAAATTTAACACATTAAGCTTCATATCAGTCATTTTTCAAGACAGGTTCAATTCAATTATTATAATAGATTCCTGTCTATCAAATTTTATTTACTATACTATATTAAATTTAAGAAAAATTTTGGTCTGGATATGAAAATTTATCAAGAAACAATGGCTTTGACTCAACCAAAGAGTTAATATTAAAAATTTTAAAATAATTTACTCTAGATTTAGTTTTTTTTAAATGTATTTAAAAATTTAAAATTTTTGTTTTTTCGGAAAACCACTAGACATTAAAATATTTAAAAACAATAATTCTAACCACAAAAAAGTAAATATTAAAAAGTTAAATAAAATAACTCTACAATAATAACTGTCTGATATGATTCATGCATATATAGCTGAATAACAGAAAAGTAAGTGGAAGAATAATAGAAAAGTAAGAAAAAGAAGAAAGTTTTAAAAAAGTTTTGCTAAAATTTTTACCTACTTTTCAAACAATAAAAAATATACATACTTGGAACTTCTAGGCCTATTTTTAAACTTTTTCGGGGATGGTGTAGCTTCTTCAGCAGATTCTTCACTACTTTCCACCTCTTTGCTGCGATTTTTAAACCTGGGTTTATATGCTGAACCAACTTTTCTGGTGGCTTTAATCGCGTTTTGAGAGTTAAAAAGACCCTCCACTGGCAATGCGGTTTCTTCGTTTACCGAAGCAGCTGGAGTTGGTTCTAAGGGTTGATGTTTGTGATGTTTATTGCCTTTGCCTATGAAAAACATTAGTTAAAAAAATAATTTGAAAATATAAAGAAATAACACAGTAAAGGAGGAGAAGAAAAACCTTCAAGCCTAAAGGAATGAACAATAAAATAAATAAAAAAGAAATAGAAAAGATAAAGGAAAAGATATAAAAAAGGAATTGAAAGATATAAAAAAAATATTGACCAATACATAAGAAAAGAAAAAAGAGTAGAGAAAAAAGAAACGAAACAAAATAAAAAAAAACAGTAGAATTCTTAGTAATGTACAAGACCATTCTATTTTCTTCTTTATTTTTTTTTTTTATTTTTTGGTCCACTCGTGTTTTTAGAGATAATTTAGAACTAATGATCTAAGGGAAAGCAAGAAATGAAAAAAAAAATGAAAAAACTGTTACCTAGTATAGGAGCAGCAGTTTTCAGAATTCTCAATGTTGGAGTTGGATTAATTTTGGATTTTGCGTTTGGATTATTGTATATGTGAGAGGTACTCTGTAAAACTTGTGCGTATTTTCCAGAGATATATGTTCCAATTACACTGGTTTCATGTACAGTAGTGACACCATCTTTAATGACTGTACCTCCTAATTTTGTAACTAGTCCTAAAAAAACCAATATGTTCTATGAATTATTTATTTAAAAATAATGCTAAAATGTGATTCTATGAATCTATTATTATTAATATTTATATTATACAGGGTTATTCAGGAATAAGTTCGAGAAATGTAAGAGGTGATTCTATTTTAAAAAATATAAAAAAAATCCTATAAAGGTTGGTCCGGAAATGAGCCCTAACGGAGTTGCGACCCTTCGGAGATGGACATATTGAATCGGCACCAATAAAATTTTAATGCTGCAGAGCGTTTCTTCATTTAAAACTAAGCAATAAAGTATTCTTCGCCAAAACACCTAAATTTAATATTAAAGGAGTAATACCTTTTAAAAAGTAACATTTTTAGTGGCTCAAAATGTTACTTCCTCTTAATTGCATTTATTTTGAAAACGGTTTCTCCTATAGTATTACACTATATGACATTTTTCATGTATTTTTACTGAAGAAATCTATATTTTTTACAAAAAATACAAAAAAGATATACATAAAAAAGTTTGGGGCAAAAATGTGTTAAGCCTTACATGTTTTATCCGTCTAGGCACGCCTCTGGATAAATTTAAAAAAATAAATTAACATAAACTTATTGCCCTTATTAATACTAATATACATGCAAAAACTCATCGCTCTAGCTTAAAGGCTACATGAGTTTTTAATTAAAAACCTTATTTTTATTTCAATTTTAAGGAGCCGTAGCTTCCTTAGGACTCATTTCCGGACCAACCTTTATAGGAACTTTTTTTCATATTTTTAACGTAGAATCACCTCTTAAATTTCTTGAACTTATTTCTGAATAACCCTGTTTATTATTATTATATTTTTTACTATTTAATAATATATTAAACAGTAAAAAAATAATTTAAATGTAATATATTTCTTATGTCCGTACCTGTAGGATGGGCTGAATCACCACGCTTGGTTATTTTATTCTTCGCTCCATCCTGTGTAGCTCTTGGTTTCAGATGGAATTTGGAGGGCTTTATGTTGACCACCTTATAAGTTTCTTCCACAACTTCAGAAGGTTGTCTTGACAGAAAATCGTACTCAGGCTCACCAATATTATTTCCTATAATCTGTGCTGGTTCTTGGAAATCACTTTTTATTTCTACTATACTTGAAATTTCTGTTTTGGGTTTTGCTAATTCTACTTTACTTGCTACGACTGGTGGTCCAGCAATCACCTACAATACATATTTTTAAATGGTTTGTTTTCAAAATTATGAAAATAGGTTTTTATTCTCCCTAGATTACTAGATTTGTAATTGAAAGAGACCCGCTTTATTTAAATTGTGGAAGGAAGGAACCATGAATTTAGAGGGGTTAACCTCATTGGATTATGGATGCACTTTAGTCCTCGAGCCCACGCCCAGTAGAATTTTTGTGATTACCTCACTGTTGAGACTTTGTATATGTGTTCTTTATGTCCAGTCGAACAACTTCTTACACAAGACAATTCTCGATAGCGGGGCGTTTTTTTTTGAGGACCAACCCTTAACTGTAGGGCGTCCGCCAACGGTATTGCCCGAAAATTTTTGTTGGGCAAGGTTACCACTTGATTTTTAATATTTTTATTAAACGATCCTGAAAAAAATTATCTGTGAGGTGCTAAATTTTATGACGTCATAACTTTAACATGTTAGGGGTACCTAGCACCTTACCGCCTTAGCACCTGATTTTTTCAGGATCGCTTAATAAAAATATTTAAAATCAAGTGGTAACCTTGTCCGACAAAAAATTTCGGGCAGTACCGTTGTGGGACGCCCTAAAGTTAAGGATTGGTCCCAAAAAAAAAACTCCCCGCTACCGAGAATTTTCTTATGTAAGAAGTTGTTCGACTGGACATAAAGAACTCATATACAAAGTCTCAATCATAAAAATTCTACTGGACGTGGGCCCGAGGACTACTTGGCAAAGTTAAGCGCTTCGAGAAAATGGATTTTATAGTCTAAGGGCTGGTTACTATTTTGATTTAAATATTTTTCCCCGTCTGTACATTAAGTACATTCAAATTAAGCTATTTTCAAATCTCCAGTCAATGGATCCGGTTTCTTTGAATGCTAGAAGCCCCAAAATGTGGTGAAATGAGGTACTCTAAAAATTTATTTTTTAACTTACTGAGTCATACATATAACATTTATTACATTTAGATTAGTCTCTTTCACAGTTAAACACAATTATTCTGCAGGCCGGGGGGGCAAAAATAGTCTTGAAAAAGTTAAGTTGACATATGTCAATTCGAAAAATTTTCATTTAGTCAAGACGGTATTTTATAAATTTTCATTTGTTTAAAAATTTAATCATGACATATCGCCCTGTAAGTTTGGAAACGTCGCGACGTATCTACAAAAACATTATTTTCGGTGCCTTGCATAATTACCTCTGAATCTGATAACATATACAAACTACTACTCCAATCAGTTTATAAGTTACGCTATATTTGAGTAATAAATTGTACTTTGTATAAGTTACCAGTCATCATGTATAGAGGTAGTAAGTAGGAACCAAAAATATTTTTTTGTAGATACGATGTTTCAAAATTTAGAGAACGATGTGTCAGAGGCGCTGTTTAACCCGGCGCGGCATTAGATCATATATCCCCTCCTAGATGCGCCTTGAGTCCACGTCAAACCGAAATGTTTTCATTGCTATATCCAGGTAGATTTCACCTTCCCGCTTCTGGTCACCACCCACCGCTATAGTGGTTTGTTTACAATTGGCTTTGTATATGTTCTACATAAAACAAATCAACATTAATCCCATATCTATGTATATATGATCTAATGGCGCGCCGGGCGCGTGTCTGGTTAAAAATTATAACATCTCGTGTGTGGTGGGGTGTAATGCACCCTAAACTTTAAAAAACCACACAAGTTATATGTGTTTTCTTAAAATAATCATTTGTTTAGATTACTATAGTAATATATTAAATAGAAATAGAAAAACCATATTTTTATTTTATCGTTTTAAAGAAATACAAAACTCGATTCTATAGAATGCACATTTACAAGAAAAAATGCTTTCCTGGATATATAAATCAGGGAAAAACAAATCTTTGTTTAAAACACAAAAAAACAACTATATTTATCCAAATAAAATAAGATAAAATGACAAAAAAAAAATAATAAAAAAAATTAAGGAAAGGAAAATTTTATATGGTTTGGACTTTGGTATAGGTATCTAAAATTATGAATATTTTTATAAGGTTAAGTATGTGCTGGGGTTAAATCCACCCACACGGAACTTTGAAGTAGCTAAAAAAATAAACGTGTAGGATAAGGGTAAAACAAAAATTGTCAATAAGTTCTCTATGCGTTTACCTACAGCTATTGAAGAGAAAAATGTTAAAACAAAAAATACTGCGAAGCAGTCTACGTTTGAAATATGACATGGGTGATTTTAACCCCACCACACACGCGCCGGGTTAAAGAATGTTTTTACCCCTTGGTCCCAAAATTATTTAGTATGACTATGAAATTAGCTTAAATAAACTAAAAAGAGATTTCCAGGCTTTTGAGATTTTGGACCTTCTAGTAAAGAAACCGGATCCAGAACCTGACGATTTGAAAATAACTTAATTTGAATGTTCTATAAGACATAATATTTCTTTTATATTATATAAAATACAGTCGGGAGAAAATAATGAAACCAGCTCTCTGACTATTACATCCCTTAATTGGAAGTTCTGACCCTCATTAAAAGTTTAGATAGGTTTGAAAATGAAGGACCATCTTAACTTATGTTACTCAGAATACAAATCATAGATGATTTTTTTTAAATTTAGTGTTATAACAAAATAAGTTTGCTACCAGAAAATTGAAACTTTTTATTAATTTTTTAATTACTTAAACTTTTATTTGACTCTAATTCAAATCTTTTATTCATACATTCTTTATACGCATTATAAAAAGTTTCAAAATGTATCATTTTTGTCTGTTTCTTTAAAAGTTAAAAAAGATTTTCTTTTTTAACCTAGGTTAGATATGAATTCATATCTAACCTGTTTTTTGGGTTTTGGTTACCTCATAGATGGCGAAACTATCGCCTTTTCTGTAAACAGCTGTGGTTTGCGAATAAACTTTTTTGTTTATTTTTACGAAAAACAATAAAAAATAATATTTATTTATATGTTTAACATATATATCATATATGGTTCATAGCGAGACTAATAATAGAAAACAACAACGAGCCACTTATTTAAATAATTATTTAGTTGAAATTTACAGTGACGTTAGAAATCTGCATAATTTCTGTAGCAGATCATTTAAAATGTCGAATTTTACGAGGTAATGTGTTATTTATTTATGCTTGTGAATATAATTCTGTTCTAGCACATAGAAAATAATATTTACAACTCTCGAGATGTTTTATTTTCTTATTAGGTTAGAAATATACTTTTCCTACTCAAAAGTGTAATTTAGTTAAAACCTTTTTACCTCGTAATAATTTTATATTACTTACCTCAACTTTTGTTATGATATTCTTAGCATTCTCAATCACGTCAACTTTACTAGATATTATATCAGGTTTCACAACATTAACTATACTTTTTTTAGCCTCTATTATATTTATTTTTGTAATAGGACTATTTGTTTTAATCTCTATTTTGCTTGGGGGAGGTAATGGTTCAGTATTTAAAATTTGTACCACAGATACAATTTTTTTCTCTGTTTTGCTAGGTTTTTTAGGTTCTATGGTTATTTGAGTTTTACTGGGAGAAATATCTTCTATTACATTGACGATTTCTTTTGGTTTGGTTTCTATAATGTTGTTGCTTGAAATGTCCTTTTTAGGTGATTCTGAAAAAAATATAACGATAGTTGACAAGAATTTTAATTCACAGCAGTTTTTATACTTTTTATACAATGTTCAACGAATCTCTAATATGTCACGTTTACAAAACTGATGTTGTAATATAACACAGAAAATACTATAGAATATGTAATTTTGAGTTATTCTGTTTACAGTAATTACCTGTAGTTGGGATTGCAGCACTCTGAGGGGAAAATACCATCACAGTGTTGCCAATGGTTGTAGTGAAATCAAGAAATCCATATACAGTTTGAGTAACTAAGCTTCCCTGGTCTAACTTTGATGTGGGTTGTACTACAGGTGGGTTGTCAGGGTTTACAAACACTGGACCAATGGAAGACTGTACGATATGAACTGAAAGAAAATAAAAAAGATATAAATAATGAAAAAAGTTTTTTACTTTTTACTGAAACAGATTAAATTACTGTAGGTGACTGTAGAGCACTAGATATGAAGGTTTGTTTGGGTAGGTGGGTAGTTTGAGTGGTTTTGGGTAGTGTGGAAATTACCTATCTACCCTATTAAAAGTCCAAACAAACCTGCCTATCCAGTGCTCTAGGTGACTGTAGAGTACTGAATAGGCAGGTTTGTTGGGGTAGGTAGTTTACACACTGTAGAAACACTGGAACTACCCACCTACCTTAAGAAAACTACATATCTAGTTCTCTAGGTGACTGATATTTAATCGCGAAAAATACCGACAAACAATTGTTATGCCAAAATACATTATTATATTTTTAGTTTTCACTCTTCCAAATCATAAACCAAATAGTATTTTGTTATTTGTTTAACATTTTTATAATAATCGCCCAACTAGCATTCTTTCTGAATTTTACCTAAATATATGTCGCTGCAGCCATAAAAAGTTACCATAATTCTACTTTAAATTAACCATTCCTAATTGGTTATAATGTAGGTAACAACTACGTTATTAAAACTTTATACATTACTAAACAGTAACAAGTTACAATTATAAGTTATCGCGCGGTTATAGCTACTCATTAAATACACAATTACGTGGCTACGTAGTAACTGATCACGTAGCAGCATCCAAAAATGCTAGTTAGGCCTACACATAGAGAAGAAAAATTCCAGCATTTAACAAGCTTTCGGATATAAAAACTTTTGTGCCAGTTAATCTAAATGTTACGTACTTGTTTTTGGTAATAATTTTTCTGCGTTTACGGATATTTTTTGAATGCTAAACCAGCCGAACAGTTGCAAGCGCCTTGTCAAAACATCGGCACTAGGCACTAATTTATTAAAGTTTGAAAGTCTGTATCTCCAAAAAGTTATATTCTAGCAAAAAACTGTATAAAACATTTTTTATAGGGCTTAAAAACAGCTTTCATTTAAAATATATTTTTTTGAAATCGGGTTATAAACGAGATATGCTAAAAAAACGTTTTACTGCTTTAAAGGTCAATATCTCGAAAACAGTTCATTTTAGGTAAAAAATTATGTAACCAAACCAATTTAAAATTATCTTTCATATAAGTGATAAATTAATAAAATACAATAATTCCCTATTAATAACCAAAAAATGCTAATAATAGGAGTTTACCCCATTCTTACCCCTTACCCTCAAAATCTAATCAAATGAAATGCGATGAGAAACAATATGCAAAAAACCGCTTGTCGATATCTTATATAGAAATGGAGTTATCGAGTTTATAGACACAGACAGACGGACGAAAAAATTATTTTTACTGGTTTTGACTCAGAAAGGTATAAAACGTCTAGAAATGTGAAAAAAATATGGTCAAAGATTTATTTTTTACTTTTCGGAGAAGATTTCAGTAGATCGGTACTCTTAGAGGCATTAAGTGAGGATGTAAAATAAGTCTTGATATCATTTTTTAAAAAGGGATTTTCTTATAATAGTACTTTATAGTATATTACATAACTAGTGTGGAAAGTGACATATTTCACGCGAGTGGGAAGGTTTACGAACAAGCCGTCAAGCGAGTGAGGAAACTTTACGAGTATACAAAATACACTTTCCAATGACTTATGTACACTATTTTTCCTACGATCCCGAAAAAATATAAAGTTTCTTAATTTAATATTTTCTAATCAAACTAAATCAAAAATTAAGTAATTTTTATAAAATCTAGACTTAAATTAAATATCCCAAGTTATATCTTGGTCAGTCTAGTAAGGTTATAACTATAGTTTCTATTTTTGACATGAAAAACAGAAATATTTGGATTGAAAAAGATATCATACAATTCTGTGATGAAAGGTGGAAAATGGCATATAAAACGAGGTGAGCTAAATTCGTAGAATCTACAACCTAAGTTAAGGAAAACCTACATACGTGCAATTAGGCATACCTACATACATAAATATCAAACTGGGGTGATCTAAAAATATTAAACTAGTGTGATATAAGGCGTTTTCTGAAGAACAAAACAGTGTACTAAATGTCATTTTCATAAGGCATCGTAGGAAAATAATGTTTATGGAAGGAGGAGCTAGAATAGGGGTGCGTCACGTAACTTTTTAATCAAAGCATAATATACATTGTTGATCCGTCGTATTTCGTTGTATAAACAGACAAATGTTAACATGTATTTAGTGAAACGATGTTTCACTAAAACGTGGAGGTTAAGGCAATAATTATTCGGTAAACGTTTGCAAAGCTTTGCATTAAAGTAAAGCCCAGTGATGAATACATGTTGGTAAACCTAAATATCTACAAATAAATAAAATCTTTAAGCTTGTAAAGCTCACTAAACACAGTTCAATCCTATTTACTTTGATATGAAAGACTATTCGTCTTCAATATCAAAAGATATGAATTGTAAACCATAGTATAAATACAATTTTCATTTGAATACTCTAGCCAGAAAAGGACTTCCTATGAACCAAACTTTGAATACCTAACCTATATACCGGGTGTCCCAACTCTATTTACCCAACGATTTTCTCAAGAACTTAAAAAGATGTTCATGTGATACATCATTTTAAAGCTTATTAAATTCTCCATTTAACTATATTTTTTTTATTTTTTTTAAACATTTTTTTTTTGGGTTTAAATAGGGTTTAAAATTGGTATTTTTGTCAAAATTACTCTAAATAAATTAAACAATTTTTTAAAAGTTACTAATTTCATGATGAAAAAACGTAAATTATACTTTTAAAATAATTTTGATTGACATAAATAAAAATTTAGAAAAAAAAACTTAAATAGTCGCGTTTTTTAGCACAAAAAATTAAAGAATCAAAACTTAAAAAAAATTGTTTAAAAAATTAAAAAATATATTACAGTACAAGAGAGAATTTTATTTGCTTTAAAATTATGTATCACAAGACTCCCCTTTCCATTAAAAAAAAACTCCCCCTGTGCCCCCCTTCCAACATTTTGAGAGCTAAAAGTATCAAATATATGCTTAAAGATATTTAAGTTGTCTAATTTAAGATGGTTTTCGCAGAACTTGATTATCTCTTTTAGTTTTCGAGAAAATTGCTGGTAAAATATAGTTGGGCACCCGCTATAGGTAGCGTATTCAAAGGTTGGCTTTTTTGAATTTCAAGATGGTCAAACTATGCCGCATAGTGCATAAAAAAAAACAAAACCAACAAAACATATGATAAATACCTATAAATACATTTTTGCCGGATCCTAATATTAAAAAAAATTGTTATTTCTCAATACGATATTGTTTATGTTTTTTTTTTAGATGTCCACTTCCTAGGTCAACTAAAATCTCATTTTTTTAAACACCGATTTTTTTTTCGTACGATATCAATTAGTTTTGGTTTTATGTACACAGCAATGTTACCAGATAATTGAAATTTAAATCCCAAAGATTACAAAAAAATAACATACAGAAAAACAAACAAAAAAGATAAAAAAAAACTCGAATAAAGTAAACAGTCCGAGTCGCGATACGACTTGAACGCTGCATGAACACGAGTAGAAACACTACACGCTTCGTGTAGAGTACCAGTCAACGCGTTGCCGCAAATCCGACCCTGGAATTAATACACTGGCGACGGTCTATAAATATTATAGTCGTAGAACTGGTTACCATTTTTATTTCGTTTTTTTCTCCCGGTTATATTTTATATATGTCTTAAACTACTAATAATTGACAATAAATGACAATGATTGACAATAATTATGGACAGAAAAAAAGAATTCCTTAAACCATAGACACGTGTCTTTCGAAATGTTCATATCCATATTCTCTTGTTTCAAGACTTTGAACCAAAGTCAATGTCCTTAAATGAAGAGCAGGGGTTCTTAAATGAAGATACGCGCTCTTTATTTAAGGACATTCACTTTGGTTCAAAGAAATGCTAGCCTTGAAACAAGAAAATATGGCTTTGAACATATCGAAAGACAAGTGTTCTTGGTTCAAGAAATCCTTTTTTTCTTTGGAAGTAATTATTTTTCCCGTTAGAATAAAAATTGTTTTTTTCAGTGCAGGGATAAACAAGAATCCTTTTGGATACAAGTACACATTTATAAAGTGTTCTTGGTTCAAGAAATCCTTTTTTTCTTTGGAAGTAATTATTTTTCCCGTTAGAATAAAAATTGTTTTTTTCAGTGCAGGGATAAACAAGAATCCTTTTGGATACAAGTACACATTTATGAAACACCACAAGAATATTAATCAAGTGTTTTGATTGCTGAAATGTTGCTACTAATCAATCTTAATTAATTTCTGCAATTTAATTAGAATATCCAATATCTATAATGTATATCGAATACAGGGTTATTCACGGAAGTGGCCTATTAAACGTTTATGGAGAACCAATAACTTTAAAAGTCTGCTAATTTGCACTTTGGGGTTTTTGAATATGGCCTATCGATTAAAAATATGTTCATGCTTGTGCCACTTCCGGTTGTACCGGAAGTGGCACTTAACTTTGAGTTTTTAAATGGAACACCTCATATATTTTTTAATTTTTAAAATTTGCATTAAATTTGCTTTATTTTGATGTATAATACTTCATGTCTATCTTCAGTAGTTTTTGTGTTATTCAAGTTTTTAGCGAAAAATAAGTAAATTCAAGCACCCCTAAAAACAATAATTTCTCCTTGATTTTTTCAATTGGAGAAAAGATGTTTTTTGTTTTGCTCAATGATGCTTAAGCGAATTATCCTATGCTAAAATGGAACCCAAAAATTATACAGGGTGTCTGAAAAAGCAGGTCAAATCTAACAAATTTAATATAGCCATAACTCATTTTTTTTAAATGGCACCCTACATTTTTTTTATTTGTTTAAATAGAGAATTCAATTTGCTTTAAAATAAGTATAGGATACCCTATACCTAACTTTAACCGTTTTTGAGCTATTTGCAAATTATTGTGAAACAGCCGTATTTCTGTTAAAATTTGTTATATTTTATAAAATAGGCCAGAAAAATTAATCGATTTTTATTTATTTACCTCAAAGATCATTATATTTACCTTAAAACTGGATTTTCATGCGCCCAGTAGTGTACATTTCTTCTGTTAAAAATACCCTGTTGAGAAAATTTAGCCTCGTCCGTCCAAATTATTCTTTTTAAAAAGTTTGGTTTTTCTTAAATATTTATCAAAAGATTTTCACAAAAGTCCACTCTATTTTGAAAATCATTAGGTTTTAAGGCCTGTATTTTTTGCTTTTTGTAATCGTGCATCTTGTGGTTTTTTAAAATTCTTTGGATGCTTGAATAGGAAATTCCCAAGTCGTAACTAGCTGCAGGAATTGAGGCATGTGGATATGCATAAAAGTAACCCAAAACATTGACTTCGTTATTTTCGTTGTTTGTAATTGGTTTCGTAAGAGATTTCACTGCATTTTCTTTTCCAAATTGCGAAAAATTTTTGTGTATTCTTCTAAATTTTTTACATGACATTCTTGGTAAATCAGGATATTTTGTATTAAAGTTTCTGCAGGTTCTACTAATTATTTTATCATTTTCACCAAAAATAGCAAATAAATCCAAAATAACAGGGTAAGAATAAGCCTCTGCCATTATTTTACACTAATTTATCACGATAAGAACGATAACATTTAGGTTAAAAGAAATAAAAACACAATACAATTTTAAAAATTTACGTAATTGCAGAAATACTGCAAAATACTTCTTTTTCACATTAATTTGCAAATAGCTCGAAAACGGTTAAAGTTAGGTATAGGGTATCCTATACTTATTTTAAAGAAAATTGAATTCTCTATTTAAACAAATATAAAAAATGTAGGGTGTCATTTAAAAAAAAAGAGTTATGGCTATTTTAATTTTGTTAAGTTTGACCTGCTTTTTCAGACACCCTGTATAAATTTTGGATTCCATTTTAGCTTAGAATGATTCGCTTAACCATCATTGAGCAAAATACAAAACAACTTTTCTTCAATTTAAAAAATCAAGGAGAAATTATTGTTTTTAGGGGTGCTTGAATTTGCTTATTTTTCGCTAAAAACTTGAATAAATCAAAAACTACTGGAGATAGACATAACGTGTTATACATTAAAATAAAGCAAATTTTATGCAAATTTTAAAAATTAAAAAATATATGGGGTGTTCTATTTAAAAAATTAAAGTTGAGTGCCACTTCCGGTACAACCGGAAGTGGCACAAGCATGAAAACATTTTTAATCGATTGCCCATATTCAAAAACCCCAAAGTGCAAATTAGCAGACTTTCAAAGTTATTGGTTCTCCATAAACGTTTAATAGGCCACTTCCGTGAATAACCCTGTATACATAGTATATATTTTGCAGTTAATATGATTTGCAATATCCCAGTACCATGATTAAACTAAATGTTATATTTGACAACTAAATTGAGAAGTGTCTTGGTACTAATATTCCAGACTGTAACTTGGGTGAAACTATAAGTTTTGAAATAGTATATTTAGATAAAATACAAAACACATTTTTGTTAAATTTAAACATAGACCCTTAAGCTTGGTTATAATACTTTTAATTGAGTTAAAACTCATATTTGAGCTAAAAGATAGCTGCTAGCTAATCAGTTCCTATTACAAAAATCTTAGTGATTCTACCATAAAGTTAAATTCACAGCTAGTTGGACTGACGACATTACAAAATGGTACCTAAATGCCACTTAATTTGCATAATATGATAATACAGGGTGATCAATAACTGGCATGCCAAAATTTAATATGTGATTCTTCATCCAAAAATATCAAAAAAAATCCTATAAAGATTGGTCCGGAAATCCTAAGGGAGCTACGGCCCCTTAAAAACTGTAATAAAAATAAGGTTCTTAATTAACAAAACTCGTACCCTTTAAGCTATAGAGCGACGAGCTTTTGCATGTATCCTAGTATTAATAAGGGTAATACGTTTGTTATTTTTTTTTAATTTATCCAGAGGCGTGCCTAGACGGATAAAATATGTGAGGCTTAACACATTTTTGCCCCAAACTTTTTATGTGTTTTTTTTTTGATTTTTTGTAAAAAATATAGATTTCTTGAGTAAATATACATAAAAAATGTCATATAGTGTAACACTGTAGGAGCAACAGTTAAAAAAAAATGCAGTTAAGAGGTAGTAACATTTTGTACCTCCAAAAACGTTACTTTTTAAAAAGCTGCTCCTTTAATTTTAAATTTAGGTGTTTTGGTGAAGAATACTTTTTGCTCAGTTTTAAATTAAGAATCACATTAAAATTCATTGATGCTTTTTTTTGTTCCCCATTCAATATGTCATCTTCGAAGGGCAGTAGCTCATTTCCGGACCAACCTTTAAAGAAACTTTTTTCATATTTTTGGATGTAGAATCGCCTCCTAAATTTTGGCATGCCAGTTCATTTCAACGTGCATGGTACAAATCATCCAAAACATAAAAATACCATAGTAAAAGGGGTGAAATTCCAAATGCGATGATGATTTTTAAGCATCAATACAATAACATATTTTTGTTAACCAATTCATACAAAAAAAAATAATTTATTCACTTGGATTACACAGGCACATAAAAAAATAAAATTTGCGGAGCTAAAAAAGCGACCTATTGTAGTATTGACCTAACATAGTCGAAATCTGCATTGATTGGACTTTTTTGCTACCAGTATTTTTTTTATTCGAGTTTAAATTTTTAGTTTAGGTTATTATCCCAATGAGGCCATCAAAAATCGAAAGTCGTTTGTTTTGTATATTTTTTTATAGCTCTTAAGTTCAAATAGTATATTATTTACCAAGTGAGAGAAGTTTAACATTTTTGACCTGCGTCAAATTGCGGGATGAGCGCGCTAGCGCGAAGCCCGCAAGACGAGGTCTAAAATGTTAAATCTTCACTCACGTGGAAAATATAGTATTTTTTTCCCTACCAGTACAATTAATTAGCTATTTGTTTATTTATTTTACTAAAATTTAATAAAAAAGCTTATAAATTTGAAATATCACGCTGGGCGTTCGCGGCCATTAAAAAAACAAATGAATAACTTGACATTTCTGGAAGAAATTTTCTGTTGATCTGCTAAAATTATTAAGTCAGAAAGTGTTTCCATCCCTATGAAAAATGACCAATAGAGAACAGAAGAAATTTTCTATTGGTTTTTTTGAGGTTTGTACTCGGTTATTGAACTGGTATATACCAATACAGACCAATAGAAAACGACTTACGTAAGTCGGTTTCTATTGGTAAACTCCAATATAGACCAGTACAATAACCGAATACAAACCGAAAAAAAACCAATAGAGACTCGAAAAACGTATTATTGGAAATTACCAATACAATCTTGTGTAAGTCGTTTTCTATTGGTTTATAATGGGCTTTCCAATAAAATAACCGATAGAGACCAATACAGACCAATAGAGAGGCATAAAATGTATCTTATTGCAATAAAAAATTGTAGGGGAAGGTTCAACGACTAGTGCCAAAGCCAAAAAGCTTTTTGCCAAAACATTTATATCTTTGTAAAATATAAATATTTCAAAATAATTTTTCCATTGTCGTAAACTTCAAACCTTTGTCTATAAATAGCTGTAGTTAAAAATTTTATAAAATAAATATTTAATATTTTTTTTTGCTGTTTAAATCACAGGCTGCAAAATGGCTGAATCAGCCCCAGAGCGAGGCAGATTCAACCCAGACAAGGGGCAGTTTCAAACATAAATAATATTAAAAGTTTTTATATTGGTATTTGCCAATAAATATAATATAAAATATAAACCAATAGAAAAAATATTTTTTTTTATTGGTACTTACCAATAAATATAATATCAAATATAAAACAATACAAACCAATAGAAAAAAAAAAGTTTTTTTTATTGGTATTTACCAATAAATATAATATCCAATACAAACCATTAGATACCAATTGGTATTAATATTATAATATAAAAAAAAATATTTGAAAAAGACCAATACGTATTGGTCTGTACAGACCAATAAGTGTTTGTATTGGTATGTGCCAATAAATATAATATAGATATTTCGACAAATATGAACCAATACAAAAAAGAAGGTTTTTGTACTGGTATTTACCAATAAATATAATATCCAATATAAACCATTAGATACCAATATAAAAAAAATATTTGAAAAAGACCAATACAGACCAATAAGTTTTTGTATTGGTATTTACCAATAAATATAATATCGATATTTCGTCAAATATAAACCAATACAAAAAAGAAGGTTTTTGTACTGGTATTTACCAATAAATATAATATCCAATATAAACCATTAGATACCAATATAAAAAAAAAATATTTAAAAAAGACCAATACAGACCAATAAGTTTTTGTATTGGAATTTACCAATAAATATAATATCGATATTTGGTCAAATATAAACCAATACAAACCAATACAAAAATAAGGTTTTTGTATTGGTACTTACCAATAAATATAAAGTCCAATATAAACCATTAGATACCAATATATATTAAAAAAAATATTTAAATAAACCAATACGGACCAATAAGTTTTGTATTGGTATTTACCAATAAATATAATATCCAATTTAAACCAATACATACCAATAAAATAACATATATTTTGGAAAAGAACCAATACAGACCAATACGTTTTGTATTGGTAATAACCAGTAAAAATTTTTTCCAACACAGACCAATATAAACCAATAGAGTTTAATTTTAATACCAATAAAGACCAATAAAACCAATAGAGACCAATAAAAACCAATACAAATTTCTATTGGTTTGTATTTGATTTCTATTGGTCATTTTTCATAGGGATGTTAAGTGTAATAAAATATATAAAAATGGAAAGTGAAATGCAAAGTAATGATTCTGGTACTCCCCCAGAAATGTGAGGGAGAATCTATTGCCTCAAAAATCAATACATGGGGGTTGTACCTCTAGTAATCTATGATCCTTACGGAATATATGGGTTGTATAATCTATGGATGAATATGATGGACCAATGATCTTCACCTATCGAAGTGTTTTTTTGTAAAACATGTTTTATAGGTACTAATTTAGTGAATATTTTTTAATTTATCATGCAATAAATAAATTTAGTGCCTACCCTATAAAAAATGACCAATAGAGAACAGAAGAAATTTTCTATTGGTTTTTTTGAGGTTTGTACTCGGTTATTGAACTGGTATATACCAATACAGACCAATAGAAAACGACTTACGTAAGTCGGTTTCTATTGGTAAACTCCAATATAGACCAGTACAATAACCGAATACAAACCGAAAAAAAACCAATAGAGACTCGAAAAACGTATTATTGGAAATTACCAATACAATCTTGTGTAAGTCGTTTTCTATTGGTTTATAATGGGCTTTCCAATAAAATAACCGATAGAGACCAATACAGACCAATAGAGAGGCATAAAATGTATCTTATTGCAATAAAAAATTGTAGGGGAAGGTTCAACGACTAGTGCCAAAGCCAAAAAGCTTTTTGCCAAAAAATTTATATCTTTGTAAAATATAAATATTTCAAAATAATTTTTCCATTGTCGTAAACTTCAAACCTTTGTCTATAAATAGCTGTAGTTAAAAATTTTATAAAATAAATATTTAATATTTTTTTTTTGCTGTTTAAATCACAGGCTGCAAAATGGCTGAATCAGCCCCAGAGCGAGGCAGATTCAACCCAGACAAGGGGCAGTTTCAAACATAAATAATATTAAAAGTTTTTATATTGGTATTTGCCAATAAATATAATATAAAATATAAACCAATAGAAGAAATATTTTTTTTTATTGGTACTTACCAATAAATATAATATCAAATATAAAACAATACAAACCAATAGAAAAAAAAAAGTTTTTTTTATTGGTATTTACCAATAAATATAATATCCAATACAAACCATTAGATACCAATTGGTATTAATATTATAATATAAAAAAAAATATTTGAAAAAGACCAATACGTATTGGTCTGTACAGACCAATAAGTGTTTGTATTGGTATGTGCCAATAAATATAATATAGATATTTCGACAAATATGAACCAATACAAAAAAGAAGGTTTTTGTACTGGTATTTACCAATAAATATAATATCCAATATAAACCATTAGATACCAATATAAAAAAAATATTTGAAAAAGACCAATACAGACCAATAAGTTTTTGTATTGGTATTTACCAATAAATATAATATCGATATTTCGTCAAATATAAACCAATACAAAAAAGAAGGTTTTTGTACTGGTATTTACCAATAAATATAATATCCAATATAAACCATTAGATACCAATATAAAAAAAAATATTTAAAAAAGACCAATACAGACCAATAAGTTTTTGTATTGGAATTTACCAATAAATATAATATCGATATTTGGTCAAATATAAACCAATACAAACCAATACAAAAATAAGGTTTTTGTATTGGTACTTACCAATAAATATAAAGTCCAATATAAACCATTAGATACCAATATATATTAAAAAAAAATATTTAAATAAACCAATACGGACCAATAAGTTTTGTATTGGTATTTACCAATAAATATAATATCCAATTTAAACCAATACATACCAATAAAATAACATATATTTTGGAAAAGAACCAATACAGACCAATACGTTTTGTATTGGTAATAACCAGTAAAAATTTTTTCCAACACAGACCAATATAAACCAATAGAGTTTAATTTTAATACCAATAAAGACCAATAAAACCAATAGAGACCAATAAAAACCAATACAAATTTCTATTGGTTTGTATTTGATTTCTATTGGTCATTTTTCATAGGGTAAAGACACTTTTAAATAGCAATGTGATTTAATAATTAAGTGAAACGTCAGATGCCAAAACAGCTGAATAAAAATTCATTATTAACCATGGTGCAATTTCATTATTTTTAGAACCTCTGACGTCATAGGTAGAGAAATAATATTTCTACCAATGAAAAGTACAGTAATAAAGATTTGTATTTAGGCTGGTAGTGAAAAAAAGATTTTTCCAGGTTTTGGTTGAAAAAAAAATTTACAAAAGTTATTAACAATAAAAGTTTTATGTTCCAACTTGATTTTTTTTACATTCTTTTGAACAAATTCAATATTTTTTACATTCGGAAGAAAGATTTTTAGAGTGTAGGTACGTATTTTAACAAAAAATTTAACGTTAAGCATTCATTGTTAATAAATTCTGACAAAAAAATTTTTTTGACCAAAACCTGGGAAAATCTTTTTGCACATAAGTGTTAATAAAAAACTCATATTACAGCAAAAAAAAAAAACGTTTTTTGATTTTTGGTAGTCTACTAGGCATAATTTGACCTAAATTAAAAATTCGAAATCGAATTAAAAAAAAACTAATAAGCAGCAATTCCAATCAATGCAGATTTCGACTATGCCAGATCAATACTACCGTGCCTTTGACTGTCTTAATTTTAAATTTATAGAAAAAAAAGCTTTTTACTTTAGGGTTTAGGGGTATATTTTTGACTTGGATTGTGGATTATTTAAAAGCCAGAAAAATGTTTATTAAACTGAGTGGTGCCATCTCAGATCTTTTTGATACTACTTCTGGAATTCCACAAGGTTCTGTATTGGGTCCTTTAATTTTTCTTCTCTATATAAATGACTTACCTCTCCACATTTTAGCTAAATTATTAATAATGTTTGCGGATGATACATCCCTTGTTTTATCAGCGAAAACTGTTTTTGAACTAAAGCAACTACTGAAAATTGTAATACAAGATTTCATAAACTGGTGTCATAAAAATGATCTAATTCTTAATGTGGACAAAACTGTGTGCATGTAATAATGGAATACGTTCTGAACTATAGTTGAAGCTGATTTAGGTATAAATGTGGATAATTACTGTATTTATCCTTCTACTAGCACGAAATTTTTGGGAATATACAATACATACATACAATATGATCTAATTCTTACTTAATCTATACTAGACTTACAAGGATTGTTAAATGTTTACTATGCTATTGTCTATAGTAATTTAAATTATAATGTCACATTATGGGGTAATTCTGTAGATAGCGAAAGAGTTTTTATTCTGCAAAAAAAATAATAAGTTTAATTTTTGGATCTAAATCAAGAAGCTCTCTAAAGATTTATTCAGTAGATATAGATTAATTACCTTGCCCTGTATATACATCTATAAAACACTTATATTTATTAAAATCAATATATTATCTATAAGGCATGGATATAATTGCAGAAATAATGGAAAGCTCGCTATACCAAAAGATAAAACAGCTTTACTAGAAAAATCACCTACCTATAGTGGAATACTACTTTATAATAAATTACCTCTAATATTTAAACAAATAATTACTATTGAAGCTTTTAAATCTAAAATAAAAAAAATATATTTGTCGAAAAACTTTATTATTCTGTAAAAGAATTTTTAGATGACCCTTCGTTTTAAACTTTTTTGTATTACTGTATCAATTTTTTGTTAGTATTACTGTTTCTTTCTGTTTTTAATGCTTTATAGGTCGCTTTTTGGCTCCGCACACTTTTATTTTTTTGTTGTCTGTGTTATAAATAACTATTTTAATGGCGGACAAGAACGACCCTTTTCTCATGTCAGTCCACAAATAGCACTTTACTTCTGCAACAATATACCTTTCCTGTATTTTGATATATAATATAATATAGTATTACATTGTTTCTCATAATAATATCAACATGAAACTGTAGTTAATAAATGCCCAAAGTGGGAAAAGTTTATGAATTATTAAATTCAAAAGTTTTGCCGTTTTCATAATTCAGTTCTGCAGCATGAGAAGGAAACCATTTAAAGAAGTTTACCTTTTAAAGAAAATACACTTAATAACCATAAAATTGATATAAAGCTGTTATTATTATACTCCTCGTAGCTTTACAGCAGAAAAGTCTTTGCTTTGGACACCGAAACGAAAGTTAAATTGCCCAAAATCATTTTTTTTAAACAACTTTTAAAAATGTATGTACTGTCGGATTTTTTCCAATTTTTACCTGAAAAGAATGCAAGGAATGCAAACACGCCTATGGAACATGCACAATCTTTTGCATACCACCTTCCCCTTGCCTTATTCTTCAGTTGTCATTTAGCAAAATTTTAACAGTATGTCTGTATGTCACATTTTTTGTCCGCGGAATAATAAAAGAAAGATTTTTTTTCACTGAAATTGAAAAGAATCCCCCCAAAAATAAAAGAAGTTGTAGTTAAACAATTAAAAAAAAACTGAAGCGAGCTGGAAGGTTTACGAACGAGCCGTCAGGCGAGTGAGGAAACCCCACGAGTGTATGAAATACATTTTCCAACGAGTTATGTACACTATTTTTCCTACGATCCTGAAAAAATATAAAGTTTCTTAATTTAATATTTTCTAATTTTTATTACTTATTCAAAGAATTTTTGAGAAAAGCAAATCAAGGCAAGACAGTTTGCTAATTAAATTAGATTTCTTTAGATATGTTCCCATACAACACAGTAAAATTGTACTGTTTTACGATTTCATAAGAAAAAGACCGTGTATTTTGATGTTTTTTATAAAATTTAAGGTAACTAAATCAAAAATTAAGTAATTTTTATAAAATATATAAATAAAACATTCCAAGGTATATCTTGGTCAATCTAGTAAGGTTATAACTATAGTTTCTATTTTTGACATGAAAAACAGAAATATTTGGATTGAAAAACATAAAAGATATCATAAAATTCTATGATGAAAGATGGAAAATGACATATAAAACGAAGTGAGCTAAATTCATAGAATCTGCAACGTAAATTAAGGCAAAACTCGGGCGGACTTATATTGTACAAAATAAAGTTTTTTTTTTAAATTTTATTCAACATTACTTGTTATTGCCCTTCAGTGTAGAATAAAAATTAAGAAAAAGAAAATTGGTGAAAAATTAACCACTTCTCTGAAAAAAAGTGGTGAGTTAAGGGGTTAAGGAAAAAATACTACCCTTTTACTCAAGAAACAGTGAAGCGAAATGAACAAATCGCTCAAAATGTAATATCCAACTTTTTTTTTTCGTATCATAAGAGTTAAAGTAAGGTGCACATATTCTAAGAAGTGAAAAACTCACATTGATACGACCTTTTTGCTTAGAACGGCAGCATGCCATACACTGCGAAGAGTGTATAGTATAAAATGTGATGCATTTAATATCTTCACCGCTTGATATTAAATGGTTTAGTTTTATTAGTTTGGCTATAATATCTACACAAACAACATTTTTACTAATAGTCAATAAATTTTAATCAAAAAAAATATTAATAAAGTATACTACTTAATGAAAGTCACGATTTATGTTCTATCTATAGTTTAATTTTTTGTTTCATTACGCGAAATAACCGTGTCGTGAAAATCAAACTATACCCTTAATTTTTACTTCTATACATGCTGTCTCAACTTCCTAAAAATAAATTTTCATAATTTACTCCTGAATAAATATAATATTATACGGGTGTCCCAGCTAAGACAGATCAATCGTTATTATTAGAGCTATCTAATTAAAAGTCCAAACCTAGTGTAATTGTATATAATTATTTTTTTTAGATAATATGTATTTTTGATTAAATGCTATCTTCCTCTTTCAAAAATGGAGATACGACAAAACAATATTGAAATTATTTTGTGGATATACGACAATTTATTTTAGAAACTAAAACATATATTGATGAAATGTTTATTGGACACTAAACTACTTGATCGTAGGTAGATAAACAAATATGTAAAAATCTCAAAATGTCCGAAAATGGAAATACAACAAACCAATACTGGGGTGACGATATTTTCAGCAAAAAAACAAAACAGGTGTTGAATAAAACATTTTATCCAATACATACAGATAATGAGACAATTACCAGCTTTATTTTAAATAGGTAAACTCAATAATAACCCCCGCGTGGCTTTTACTTTATTGAGTGGATAATTGTTTATTTTACCCACTCAACTGTCACTTGTCAAATTATTTTTTTGTAAATGTCATTAAAATTTTTAATAAAAATATGAATTCCTAAGCTATTTATTGGATAAAACCTTGTATGGCACTCATGGGTAAACCGATATTGCCCTCTCGAAAATTAACTTGCATGGCTGACGCCTCGCAGGTTAATTTTCTCATGGGCAATATCTTACTTTACCCACTAGTACCATAAATAACTATTACTGTAAGCGCGAGTTAAGTGATACATCTTACTCATTTTTTCACCTGGACATATTATGACACCTCACTTAATTTACTAGTACCATATATAACTATTAATCTATATAGTTAAATCTACCGCAAAAGATATTTTTATGATTATGTTCTATAGGTTATTATTTCCATTTTGGGAGTAATTGTCAATTATCCAAATAAGTTTAAGTAGACTGGATGTTTACGTACATTTAGGAAAACTAGAACAAATATAATAATATAAATAATAGCAAATTAATCAACACTTCGGATCATTTTTTTATTTTCGTAAAAAAAGATCTTAAGAAAACTTAAAATCTATTTTACTATGTGTAGTATGTAATTTTATGAGTAAAAGTATTTTTCATACCTATTTCTAAAAATAAGCCGGGAAAAATTGGGTAGAACCGTTATTTATTAGAATATTTTTGTAATGCCTAATTTAGACTTTAAGCTGCCCAAATGCTCCAAATTTGTTAAACGTAGGTAGTGATATTGATTTAAAAAAATCATCTCTTCACAAGATATATAAAATACATATAAAATTTTGCAAAAATATGAAAAATGGCTATTTTAATCCATCTTTGCAATATAAAGTTATCCTCATTTTAATTTATTTAATTTATTTAATTTATTTAATTTATTTAATTTATTTAATTTATTTAATTTATTTAATTTATTTAATTTATTTAATTTATTTAATTTATTTAATTTATTTAATTTATTTAATTTATTTAATTTATTTAATTTATTTAATTTATTTAATTTATTTAATTTATTTAATTTATTTAATTTATTTAATTTATTTAATTTATTTAATTTATTTAATTTATTTAATTTATTTAATTTATTTAATTTATTTAATTTATTTAATTTATTTAATTTATTTAATTTATTTAATTTATTTAATTTATTTAATTTATTTAATTTATTTAATTTATTTAATTTATTTAAAAGAAAAAACGTTTGCTTAGCTATTGTACAAAGAGGCAAAATAATTATAATTATAATTATAATTATAATCTAATATGAAGTTTTACTTGTGTTACAATGTAACACTGTTACATGCTTGTTGCAAATATAAAAATACTTGATATAAACATATTTAAATAATTTTAAAACATTCAATAAAATTTTTCAGGATTAATTAGTATCCAAGAAATTAGTATTATTACTATTTTTCATTACTTTAAAATTTTAAATACTATACTGATCAACTTTTCCAGCCGGTTTTTCAAGAGCCTACATATAGGTCCTTAAAAAACTTATATACCAGATTAAAAATGTTATTATGAAAATGAATTTGAAAAAAATACAAAATTCTACTGTGCAATAAAAAAATATTGAAAACATTCAAAGTATTTGCCTCCTTGCCCCTATGGGGTGGAGTTAGAAGAATTTTATTATCAAATTCAATTTCAGCAACCTCAAAAACCCCTATACAGCAATTGTCAATTTTTTGTAAAAAAAAATATTGTATTTTCGCCATTTGCCCCTCTTATATTTACCAAACAATCAAGAGCGAGAACTTTTGGTAACATACCTTAATGCCGAATTCTGCCGTGATAAGCTGAAGGGTCCTATCTACATAGGTTTAACATACACAGATAGGACCTTTCAGCTTAGGAAGGCAGAATTTGAAGTCTCTAGCTTGGTTCTAAAGTTACCGTGTTTACAAGTTTTCCCGGACAGAACGACGGACCGACATTTTTATTGCTCGAAATTACGCAAAAACAATGAAAATTTTTGCTCCAATACAAGGCTTTCCCGAAATTTTGAAAATGTTCAAAATGGAAAAGCAAAATGGATAGAATACTTCAGCACCTTTTGCGTATAGGGGTTTTTGGGGTCGGCGAATATGAATCTGATATTTCTTTCCAATTTCACCCCCTGAGGGGCGGGAGTAGTTTTGGTAAAAATTGGTTAATTACGGTTTTTAAGGTTGCTGAAAGTGAATCTAATAATAAAACTATTCTAACTCCACCCCCTGAGGGGCGGGCGTAGCTTTCTTGAAAATTTATATATTGGGCTTTTTGAGGTCGGTAAAACTGAATCTTACCCTGAGCGGCGGGTAGTTTTCGTAAAAATTGGTATATTGGGCAACCTTACTAAAAGTTAATTTGAAAATAGAATATCCATTTTACTTGCGGTGGTGAAAAATGGGAAAGCTCTTGTACTGGGCAGTGTATTGAAATTTGCAATTCAATTACAGTATGATTTTACACTTTAGATAACGGTTTAGTAAATAAAATGAAATTGAGAAAATTGCTGCAATAAAAACGGTTGTTATATACCTATAACGATAACTATGTATATGCTATAAAAGTCCATACACGACAAAAGCAATAAATATTTTTAGTGCCCTAATAACATAAAATACTGAAAATAAGGATACCACAAAAAATTCCGATAGTACATAGGCAAATCCCAAAAGAAAGCATTTGCTGAACGAGTCCGAATTACGAGACCTGCAAAAAAGCCAGTCCAGTTTCGCCATGGCGCACACAATGTTTTTAAGGCTGATCCAGGCATAATTATCACTAAAGGCATATCCAGAAGCTTGCATAAGAACATAAAACATAAGAAAGCGATGCCGTGATTAGCTTACAAGATACATGGCGGCCCATCAAACCAAAAAAAATTATGTTTTATGTTCTGGAATTTTGTGAGGTGGTTGGGGGGAGCATCAGGAAGTGTCATCTGCAAGGATTTTTTTTTTCGGTTTTTCGTAAAAAGAAAGAAAAAAACTATTCTTTTTTTTTTTTGAAAATTAAAAAAAAATCCTTTTTTAAACTGTTAATTTTTTTTTTTTGGAAATTTTTTTTTTTAAATTTTTTTTTTATTTTTTTTTCGTTTTTCGCAAAAAGACAATATTACTTAATATAATTTTTGTTTTGTTTTGAAAAGAAAATTTTGCAAGTATTTGGAAAAATGCAATATACCATTTACTGTGAATATTATATAACAGAATATGTAGCATGGCTTGTTATTTTATACGGAACTTTTCTCATACATATATTTAAATAAATGCAAGCAACTTTTCTGTTTATAAAATATTAAATGATCTTATAACTCTATTAAAACATAAAAAGTTTGATAACATAAAACACTTTTGGTTTAACATAAATTATTAACGAATTCAAATAGAGTTTCAGAGTTTATATTGCCGAGAAAATTGACAAATTCCCTTGAAATCAGCTTTTAAAACTGCTGCCATTTCTCGCTATTTAATAGTTTTTGTTGAAAAAGTTTTACTTGGAAATTATAGTTTCTTTTATCGCAAGCTATTAGATATTTTAACTTAAACTACAAAAATTTGAATAGTTTGTACAAGTTTTTATTTAAAATAAATGCATATATTACCCTACAAAGTATAAACTATAGTATAGATTTTTAAGTAGGGTCACTCGATCTGTTATGGCTTTGTCTAGTTGGTGACTAGACATTGTAACAACTGATAGAGTGACCCTATTTTTAAGTGCCTGTTCAAATAAAAAAGTATACTATAGTCTGACTAAAGTCGCAAGCGACTTGCAAAACAACTTTACACTGGGATATTTTAAGAACGCTTTGACTTGAAATTAGAAAAAAGAATTTTCACTACCTATAAAATAATTCCAAGTTTTAAGTCTCTGTGTTCTTGAAATATCGTAGTGTAAAGTTGTTTTACAATTCGCTTGCAACTTTAATATGACTATATATATTTATGGGTATACTTGAATTAAATACAGTTACACTCAGATATACGCAAATGTATGTTATATTTATTTCAATAATTTTATGTTTAAAATAAGAATATGCTATTTTCATTTTTAATAACATTTCTACAATGAAAATAGCTCATTCTTATTTTGAGCATAGAATGATTAAACTGAATTTGACATATCGTCCCCTAGGGGAGAGGGCTATCTCACCTAACGACGTAAAGAAACGTTAATGTACTGAACTGTATTTGCGCATATGTTTACTTCCGGAAGAACTGGCCCTTATTGTCGGTATTGAGTTATATAGGTACTATGGAGCGCAGGCTCCATAGTACCTATATAACAATCATCATCAATAGTTTGTTTGGGTCTTTAAGAGACAGGCGCAGCCTATGGCTCATTTATCTAAAAAAAATATTTAATCTGAATTGAAAGTTGGGGCAGTGAGTCTATGCTCACTGATGCGAGTTGCATCTGTCATAATTTGGGGGGAGTGAGTCTCTGCTCACTGATGCGAGTTGCATCTGTCATAATTTGGCGCTGTGGAGTGGGTGGAAGGGGGATGGGGAGGGATGTGATAGGGAGAGGAGGGATGTGCGGGAGGAGTGAGACTATCTCACTGATGCTGGGAATGCATCTGTCCTGTATTAGTGGGTACCATTACTGGTTGAGGACGTTTTTGATCTTTTTGTGAGTGTTGTGTATTTCATGATCGTAATCTAGAAAGTTTGAAATGAGGGGGTTTGGGTGATCTAAATTGTCTTGTATAAAAGACGTGCTGTAGCGGATGATTTCCGTTTTTAGGAGGGGCATTTCGAGATCTCTGTGTATCTGGTTGTTCCTCATGAACCAGGGGGCATCGAGGCATATTCTGAGTGCCTTGTTTTGGAAGGCCTGAAGTTTTGCTGAGAGCGCTTTGTTAAGGGTGATTTTATTCCAGGCTGGGGCTCCGTAAAGAAGTACCGGCTTTAGGGATTGGTTGTAGAGAAGAAGTTTGTTTTTAATGGATAGGGGACTCTTTCTGCCTATTAAGGGGTAGAGTTTGGAGAGGCGGCAATTTGCTATTTGGAGGGTGTTTTTGACGTGCTGATCCCACGTCAAGTTTTTGGAGATTGTAATGCCGAGGTATTTGGCATGGTTTTCCCAGTTAATGGGGTGGCCATTTATCTGAATGGGTTGGGGTGGGCCTCTTCTAATCCTAGAGATTAGGATGCCTTTGGTTTTATTGGCGTTTACTTTGATTTTCCATTTGGAGAACCATTTGATTAGGGCATCCATTTGGCGCTGGAGGGCGATATGGATGCGCTGGGGGTTTCTGGCTTTTGCTAGGATGCCGGTGTCATCGGCGAACAGGGCTAGTTCAGTGCCCTGTGTTTTTGGAATATCTGCAGTAAAGAGGTTGTACAGAAGGGGGGATAGTGGGGAACCTTGTGGAACGCCAGCTCTGATGCGGCGGGTGTTAGACTTACAGTCGCCTATTTTTATCTGAAAATCTCTGCCTTTGAGGAAGGAGGCTATGAGTTTGGTGATGCCTGGGGGGAGGCCGAGAAAGTGGAGTTTGGCTACAAGACCTTTGTGCCAAACCTTATCGAAGGCTTTTGCGATGTCCAGGAGGATCAGTCCCGCGGCTTCGCGCCTATTTAGTCCGTCCGTTACAGAGTCTACCAGGCGAGCTACCTGGTGGACTGTGGAGTGTCTGCTTCGGAAGCCGAATTGCTCATTTGGAAGGAGATTTAGTTCTTCAACAAGAGTTTGAAGTCTGGTTAGTATGACTTTCTCGGCTATTTTGCCTAGGGAGGAAAGGAGGCTTATGGGGCGGTAGCTTTCAGCAAAAGTTGGATTTTGTCCGGGTTTTTTGATTACTATTACGTCTGCGTTTTTCCAGGGCTTTGGAAAGTGGCGCAGTCTGAGCATTGCGTTAACAATGTTAACGATTTCCATAATGGTTTTCCGGGGGAGTATTTTAAGGATTTTATTCGGTATTTGATCGGGACCGGGGGCTTTCCTTTTTGGGAGATTTTTGATGATGCGTTTGATTTCCTTGGGGGATGTGGGGGTGATAATGTCGTTTTCGACTTGGTTAGTGACTCTATTATAGATGTGGTTTATGTCTCTTTCATGCATGAGTTGCTCGTAGTTCTCGTCGTCCGAGTCGGGCTCGGAGTCGGTCTCTGATTCGGAGTCGGAGTCGGGGGGGATTGGAGGGTTTGGTTGAAATTGTTTCCGCATTGCGTCAGCAAATGCTTCGGCTTTTTCGGGGGTGGAGTAGACGACTCCTCTTTCGCCGTGAATTGGGGGCATGCCTCGTTGGTGGTCGAGGGATAGGGTTTTGGCCATTCTCCAAAGTGATCTATCCTGGGGGTTGAGTGACTTTATTTTTCCCTCCCAGCGGGAATTTGCTAGTACGTTTAGTCGGTCTTTGACTTCCTGGGTAAGTCTGTTTGCTTCGCGTTTTATATGGGGGTCTTGGAGGGTGCGTGCACGACGAAGAAGTCGGTTTTTCTCTCTGATTAAGTCTTTGAGATCTCGGGGAAGGTCCTGTGGGTTTTGGATATCTACTTTTTTGATTAATTTGGCGCTGTCCATTGCGGATTTTATGGTATTGGTGAGAGTGGTTACTGCAATATCTAGTTCTTGGACGGAATTTATTGAATTGATTTTGGTGTTGCTTTCTAGGAGTTCGGAAATATAGGAGAAGTTGTAAACGGTTTTTTTGGTGTGATTTGCGGTTGGTGTGCCTCCTGCCGTGATAATGATTGGAAGGTGGTCGGAGCTTAGTTCGTGTCTTAGTTCGATGTTAATGTTTAGTGTCGTGTTTTTATACAAAACGATGTCAAGGATATCAGGAAGGCCGTGGCCATAGTGGGTTGGGGAATCGGGTGCGGTAACCATTATATGGTTACGTTGTAATATTTCGTAAAGCCTACGGCCGTTGGCCGTAGTTGTTCTAGAGTGCCAAAGGGCGTGTTTGCAATTCAAGTCTCCGGCTAGGATTGTTGGATGATTGTCGTTAAAGTAGCCTTAGAAGTCGGCGGGTCTGACCTCCTTATTTGGGGGTTTGTAGAGGGACACGATCCTGAATTTGGAATTGTCGTGCATGTTGACGAATATGGAGGTAGTTTCGACTTGATCGCTTTGTGTGGGGGGCGCATGAAGAAGATCGTGAGATATGTGTTTTTTGATATAGATTGCTGTGCCTCCTTTGCGGTCCTGGAGTCTATCGTTACGGTAGCAGGAATAGTTGGGTATGGTACCCCTATGATGTGGTTTAAGACCAGTCTCTTGGATGAGGGCTATATCTATTTGATTTTCGTGTAGAAATTCTATGAGTTCCGGTTTTTTTGAATTGAGGCTATCAGCGTTCCAGGTGACTATTTTAAGGGCTCTGGGTTTTGTTTGTCTAGACATTTTGGGGGCCTAGATTGGGTAATTGAAGGGAGCCAAAAGCCTGCATGAAGCTGGCGAATTCTTGCATGAAGGTGTGGATTTTTGAAATTTGGGATTGATCAAAAATATTGGGGGGATTTGCACTGGGACCTGGGGCCGCCTTGGGTTGTTGTGGGGTGGCGGCGTTGGTTGCCTTTTGGGCGTAGGAGATGCCCGGGGTGAATTTTTGGGTTGGGGGTATGACCCTTGTACGGGTTGGAGCGATGTTTGATGGGTGTTTGGGGCATTTATGATAGTTTGCCGTGTGGGGGCCTAGGCAGTTGGCGCATTTTGCGTCCGTGTGACGGGGTTTTTCACACTTTGTTGTGTGGTGGTCTTGTGCGCATTTTACGCATTTGGCCGGGGCGTTGCAATTGGCCTGGGAGTGGCCGAAGAGTTGGCATTTGTGACATTGCCTGAATTTGGGTTTATAGGTCTGGCTTTCGACCTTTATGACTAGGTGTAGAAGCCTAGTCTCTTTAAATATGGGGTGCTGTTGTCCTGTCACCTTGGGAAGGATGACTAGGATCAGGGGCATGGGGGTCTTGTCTTTGTCATTCTCGCGACTGACGTGGGGAGGTAGCCACGCTCGATAAGAGCGGCTTGGACGTCTGCGACGTCTATCTGGGTGGGGATTCCCCGGATTACGGCGTGGATTGCCTTGTCCTCCGGGAGGGTAAAACTATGATACGGAATTTTTTCGGTGTCTAAGTGCCTAGTGACTTTGCGGAAGTCCTCACTGGTCTGGGTGCGAATTTGCACTCCTTCGGAGGTATTTTTCGCGTGGAGGATGTTTACTTTTTGGGAGTTGAAGTGGCGGGACAAGGCTAGCCATTTTTCAGGGGCTCGAATGATGATGGGGGGGATTTTGGGGGTTTTGTGGGCTTCCTGGTCGGGGGGGGTTCCTGGGCCAGTAGCTTGGGTTTTTGGGTTTACAGGGGCCGTAACGGGGGGTTGGGGCCCTGAGCCGGAGGGGTTAGCGACTTCTTCGGAGGCAGTCGCTTTGCCGGGGGTTTTTTGGGTCTTAGCGGGTTTTTCTTCTAGGTCTGAATTCAATTTGTGTTTCTGGCTCCTTCTGCGCCGGTTTAGGCGCTTGCGCGGGGAGGCAAGGGGGGATCGGACTGCGTCCGAATCGGTCTCTACTACGGACATGTCCGTTTCGAAATGATCGGGGGCATCGGAGAGCTCTTGAGTGGGGGTTTGGGTTTTTTGGGATAAGAGTGTCCCTATTTGAGAGGAGAGGCGGGAAATTTCCTCTCGGAGTCCATTGATGGTCTCATTTGCGGTGGCTAGTTGTGTCTGAAGGAATTCGAGCTGATTTTTATGTGATTCAGCCTGGGTTTTGTAGTGCTCTGCCTGGGCCTTGATTTGATCTTGCAAGTAATCTGACATTTGTTGGTTTGGGAAGTTTGCCATGGTGGCGTCGATATTTTCAGCCATAGTGGTTTTTGAATTTCGAAGGGAAAAATAGAAGTAGTGTTCTCGGGGGCCTGGGTGGCCCCGGGTGGGGGGGGGGTGTAGTGTTAAGCACTAATTGTTAGTGGTTGGGGTCTCAGGGAACCTTTAACACACCAAACCGCCAGCCTCAGCGGTTCGTGGGAATTGGCTTAAGTCCACAGTGTGAAAAGGGCTGCTACACTTAGCAAGCAAGCTTACAAGTGAGCATATGTTAGTTAGAATAATTATATACCAAAATAATCTTACTCAATGGAAATCTGCTGGGCGACGTCTGACCTCTTCACTGTCACTCACTCATGTGTAATCCTATATAACAATGGATGTATCCCAGGTATGCCTCTCAACTTTTAAAACTAGTTTGGTTCTCATCCATGTTTAACGTTTGACTATTTAAGGCAGTTAAGTTGTAAAAATCAACAAGCAATAACTGACTGGGTCAACATATATGAGTATTATATAACTATATTTGAGTATTACATAATAGTTATAACTAATGTCAGTATAGCGTGAGTTAGATTCTCACTGGCGCTGATTTTCCTATTTCAGGACCACAAAAAAAAATAAAGTTTTTTGTAAATCAAACTATATTTTTAATACGTATTTTTGTGCGCTGAAAACAAATATGGCAATAAAAAAAATTCTTGACCTTCAAAATCTTAAGACATAGCCCAAAAAAAAAATTCCTCATGATTTCAGAAAATGTTTTTTTATGAAAATATTTCTAAATAAAAATGATTCATGCCATAACCTGCAGATTTTAAATATCTGCCCTAGTTAATTTTTTACAGGGCCACAAACTACAAATATTGTACTTTTTTAGTGTTTTTCCGATATATTTCATTAAAATTTTTATATAAATAATACAGATACAGCCAAAAATTTATATATGTAATACTCCTAGGTACATATGCTTTATAATAAAATTACATATATTTTTAACTCCAGTGCTAGGGAGTCTGGGGGGTTTAACGTTGCACATATCAAAAGAAATATATAAATATAAATCAAACATTTTCTGATACCCTCACCACTGGACATAATAAAATTTATGTAATGTTTTATATAGCATATGTATGTAGTAGTATTACATATATAAATTTATGGCTGTATCTGTATTATTTATATAAAAATTTTAATGAAATATATCGGAAAACGAAAACGAAAAAAGTGCCATATCTGTAGTTTGTGGGCCTGTAAAAAATTAACTGGGGTAGATATTTAAAATCTGCAACTTATAGCATAAATCATTTTTGATTAGCGATATTTCCATAGAAAAACTTTTTATGGAATCCTGTGGATTTTTGTTTTGGCCTTGAATGCATACAAAAAAACCCAATGTGCACTATATCTCAACATTTTGAGGGTTTTTCATTGTCATATTAGTTTTCAGCACCCAAAATTACGTAGAAAAAATATAGTCTGGTGTATAAAAAACTAACTTTATTTTTGTTTGTGATCGTTTGTTATTAATTGAAATTTGGCGAAGGCAATTACTGAAGCGGACACTTCCTATAAACTGGTTCGAAAGTCAGTTAAAGCCGGTGGTTCCCTCTACTACCAGCCCACACAAGTCCTGGACTTAGGGGATGCTTAATTAAGTAGAACAGTACGCGGTTAAACAAACATTTCTTTAAACATGTAATATAATATGAGTATTATATAACCCATTTCTTGTCTCTAAACCCTTGACAATCGAGATGAGAACTTCCATTTCTCCACACATTTTCATTTCATAGGAATTAATAGTTTTATGAATGGGAAGCAAAAAGTAACAAGCCGTTAAAATATATAGCGCTTCGCATAATATAGTATACTTTTCGCAGTTGCAAGAAACTATTCTCGTGAAGTTTTAGGTTAAACTTATTTGAATTCTTTTGGGATAATATTTATTTTTGTGTCCGCTATCTTGAATTTTAGGGGTGAGTTGCTTAATATGCATCTTACAATAAAAATGCATATAAACAATTTTGTTAAGGAGAAAATTACCAACAATTTTTGTTTATATCATTTTTTTATTAACATATCAGGTTAATTATTCATCAGACAATAATAACTACTTTTATCCTTAAGAATAATTTGGCTGAAAAATCAAAAATAACAATTTCACCCCAACATGACAATTTTTAAATATTTATAACTCGATTGTTATCAATATATTAAAAAAATGATTAAAACAAAAATTGTTGGAAATTTTCTCCTTAACAAAATCGGTTATATGTATTTTTGTCGTAAGAAGTATATTTAGCTAGATAACCGCACTGACCCCTAAAATTCAAGATAGCGGACAACCCTTACGCAAATCACCCGGTAAAAACTAACAGGAGTGTTCTGTTACTATCCACTACTACTCTTTAAAATATCGGCCCGTGTACATTTATTGCAATTTAACATAAGAATTTCTCCTTAGGGGCTGTCCATATATTACGTAAAGCAAATTGTACCAAAATTCATACACTTCATACCCCGGTTCTTGCGTTATTAAAGGCTGTAGAGATTTTATATTTTGGCAACCCCCTCTAACACCCCCCTATTTGGGGGGGGGGGGGTAGCCAAAATATGAAATCTCTACATCCTTTAATAACGCCAGTAACGGGGTATGAAGTGTATGAATTTTGGTACAATTTGCGTTACGTAATATATGGACAGCCCCTTATTTGGCTGGACTACACTGTTAGCAAAGGAGTATGATGTGCTACGAGGAGTAGGTATAATAAAAGCAGTCGTTACAGTCGGAGCTTTGTAGGGCTTAATCCCGAAATTTCAGACCGGAAATTTCCCGGATAAAATCTTTGGAAAATCCACAATAAAGATCAATTACTTTTCGATTTTCAGATTAGGTGAGTTCACGACGTGGGGAAGCGCCGCTGTCAGGGACGTCCGACCCATATCAGCTGAAATCTGGAGATGGCACGTATGAAGAGTACAAAATGAAAAAGGATAGTTGTGACTGGGTTACTGTTTAGTAGTGCAGAGTTTATTCTTATATTTTGCCAACACGTAGAAACATAGGATGATGTTATTTATACGTAGAAAACTGTTTTATTAATCATTATCAATCATACACAGTAAAAAATTGCATGGTGGTGAAAACCATTACACGAGTTGTAAAAAAACGAGTGTTAACTTTTACACTCCTGGGTGTAAATTGTGTTTTCTTAATGGGAAATTTTACACTCAATTTTTTAGTGTGTATTGATTACAGTTTTCTGTGTGATTTATGTTACTTTTTTGTATTAATTTTAGAATCTAAAAAAAATACTATCTTATACATATGTATAATAGGTTTTTATTAATAAGCATGCATGCCCATGCATGGGCCGTGAGTTTTCTATAAGTCATACACTACATACATAAGCATGTTTACTGCAGTAAATTTAGAAGAGCACGGGCGAAAAACGGCTGTTAAACTCGTTCTTCTTATTCGAAGAAGCGTGGATAAACACACTGTACCAGATACATGCCGTAGTGCGCCGCTTCGGCAATAATATATTGTAATCCTAGACGGAAAAGTGGTTGTTGTCCCAACTTAAAATACAGAAATTTCCCAGATCAAAAAAAAGCTTTACCGCTGACAAAAAGATTTTGATGACTAAAAAAAAGGTCACCTCTGAAAAGATTTGATGGCTAAATTTGTTGTCTTACCTCTGAAAGAATTCCCAACTGTATTCCAATTTTCCCAACTCACAAAAAAACTTTACCCCTGACAGAAGAAAGGTCCTCACTCACCTCTAACTAAAAAAAATCCCAACTGTACTCCAATTTTCAATTTTCCCAACTCACGAAAAAATGCTTTAACCCTGATTTACACACCAATTTCCCAACTGTAACCCTCAATTTACTTAGCTAGTCTACAAATTTCCGAAATCTGCCACTCAATTTTCTCAATTTTACCAATTGAACAGTGGATTTTACCAACTCGAGCGTGCTTGGGGGGCTTTTAAAATTAAAATACAGCATAAAATTCTAAGTTTTCCCGGGGCTTCGGCTGGCTCGGTCCGGCCCTGGCTAGAGATATAGTGTATATAGAATAGGGATTTAAAATGGAAGATTTCCGCTTTTTTGTCCAAATATTTTGTCATAAAATGCCTAAAATTGTCATCAAATCATAAAAAAAAATCTGAAAAATTTCGGTAGGAGCCCTGGTCCCTATTAACACCCTCAGAGAAGTTTGATCACTCTCATGTTCTCCTGTTACGAAGCTTTAACGAAGCTTTGACAAAGCTTTTTTGTTGGTAGGAAAATTTATGCATCTATATATAGCGTTTTCTGTGTTAACAAATTTAAAATATTCTTATTGAAAATTGTGGAAATCTCGTGGAAATCCCCGTGGAAATTGATGGAAATCGGTTTGGCATCACCGCAAAATCGATGTATCAAAAGATTTGCTAAAACTTCGTGAAAGCTTTTTTTTTACGCATCTTTGACGCAGCTTTTACAAAGCTTTGACGAAGCTTTGACAAAGCGCAGTTTGTTCAGGGTTTCTATGCTTACAATACAATCTTACATAGCTTAATAAAATCACCAATCACTAGACTTAGGTCTATAATTATAATTGTTCAGGGTTTCTATGCTTACAATACAATCTTACATAGCTTAATAAAATCACCAATAACTTGACTTAGGTCTATAATTATAGGGAGGGGGGGGTTGTGACCCCCCCCCTTGTGTTGGGACAACCAGATCAATAGTTAAATACGGATCAACTACTTTTCTGGTTGGTGGAACCAAAAATCTGGTAAGGGCAACAACACAACTTGCTGCGGCTTTAATTTTAATAATCTGATAAGCACAACAATTCGTCTTGTTGTCCTTGCCAGATTTCTGGTTGCAGCAACCAGAAAAAAACTTTGTATTTAACTTATGATCTGGTTTGGTTGCTCTATACAGCATTTACTAGGTACACTGAAAAAAAATTGTTATCTGTAGCAATCCTTGATTAAACACTGTATATCATATTTAAAAATCATTACAATTATTTTTTACCGTGTAGAAACATAATTTTCAAATAATATTATCATATCAAAATACCGGCAGCATTTGTCTCTTGCGTTACAGCTGAAATAGCATACCTGCATTTCAGGTCCTGAAATCCTGCAGGATTCATGAATGCCTCTGAATGCGTTTGGCCCATTTCCTGCCAGAACCCTTGCATTTAACGTACGATAAACTTTACGAGATAATACAATTCGGCAAATAAGCTTAAATTATGTACATGTGCAAGCATGCATATTGTCAAACTTTAAAACTAAATAAGCAAAATTGAATTAGTGACATCTAAAGGAACATATTTTATTCAGTCTTCTTTGTTGTAAAAAAAATGAGTAACAGATTAGGTACCGTGGTAGACTTCAGTGTAGATTAAGGGATCTTTCTAACTCCAAATTTAAAAAAAAAAAATTTAAACATTTATTTTATATATGCAAAGACAAAAGATATCATTGTAAAACTTTCTAGGTATGATTATTTATATTCAAAAAATACAAAAAAATTGATTTTTAAAGTGCCATTTTTTAGCCAAAAAAAAACATTAAAAAATGTGGTTGCCATAATTCCGGCCATTTGGATCGACTGAAAAAAAAAAACGGACATTATTTAGTATTGAAGTCGCAATAGCGCAATAGCCCGAACAAAATGGCGGACGTCTCTTTTGAAAAATTTTGAAAAACGTCCGACATTTTATTATTTTTTGACCAAAAAATTTTCTTCTGGTTCGGGCTATGGCGACTTCAATACTGAATAATATCCAGTTTTTTTTAGTCAATCCAAACCGCCGGAACTATGAAGACCATCGTTTTTTGATGTTTTTTTTTTTTTCAAAAAAAAAATTATGGCCAAAAAATGACACTTTAAAAACCTAAAAAAATATTTTTGTATTTTTTGAATATAAATAAACATACCTATAAATTTTCACAATGATATCTATTTTTTTTATATAAAAAAAAATGTTTAAAAAAATATTTTAAAATTTTGAAGGTAGAAAGTCCAAACCACTATAACATCGTAGCTACGTTGCTACGCGTAGCTGGAACTGCCGGCTTTAGGAGTCCTCTTAAACCCTGCCGCGATGTTCTGTACTATGTATAAGGGTCACCCAGCCAAGGACTGGCGTAAAGCAACAATGCTTTGTAAACTGGCTTTCGTTATGAATGTAATAAAGCTCATAAACAATAAAGGCGAATAAATTTTGGGAAAAACAAAGAATTGACTAATAGTTTTAAAACTAATCATCAACTTGATAGTGATTAGAGAACTGAGATTACTATATTCTTCTTCATGTGTAGTCCTTTATTAATAATTATTTACATTTTCTTTAATGAATAATAACCACGGGTCGGATCGAATTAGCCATTACCGGGGGCATGCAAAAATTAGAAATTTAAAAAACTCTTTTTTCAAGTAACTAGACACTTTAAGCTATTGTTCACCAAGCGGAATGTCATGTCGACGCTGTTAATACTCAGTGAGTCACTTTGTTATGGTCAATGACTCATAGAGAAAGCCTTTATTTTTTTTTTTTTTTTGAAAACAATATTTTTGTATTAACTATTCTTTACTTGAAAAGAGAAAAAATTAAAAAAAAAATTATTCGTTCTCCATGAGTCATGGACCATGACACTGAGTATTAACAGAGTCGACGTGACATTCGCCTTGGTGAACAATAGTTTAAAGTGTCTATTTACTTGAAAAAAAGAGTTAAAATTCTAATTTTTGTGCGTGGTAATGGCACTTCCGACCCGTGATAATAACACAGGCCAAGAAATTTTCAACTTTTAAAAGTTGATTTGGATCTGACAGCTGATTTCGCGTAATTTGGTTATGTTCATTTCGAATATAACTTCCACTTTTGTTAATCAAGTAAGGGTTTTGAACAACAGAACAGTGAAGGAAAAAAACATGAACAAAATTCTGAATTTTTACGCCTATTTATGATACCGCTGATTTCGAATTAAATAACGAAAAATTAAAAAAAAATCGCGCCATTATAGGGTTGGTCCCAAATTTTATATTTGTTTCGATCTTTCTAAAACTGTCTCTAATGGCTTCCTTTGATTATGTTGATGTAGACCATTGTACATAACTTAAAAATTTTACACTTCATGTTAAAGAATGAGATTTTTAGCATGGCTTATAGCTGAAAAAAATATACGTGATTAAAACAAAAAAATGCTTGTTTGGTTGTCAGGAGGTCTTTACTAACCCAGAAAATAAAAAAAATATTTCATCACAAAATCCTTGATGGCCCGTGTAATTTATTATAAATTTAAATAAAAGCATATCTTATCTCAAGACACCTTTAGCTTCATATACTCTCCACAACTGTCGAGCTGAAAGAGTATTATACGATAGTTATTAGTCCAAGCAACAAAAATCCATCTTGATTTTAAGGTATACTTCTGGCCTTTTTTGCAAATAACTTCTAAACGGTGATTTTTTTGAAAAATAGTTATTACAAAAAAGAAAGCTTATTCTCCACAAAATACTTGGTTATAACTTTTTTCTAACTTATTTAAATTTCGATAAAATGGTAAAAAATCGTACCGATATCTTGATTTTAAGGAACACTTTTGGACTTTTTTTTTGCAAAATAGTGTACCGTTAAAGATATTTTAAAAATCCGTTATTGTGAAAAACACGTTAAAAAAATAACAGTTCCAAATCAAGTTCGGGCCTAAACCCTACCCAATAAAAACTCCCTGAATTATTTCCAGGTAAAGCCTCTTTTATTGACCTGCAGACTCGACTACAACTGGAAATATGCCGGATACTGTTAATTATTTTGCCGGTGTATCTTTTCTATTTACCTTTGTATAAACAAAACACAATAATGAATTCAGTAAGCAATTAATTTTTAGTTAAATTGGTATTCGGAGTTATTAAAAATAAGGAATTCGCTTGTCTTAAGACAAAGCATCTTGGATCCTTTGTCTTTTACTTTGACTCCAGTTTTAATAAACATGTTTTAAACACTGTCTCAGTATTTATTAATACTCAAAATCGTTTTTATTGACTTCCAGAAGTTTAGTTAATAAATATAATTTTGTTTATATGTAATATAAAATAAAATTTAATTTTAAAAATAATTATTATTTTTAAAATTAAATTATAGTAGCAATTTTTTTAGAAATTTGACGAAGAAGCATTTATTGTGAAAAAGTAAGAAAAATAACGCTGCCAACAAAATAATAATTTACCCTGTAGATCAAAGTTCATTAAAACAACAACAAAAAACATTTTGGAAAACTAAAAAATTTTGAAAAAAAAATAATTTCAAAAAAAATTTACACTATATTCAATACAAATGTTTTATTCAAAAAAAGTCTGTTTTCATGAAAAACGAAAAAAAAAAAATTAAACAAAAAATGTATTTCCCCAATTGCGAAAATCAAAAATATTGAGATCCATAATTTAACGTACGTATACTTATAGTGAAGAGATATTATTTTAAAAAATCAAACTTTTAGTCATCATTCACTTTATTAATAATTTAGGTTAGTTACCGGTTTCGATTATCATCGTCAGACTACAAGAAATTACACAGGTTAGAGATTATTTTAAGAAAAATAAAGTTTATCTTACCTAGCCAAAAATATATAAAAATACTATATCCATAAAAGGTCAAAAATAACCATAATAAAACATTTATAAATGTAAAACACAGTAACGTAACGTCCACTTCAATTTACAAGACAATATAAACATAATATTAACAATAAAATCACAAAACACGTGTTTAAACATACAGTATATAAATAATAAATGTCAAAAATCAAGAGTTTTTTTGAAAATCTATAATCAATATTAGGGATGTTCAAGCTAAGGTGTGTAAGAAAAAGAAGTAGAAGAAGAAAAAGGAAAAGAAAAGCAGAAGAAGGAAAGAAAAAGAAAAGGAAGAGGAAGAAGAATAGGTATAAGCATTTTAAGGGATGGGTAAAATATTTTTAAACACTATTCAACATAATCCTGAAAAATTAAAATTAAAATATTAAGAAATGTTATTTCTTAAAATTCCAATCTACTTATGGGAGATTTAGCTCAGCGGTCAATGGCATCGATATAGCCTGACACTGATCTAATGATCGTGAGTTCAAACCTCACTGGCGCCGATTGCCTTTTTCAGTTAATTAATAATTGACATTTGGAGAAGGCGTACTCCCTAGATATATTGGTTCGAAAGTCAATTAAAGCCGGTGGTTCCCTCTACTACTAGCCCACACAAGTCCTGGACTTAGGGGATGCTTAATTAAGTAGAATAGTACGAGGTTAAAAACAAACAACAACAACAAACAACAACTTATTGCAATAATTATACACAAATAGATACATAAATGTATGCACATATATAAAACAACCGCAAGTATTACAAAAATAAGCTAAAAAGTGTAGTGTTAGAACGGGGGAACCTAAGCTGTTTATTTAAAATATTTTCGGGATACTTATGAGCAAAACTACTAATCTCTAATTCTTAAAAAAAAAAAAAAATGTTTTTGAAAAAATTGTTTTTAACCCATTTTACCTTCCCACCTCACTCCGATTTTTACCAATCCCAGCCGAGAACTTTGGAGAATCAACACATGGCCCAAAGAACAATGTTAAAAATAGGCCGTTTTTGACCCCTTCGTGCAAACGTATAAAATCAATTCCTATAGATTTGGACATGCTAAACACGATTCTGGCCTTTAAAATTACAGAAACGGTGTGGAAGACTGTTTTTTTTTTCGATGTTATGTAAAAAAATGTAAAATTCGGTAGGTTTTGAGCTAAAGATGCCAGGTGTAAAAAAATAGATTTTTTTTAGATTCTTGCATGCTGAACACGATTTCTTTCTCAAAAGTGACAGAAACGGTGTGAAAGACTGTTTTTATCTTCGTAAAAAGGTTAAAATAGGTCAATTATGAGCTAACGATGCCAGTAAAAATAGTATATTATTTAAGGATCGTAAAATAATTGCTATTAATCAGTAAATTTTGAGACACGAGCCCATAGGCGAGTGGCGTAATCACCCGAATGATTAAAAGTTATTATACGAGAGTAGAATACCATACTTTATTCACGTGTGATTACTCCACTCGCCTAACAACAGGTCCAAGAATTTTTTATCTAACGCGTTTTTTGGCGAATTTTGGAAATTCGAAACTACTGTACAATCCTATTTTAGAGTAAGGTAACTGTCGTTAAGGCCGCATAAAAAATACACTTTCTTTTACATACTTTATTATATTATCATTTTTCTCACAAACAGTCTTTAAAAATAATAAATAACAAATAATCTATAATATAATAAAATATCTAAAAGAAAGTGTATTTTTTTTCTGCGTCTGGAACGACAGTTATTTTGGAATTACCCATACGCCCTGTGATCACAGGGCGTATTCACGTGAATAGTACAAAAATACTAGGTTACAATTACAACTTAAGGCCTATCCAGAGGCTCGCATAAAAACCATTACAAGATACATGACGACACATCAAGTCAATTCTAGCATCGCATTTTCATGTACTATACTTGTTATGCGAGTCTTTGGATAGGCCCTTTCCAGGAAAACAGTACCGTCATCTCTTTAATTTTTGATACACTACGATTTATGCATAATTATGCTATTTATGAGCTCTGTGATGTAAAACAGGCCGCGTCCCTTACTATCTTGCATAACTGGACGGAGTATAGTTAACGTGAACGAGAAGTGACTTATTTCGCATGAGCGAATGTTTAGCAGGAACCCCGTTGTGGCGAGTCTGGAAATACGCAAGTGCAAGAAAGATAAGTTATGTACAATATTTCTCCTACGACCCCAATAAAAATATAAATCTTTAAAATAAATATTATTTTGAAAAATAAAAATAAAATTACCATTGTTTAGAGTTGTTAGATTAACTATGGTCTGTTCCATCAAGCAAAATAGTAAATTAAAAATCGCACAGTAAACAACAAATATACCGGATGTCCCAACTCTATTTACCCAACGATTTTCTCAAATTATACTTTTAAACTAAAAACTAAAATTTTAATTGACATGAATAAAAATTTACAAAATAAAAAATTAAAAAATCGCATTTTTAGTACAAAAAATTAAAAAATCAAAACCTTAAAAAAATTGTTTAAAAAAAACAGTCCAATAGAGAATTTTATTTGCTTTAAAATGATGTATCACACGACCCCCCTTTCCATTAAAAAAACTCCCCCCCATGCCCCCCTGCCCATATTTTAAGAGGTGAAAGTATCAAATATATGCTAAAAGATAGTTTAAATTGTTTAATTTAAGATGGTTTTCGCAGAACTTGATTATCTCTTTTAGTTTTCGAGAAAATCGCTGGGTAAATAGAGTTGGGACACCCGGTATAAAAATTAATTAATGTTTTAATCACGTTGTAATACGTTAAAAAAACTTAATTTGCACATTTATATCTTATATATCAATGGGAGATAAATTGAGTGAAAGTATTCATTGTAGGAAAGGAATGCCAAGACGTACAATGTTCGTATACGTTTACGACAATTAAAATTATTACACCCGCGTACGTAGCACAAAGGAAGAAAATTAAAGTTGTTTGGTGCAAAACTAAGACAACTCACCATATTATCAGTACCGGGCACAACCAGCATAAGCCCAGACACAAAAAGGTCGCCTTACCCCCAAGAAACACACTAAAGAAATACATAGTTGGGGTCCCTAAATTTTTTCATATTTTACACATTTTACACATTTTACATTCCCCGAGGAAAATTTTGCATTAGTATAAAAACATTGAAATATTTTATTGCTTTTTTCCATAAAAAAAAAAATATCTGTTTGGACTTTTTCAACTTTGGACCATAGGTTGATTATCCAAAGTTCTAGGCTGGGATTGTTTTTTGGGTAAAAATCGGGGTGGGGTAAGGGTGTAAAATGAAGAAAGACACGTTTTTTCAAAAAAATATTTTTTTTCGTGTTTTAAAAAAGAAACTTTATTTGAAAAAATAAATTTTTGAAATTTTTTTTGAAAAACTTTTTTTTTAATTTTTCGTTTTTTTAAGAAAAGTGTTTAAATGAACCCAGACCTACAGGGGACATTATTATTTTTTTGACAAATATTTTTTGATGCAGGCTAGTTGAGACCTTGAAGAAATATTTTTGGTTCTAGGGTTGACTTTTGGTGGTGCTTTAAGTAGTAATGCGTAGTTTCGTAGTTATGGGAATTTGCCCTGTAAAATGTATATTCAGTCGTTAAGTACGTTACGTTCGTACACCTTAATTTAGGGGATAATGGGATAATAAAAAAATTAAATAATGAAATTTTTAGAATTTATAGTTGTTTCGTATGTTACAAAAAAATGTTACGTATGTTACCTGAGGGTTTTCACCAAATTTCAAACCGAATTGGGGAAAAGTAACTATACGATAAATTGTTATTTCCTAGGGCAATATACTCCAAAAATTTTTTGCAGTTGATCGTGGTTCATTTTGGGGGCCCTAAACTTTCAATTTTGGCTATTTTACTACTTTATTTGGACTTAATACTTTACCACAACAGTTTTGGAAATGCTGGATGAATTTTGAACTACAACCTTACCCAATATCTTAATAAATGTATTTAGATATTTATATATAAAAATAATATTTAATTTTTGATGCTGTGGTAGCAGTTGACGTGGAATGACCCATAGCCTGTCCGACACTATTATCAATATGCTGGTAAGTGTAACAAGAGGCCTAAATTTACTTTGAACCAATCACAAATTTCGATTTTAAGGTTAACATACATAATATGTATATATTATTAGCATATTATTAGTTGGGCCTTAGAGACACTTCATATTATGACAGTTATGTCAGGTCCTAGAACCTGTGGACGTTTTTATTTTTTTGACCGTAGTATTTAATATACGGAACCACAAACCAAACAACTTTAGTTATTGAATACAAGTTGTTACAATACAAATAACAAAACGTTATGTTTTACTGTAACAATTAGTATTTAATCGAGAATTTAATAACTTTGTAAATAAAACTGAAATTTGAAAAATTAAGGTTCTAGGTTTTAACAAAAAACTTATCTGAACCAAAAACTTTAAAAAATCAACATATGTATAGTATACATATACATAATATACATTGTATATGTGGTCCAAAGGGCGTATGGCCCAGTCGAACGGTCGTGTGAAAGCGCCTCACCTTGCAATGAAAGGCACACTCTAGGGATTTTTTTAATCAATGGGTTTGCATAAAAAGCTTAAACCAAATTTGCACCCCTGTGCGATTTTGTTTTGCATAGTTATGTGCAAAAACGCATTTTTTGCTTTTGTTTCATATCTCGGTTCTATTCGTTGATCAACCAAAAGTGATAATGTTTGTTCGCTATTAAATTCTCTACAATTTATGTAAATAAATTGTTTTGTTTAAACAACAAGAAAAAAAATTACAGAGCGTTAAATTTTGAGGAAATGGGCATCATATTAAAAAAATGATTAGTTAGCGAGTTGCACCCTCTGTAACCATACCAAAATACGTATGAAAATTCATAATTTAAAAAGTCCAAACGAAACTTATAGAAAATTTCAAGAGCTACAAGTTTTCTGATAAACACGTTTATGCTCCGATTAATAATTTGGCCAAAAATCGAGAAAAAGAAATTTACCTTCAACATGGCTATTTTTGAATATAACTCTATTGTTATTATTATTATAAAAAAATGATATTTACAAAAATTGTCGGAAATTTTCTCCTTAACAAAATTGGCATTTCTATTGTAAGATGCATATTTAACCGCACACACCCCTAAAATCCAAGACCCAAGAGTGACCCGATAAAAAACTAGCAGGAGTGTTATGTTACCATCCACTACTACCCTTTAAAATGTCAGCCCGTGTACATTTATTGAAATTTACATTTAATATTTGACTGGTCTCAGGGCCGTAGCCTAGAAAATTTTGGGGGGGAGAAGGCCAAAACATACAACTTTTTTTAGCCTAAAAATACAATTTTTTTCTCGAGAAAAAGGTTAATGACTAAAAAAGATCCTCACCTCCATAAAATATACAACTTTTGTTTTGGATAAATTAAATATATAACTTTTCAAGATGGGTGGGGGGACGCTCCCCCCCCCATTCCCCCAATAGCTACGGCCCTGACTGGACTAGTAGTATAATCTCGTAAAATTTTTGTAAACTTTTAAATATGTTTGTAATATAATTGTAATAATATCAGTATTTAAAATAAATAGATTAAAATTGAAATCTTTGAATATTGCTAGTATAAGATTGTTAATTTAATACACTTGACTTGTTTTCGCACCAAAGTCTCCAGTTTCAGAAACGTGATATATACATAAGTCACGTTAAAAGTCAGCCTCCGCGAAAATTATTGCATCAAAGCAGGCCGCGTGACAAAGTAGATGCAGCCAGCAGGCTGTGACTTAAGAGTAATGGCTTTTAATAATACTGTCGGGTGGCCTAGCAAGAAAATAACACTAGTATTAGCCACATATGATAAATCTGTCCCTTGTCGGGCGCGTGTCAAAATGAAGTTAAATTTCAGATATATTAGAATAGAATGAAATACGTTGGAATTTTATAGGAGAAAGTGGGGCATTTTCGAACAAATATTTAGATATTATAATTACGTAATACGTAAAAATTGGCTAAAGAGTATTGGCCACATAATATTATAATATTATCATATGATAGATCGGTTCCATATCGGGCGCATGTCAAAATTAAGTTAAAATTCGGATACCTATATTAGTCTAGCATGAAATACGTTCGACTGTAGGAGAAAGTGGGGCGGTGTTATACAAATATTTAGATATTTATGTAAAAAGTGGCTTAGGAGTAATGGTTTTTGATGATTCTATTGGATGGCCCAACAAGAAAATCACAGTGGCACCTGGCCACATATGATAAATCTGTCACATGTCGGGCGTGTGTCAAAATAAAGTTGTATATAGAATGAAATACGTTGGAATTTTATAAGAGAAAGTGGGGCAGTTATGTACAAATATTAATATAGTTACTTAAAAAGTGGCTAAAGAGCAATGCTTTTTAATGATTCTCTTGAGTAGCCTAGCAAGAAAACAACAGTGGTATTGGCCACATTATGTGGTCTACATATGATAAATCGGTCCCATGTCGGGATCATGTCAAAATTAAGTTACATTTCAATAAGAATAATATGAAAAACGTTGGTATTTTATATGAGACATTCGGGAAGTTATTTAGGTGACTTTTTTGAGTTTGACTTTGATAACTTAAATACATAAATATATACTTATAATGAATTGTATATAAAAAACATTGTAAGAATAATAATTATTATATTAGAAGAAAACGGGAGAAAGCACAGCGATTTTATTTCAGAATAAATTGATTATTGAAGGCAAGGATGAAAACAATACTGCCGTCCTAAGCTGAAAGGTCCTATCTATGTATGTTAAACATAAATAGATAGGACCTTACAGCTTAGAAATGCCATGCCATGATTGGCTTGATGGGCCGCCATGTATCTTGTAAGCCAATCACGCCATGGCTTTCTTATGTTTTATGTTCTTATTCAAGCTTCTGGATATGCCTTAAAGTAAAATCTAATGATGCATATAACTTAAAACTATTAGTGCTATAATATATTGTGTTAAATACAATTATATTTTAAAGGAATCGTTTCAAACTAATGTTTTCCGCAAAACCATTTCAATTTCGAAACTGTTTTATCAGGAATCTATTGATACGAAATTAAATTGCAATATAAATTAGGTAGTAACAGTTTGGTAACCTTAAAATTTATTTATCAAAATTAGCATTTATAAAGCAGTCTCTCTCAAATAATAAATGAGGCAGCTATTAAATTTTCTCTAAAGTATCTTGGGATAACAAGGAAAAAACTAGTAAACATTGACATATTTTTATATAACAATACATTCAATTTGTTATCGTGGTCACAATTTGTTAATACACATATCGCCAAAATGCCCCCTCCCTCAATTAATTTGAAATGTAAACAAAAATCATTCTAAAAAATGTGCTTTACCACATGTAAGGTTATTTTCATGGAATTAAGTTTAACAAATTGTATCAATTAATGTTTATTGAAAAAAAAATCTAAGTCTTCACAAAATGTGAGAAATAAAAATGTCAATAACCAGTATGATATGATGTTCCATTCTTCTTGAGCAGCAACAATTAGCTCCTGAAGGGTGAACTAGGGGTTATCTTTATTCAAAATGGCACTTTAGCATATATGTACCACACGTTCTCACTAGGATTCATGTCAGGTAAATTTGCTGGCCAGTTCATTCTTTGAACATTTCCTTGTGGTAGAAAATTGGTTTGGACTTTTTGATTAATGTTAAATACATAGAAAATTTGGCAGATTTTTCTTTTCTCAGATAATATGGCCAATTTAATATTGTGCGTAGTTTTCCTGAGATCCAAAAATTTTCTCTTGAAGTATCTATTCGTACATTGGAAAATTTACGCTTGCGGCTTTTTCCTGCAAAATTACTGCTTTTAATTCCATAAATAACAAATTTTATTGCCAGGGAGTATCAAACAAGATAAAAAAGGGAATTTAATTTAACCATTTTCACAAACTGCTTAAAGAAAAATCTATATCTTCCAGTGCTAAGGATTCCTTATTTACATAATAATCTTTTTATCTTACAGAAAATTGATTGGTAAATATTGAAATAAATATAGAAATAGCTAAGAAAATAAAGAAAAGTGGATTTTCGGCTGTTGTTGATTTAAAATACTGCTGCCCAAGCTGCTGCCAACAAAATAGTACTTTCCCTCGAAGTCATAGGTTCGTTAAAACAAAAAAAAAAATAATAAATAAAAAAATAAAAAAAAAACTTTTTAAATATTCTTTCAAAAACATTTTTTTTTTCAAAAAGTGCAACCTTAAACCCACCCCAAGCTCTCTACCACTGGACATAAAAAAAGTTGTAAATTTTTAACAAAGCATATGTATGTAGTAGTATTTCATATGTAATATCCATTCAATCTGAGAATGCGACTCTGACGTCACAGCACGTAAACTAAATACCACTCTGTAGGCTAATTGTAACTTATTTCTTAAGGTTTAATAAATGATTTTTGTTTATATACATTTTCTATATAATAATTATGTATTAAGTTTTAATAAATAAGTTTCAGTTACACTATAGAGTACTTTTTAATTTTTCATAACAAATGAATATTAAATTTTTGGCTGTATATTATTTATATAATATTTGTAATAATATATATCGAAAAAACACGAAAAAAGTGTCATATTTGGATTTTGTGACCCTTTAAAAAATTAACTAGGGTAGATATTTAGCAATATTTCCATAGATTTTTTTTTATCTTTCGGATTTTTTTTTCGACACCGAAAAAAATCCATTGTGCGCTATATCTCAAAATTTTGAGGGTCAATAATTTTTTTCATTGCCATATTCGTTTTAAGCGCACAAAAACACGTAGAAAAAATATAGTCTGATTTACGAAAAACTAACTTTATTTTTTTTTTGTGGTCCAGTGTATTAGTGCATTTTATTAAGACCGTTGCTTCCTTGGGAGCGATTTTATAGGTATAGTAAGATTAATTTAAATGCCGTTGCTACCTCTCAATTCAACATCTAAAACCTCGTAAGGCAGGGTGTGTGCAAGTGAGAGGCACATTACAGCATCCGAATTAATCGTCGTGTAATATCACGCTTAACGTTTTAGTTCTGTAAATAACTATTTTTTGCTTGGGCAGTAATGTATTTAAATCACGTCATTGAGTAATCACGATCTCGTTTTGCTTTAATTTTAGATTCCAAAGGGCTTAAAGCAATCGTGTCAGGGGAATCGCGTTAAAACAACAATTTAAATTGTAAAATCGGATCTATTCATAGAATACACCTACTGTGTTTTCTATCCTAATTAAATGTTAAACGCCAAATAAAGATCATACGGGAATAACACTTTTAGTTTCGGAAATATTGATTTTATTGATCTTATAAACGATTATTAAGATAAAAGGCTATTTCTACGTACGGCGTACACGAAGCTGAGTGTACGTCCAGTATATTTTTTGGCCGATTTTTGTTTTTGTTTTAAGCTTTAAAAAGCTTTTAAGGTATACAGGTGATCATGTTACGCACTTTCAAAATTAGCTAGATTCAAATTTTTGTGTAAAAACAAGATTTTAAGTTCTATTTTTATACTTTTATATTATTTTTTGCTTCCATTTATACTGTGATAAACTTTAAAGTCGATTTTTTTTCCATTTTCCCACTATGTGTACTCATATTAAACATAAAATAGTACAATGTAATTATTTTAAAATAATGAATAATAACATTTATAATTATAATTTTAGTAATATTATAGATATGTTCTCCGCAACACAAACCTTGTGGTTTAGGCGAATAGTATATGAGATTTAAACTATTGTAAATTTAATTTAATAAATAAATAAATAAATAAATAAATAAATAAATAAATAAATAAATAAATAAATAAATAAATAAATAAATAAATAAATAAATAAATAAATAAATAAATAAATAAATAAATAAATAAATAAATAAATAATAAATTATAAAAATTGTTTTGTTATTACTCCATATAATTTGTGAGTTAGTGGATATTAGTATTTTTTAGTTTTGTATTCCTTTTTGTTTTTCAAATGCACGATGGGTTTGAACAAAAATGTAACAAATTTTTTGAAATAAAAGAAAAACATTTTTTTCAATATTTTTTATGAATTATGCAAAATAAAATTATGTGGAATATACACTGTAAAAACTGCATGTAAAATAATGTAAAAATACATGAATTTACATAGTACGGAATAGTAAATTTACTATTCTGGACTATCCATAATTCATAAATTTCTGTAAAAGAATGTAAAATAATGTAAAATTATGTAAAATAATGTAAAATAATTTAAAATAATGTAAAAGAATGTAAAAGAATATAATAGAATATAAAAAAATATATTTACATTGATTTACATATTTTTACATGATTTTATAATGTCGGGCTATGTTATTTTAAGACGCGCATGCGCTTTGGACAATAACCAAGAAGGCGTCGCATCATGACACGGACCGTTTAATATTGTTATTGTTAGAGAGATAGCGACGCATGCTGCTAGGTTAAAGTGTTGAAAGTGTAAAAAAGGTAAATATTATTTATGTACGATATTTAAATGCTTTATTTGTGGCCTAAAATTCATATTCATTATAAATTACCATCTTTATCAACCAATAGATCTTTAAAGAAAGATGTAAGCAGTTTATACTCGTATTAAGGGTGCAAATCGTTTGGTTTATTAAACACAGAGACTTGTAATTTGGAACAAACATTTTCTAAGTAGTAAATATTTTTTTTCACATTTCATGTCTATGCAAAATATTACCATTCTGGACTATGTAATTTTTACCGTTCTGGTCCATGCAAAATATTACCATTATGGACTATGCAATTTTTACTGTTCCGGTCTATGGAAAACATTACCATTACGGACTATGTAATTTTTACCATTCCGGTCTTTGGCAACATATTACCATTTACGGACTATGTAATTTAATGTAATTTATTTTTACCGTGTAGGGTTGAGACAGTAGACTTGCTTCGTGTTTCCCGTGTAATCCTCTAAATGAACACTCTCCTAGGTGCAATTTATTCAAATTACTACCAGAAGACTAAATCGGGACTTTCAATCAATTAATTTTAAAACGTACATTTAATTTTCCCGTTCAACAATTACTGTGTTATCTCTCAGTTTGCAAACACAATCTGTATGGGGAGACTGACTCAGGGCAATACATAGAATATTCATTATTGACTTTTGAATTAAAAACGTCCCCATACACGGGAAAAAAATTATTTTTTCTCTGACTGTTTTAGAGTAAGTAAAAATAGCCATTTTTTAAGCACAGCATGGCTTTACTCTAGCTCTAAATGAATCGAATGAACCTCGGAATAAACCTTAATCAAAAGTTACCTAAAGCACATATCTTTTCTATAATAGTTAAGCAAACTTTAACTATCACAATACAGTTGTATAAGTATTTCATTTTAATATAATTTTCTTTTATAATTTTTTATAGCGATTTTTTTATAATAATTTAGTTTGGGTAGGTATTGTTGGGATCGCTAGGGGCAGGCAAAAAAGGAAATTTTTCCCTAGTTCCAGTATTAGGTCTTCTCACTATAGTCTAAGAGCTGGTGGTTATTTTTAATTCATTATTTTCTCCCAGCTGTATTTTATATAAGTATGTCTTAAAATTTAAATTAACCTATTTGAAAATCGTAAAAAGTCCAAAAAGGTGGAGAAACGGGGTCCACGACAAATATATTTTTAACTTACCCTGTCACACATTAAATTTATTACATTCAGATTAGTCTATTTTCACAGTTTTACACAATTATTCTTGGGTAAAACTACACTTTAAAAAGTTTATTTGACATAATATGTCAAATAAACTTTTTAACATTAGTCTGTGACTAAAAAGTCTAAAGAATTTTCATTTAATCAAAATGTCATTCCATAAATTCTCATTTCATAAATTCTCATGTCTTTAAAACATTAAGTATCACATATATCAAAGGTACTTTTTAAAGAATGTTCTTACCCCTTGCCCCAGAATTATTGGGTATAACTATAAAAATAGCTTAATCTGAATTTAATATATACACGGTGTATTTGAAATAGGGTCGGAAATTTTAACTGATGATTCTACATCATAAAATATGACAAAAAGTTCCTATAAACATATGTCTAAAAATGCGTCATAAGGGAGCTACGCCCCTTTGAAAGTGGCTAAAAAAATCGGTTTTTATTTAATAACTCAGGAACCCTTTGAGATATATCAACGAGGTTTTGCACGTCAACTAATCCTACCAAGGCCCGTTTTTATGTGTTATTTTCATGTACTTATTTCAACTAGGGGTGTGCGAAACGGGGAGGGCTTATCAGTTTTTTGTCTCAAACTTTTTTCTGTGTAACTTTTTTGCAATGTTATTCTACATCAAAAACTAAAAAACAAAGGGTTCCTGAGTTATTAAATAAAAACCGATTTTTTTAGCCACTTTCAAAGGGGCTTAGCTCCCTTATGACGCATTTTTAGACATATGTTTATAGGAACTTTTTGTCATATTTTATGATGTAGAATCATCAGTTAAAATTTCCGACCCTATTTCAAATACACCGTGTATAATGTTAAAATAGAATTATTTGGTAGCTCATTCTCATAGCTTTTGGAGCTTCTAGAACTCAAAGGGAACGTTCAAGTATTACGTAACGCAAATTTTGGTTATTTTAGACCCCCACCCCCTCCCTGTAACGCTATTTTCCTATACCATTAACATGGGCGTAAAACTCCAAAATGACCCCCCCCCCCCCCCGAGTTCCTTTGGCTGCTAGTAGCTCCAAAGAGTTGTTGAAATAGGATATACGAAAAATATGTTTTTAAGTTACCGAGTCAAATACATTACATTTATTACATTTAGATTAGTCTATTTTTACAGTTTTACATAATTATTCAGCAGACCAAGGGGTAAAAACTTATTTTAAAATGTTCATTTTACAGACTCCACACTGTAAAGTCGGAAGGACTTTAATTTAATCAAAATGTAAAATGTTCTCATTTCTTTAAAAAATTGAGTATCACATATGTCAAAGGCAATTTTTAAAGTCATTTCTTACCTGTTGGTCTCAGAATTATTTTATATAACTGTGAAAATAGCTTAATCTGTATGTAATAAATGTAATGTATATGACACGGCAACTTAAAAACAGGTTTATTGGTAGCTCATTGTCACAGCTTTTGGAGCTTCTAGCATCCAAAGGAACCGAATTCGGAGGCTAGTAATTTAAATTTAATTTAAATGTACTTTGACATATATAAAATCCAGCCGGGAGAAAATAATTAAATAAAAATGGTCACCAGCTCTCCGACTATTATAATTATCATTTAAGTGTAGGCATAATGGCCAAAAAATTTTCAGTGTAGGCTTTAATTAATAATTTTGTATAATATTTTAAGGTTGGTAACAGATATATCGATTAAGGAATATATAAACAAAATCGTTAGTACCGTCATGAAGAGAGTCATGATGATAGTAAATTGCCAAATTTGGTTGGTAACATCCTTACCTTGAAACCGGGTTTGTATTTGGTAAAAGTGAAGGCGTGATTAGAGTTCATCGTACGAAAAATTATTTATTTTGCACCAAAAAACCATATTCCTTAAAAATACCTATAAATAAGTTTATAAGATTTAAATAATTCTATAATATATATATTGTATAATAATAATATGTGGAATTTTATTTGAAACTTTTGGTTTTATCGTACAACCAAAAATAACTACTACATTTTTTTTGGTTTGGCCTACACCAAGATATCTTTACGTAAAAAATACCAGTTAAATTAATATTTTTTTTTTTGCTAAAGCTATTATACTAGCTTCATATTTTTATTATTTAGCAAGTTTTTAATTCGAAAAATGAAATGTCCTCACTTAGCTTAATAATAAAAAAAATACTATGGTCTGTTTTTTAAGCAAAATAGTTAATTAAAAATCGCACAGTAAATATTTTTACAACAGGTTTGAATAGTATATGTTTGTGTATAGAATATAGTTTTGTTTTATAAAATAAACTATGCAGTATATTCGCACATCCAATATTCGAAAAAATACTATGGTCTGTTTTTTCAAGCAAAATAGTTAATTAAAAATCGCACAGTAAATATTTTTACAACAGGTTTGAATAGTATATGTTTGTGTATAGAATATAGTTTTGTTTTATAAAATAAACTATGCAGTATATTCGCACATCCAATATTCGAAAAAATACTATGGTCTGTTTTTTAAGCAAAATAGTTAATTAAAAATCGCACAGTAAATATTTTTACAACAGGTTTGAATAGTATATGTTTGTGTATAGAATATAGTTTTGTTTTATAAAATAAACTATGCAGTATATTCGCACATCCAATATTCGAAAAAATACTATGGTCTGTTTTTTCAAGCAAAATAGTTAATTAAAAATCGCACAGTAAATATTTTTACAACAGGTTTGAATAGTATATGTTTGTGTATAGAATATAGTTGTTTTATAAAATAAACTACTCAGTATATTAGCACATCCAATATTCGAGTCTGTTTTGAAAATACTCACTGTGCGATTTTTAATTTACTATCTTGCTTGAAGAAACAGACCATAGTAGATAATAAAATCAGCTAATTTTTATCACTTTAAATGTTTCAATCTTTAATAACTTTTTACTTATTAAATATATTATGATAACAAACCTAAAAAAAAATTATTAAATTAAAATCAGTTCAAAGTATTTATCTGAGCAAATGTCATTGTTTAAGGCTACCTGATTTTTATAAAAAAATTAAGAAACAGTATTCCTGTTAAAATGTTACTTTATTATCTGAACAAAAATAGTTAACTAGTGCTAACACTAGTTAACTACTAACATGTTAGTATTGAAAAAGAATATATTAAGCAAGGTAGAAAAGATAATGGTCTTCTCTACCACACACTTTTATATTATATATAAAAAGTCTATAAAAAATCTCTTCTCTACCTTGGTATATAAGTAATTACTATTAGCTTCAATCATTATTTGCCCCCAGAACTTTGGACTTGATCCGCCGCTGTATTCTATGTATATGAAACGTGATATAAATGCATGTTAGTCACATTTTTCTTGCGACTGTCGAAGAAAAAAAACTTCAGCATGCATAAAAGTGCACCAACCTTGTACCTATTACCTTGTAACAAAATCCCATAGTAAGGATGGAAATAAAATTTATTATAAACACGAGTAACCTTCATATAAATATCTATCAATAAGTTTACTTACTTATATTAAGTACCTATTTGTAATAGATAAAATGGAAGTTTTAAAACGCCTACACACATTACATACATTTATAGATTCAGCATGTCAGATATCTTTAATAGTCATTTGTCTTATTGAAAATAATTTATATAAATATATGATGTAGCGTTTAAACCATATTTAAATTTAAAAAAAAAATGCATTCACCACGCTTTTTAGCCAGTTTTCAGCAATAACTACTTTACAATAAAACAAATTTCGTTTAATCGAAGTAGTTTAAAGCTTTAAAGATATATGTCTCTAGCAGGGTTTATCAATATTGTTTGTTCAGTTGTGTCAAGTTTTTTTAAGCCCAACACTGATAAAAAGGTACTGAAAATTCCAATATTCTTTCTGTGAAAAATACCCAACTTATTTTGAATTTTTACAGATTTGTTTGGTTTGGATATTTTTTGCCTTTTTTTTTGCAATTTTACACAAAAACTGTGCTATCATTGTAATTTTTAAATATAGGTATTGTAATTTTAAAATTAATTTTTCTTACTTTAAAATTACTAATTATACTAAAATATTACAATGGAATTTTGTGATTTTCCCTCCTACAAGGAGCATGTGCGGCAAGTGCGCTTCTATCATTGATTTAATCGACTATCAAACAACATTTAGGCAGGTACACAACGCGACGCTTTACTATTTTTGAGTGTTGTAACCTGTTTAATCTTGAAAATTTGTGCAGTGATTTGTCGTAACTTTACCTTTAGGTAATTTTATGCTCAATATATAAGATAATATCTTTATAGGTGTTAGTATTTACATGTATAGTTCTATACATAAGAAAGAAATATTTAGTTTCTTATAGATATAGACATATTTCAGAATTTAATTTCCCTCCTACAAGGAGCATGTGCGGCAAGTGCGCTTCTATCATTGATTTAATCGACTATCAAACAACATTTAGGCAGGTACACAACGCGACGCTTTACTACTTTTGAGTGTTGTAACCTGTTTAATCTTGAAAATTTTGTGCAGTGATTTGTCGTAAAGGTAATTTTATGCCTAATATATAAGATAATATCTTTATAGGTGTTAGTATTTACATGTATAGTTCTATACATAAGAAAAAAATATTTAGTTTTTATAGATATATAATATATTATATATCTAATATAGTTCTTTTATGTTTTTGAAAAACCAGGTATATTAGCCTAAAGCTTAAATATTTGTTTAAAGTTGATAATTTTGTAATTAAAAAAAAATATATACTTATCAATGATATACGTGTTTGGTGCAAAATATATTAAACTGATTGGGCCCATCCGTTAAGTAAGTTAAGCATTTTATATAAAATAACTTTGACTTTTTGTATTTTTGTGTTTATTAAAAGTTTAATAAATACATTATTCTTTGTATTATTTCAAATATTATACATATATTATACATTGTTCAATTTTTCATTTTAAATGCAGCAGTTGGCAATTGTGTTACAACTTAAAAAATAAATAATATTTATTTTTAAGTTATTAGCACAGTAACGCTGGTATTTTATTTACCTCCTTACTGTATTAATAACTTAAAAAATAATAGAAAGGTTTTAACTTGTGACATTATTGCACCAGATGAGCGAGTTGTAAATTCACAAGGTAAATTCACTACTGAATTTTACAAAATTTCTTCTAATTTTTAAGGAAAATATATTGCAATGTTACATTTAAAAAAAAGTAAAAATTTCATTTTTATTCCTGAAATTTACAGCATAGAATGTGTAAAATTCAATTTATTTTTGTAATTATAGCATTAAATATATAAAAAATTCAATTTTTATTCTGGAAATTTACAATTTACAATTTGTAAATTTTAGATTACATGTTACATTACATGTTTGTTTAACCTCGAACTATTCTACTTAATTAAGCATCCCCTAAGTCCAGGACTGATATCATTTAAATAATTAACAGAATATATTATGTAAATTGCTTTTCACAACTTTTTTGTAATTTTTCCGAATATGTTATGGCCACAAAATTACACACGATACGTTTGGGAATTTTACCAATTCGTTTTTACTGTGAAGCATAAACTTTTTCACAGGATCCATATTTTACAAAAGTAATCATCATCGTTAACATTAACGTATCCACGTATGGGTATTTTTAGGTATAGCAAAATTTACAAAATATCCACAGTTGGATATTCGTATACGGGATTTTCCATATAAATTTTAATCTAGTATAAAGACCTATACCTTGAAAAACCGGCTGGATCAGAAGGGGTTAAAGGGCATAATAATATAACTTGCACTTAGGCTCAAGACCACTTTTTCTAGTCTACGAGTGGCTTATATACTCATAGTAATAGATTCCAAATTTGATAGTATCTACATTGTTTTTTAAATTTATAAACCGGGCTTCCAGTTTTGCATTGAGATTCATTCAATTTAAATCGCAAATTTAAAAAAATCGCATGTGGTTTAGTCTACTGTCATTTTAATTCATTTATCATTTACCATTTTTTTTTGTGATGTTCATGTACAATTTGTTTACTTTTGCCAGAATCGGTCTGAAATTACCAGTACTTACGGAGTTTCATAAAGTGTAAGGTTTTTTATATAGTATTTGATGAAGTATTCCTTAAAGATAATTTTCAGTATCCTAAGATAATCTTCAAAATTAGCGAAGGTACTTTTAGACGTATCGTTCAACTTAAAATTTTAAAGAACAAGGTTCCTTATTTATTTGTCTTGATATTTAAGTCTAAAACCATCTCGTCAAGTCTCCCAATTTGTTTTACAGCTCAAAAGTCCAAGCCATACAAAAGTAAGGTAATAATATGTAAAATAGTCTCGAATTGGGTTTTTAAAATTTGGCTAAAATTAGGGATAGACTCATCATGGTTGATCTGAGTTAAGAATGCAAAAAGTCCGTATCCTGAAGTTTCAAACTGTATCGAAAAACTTTTGGTATTACCTTAGATTATAATTATCGCAAAATTATTGCAAAAGAAACAAAACAAAATGAGCCTGATAAAATTGTTATTAGTATTTGGCATTTATTTATACTCATTAAAGAGCTATCTGCAATGACAATGTAAAAGTAAAAGTAAAACAATGTAAGCGTTATGATTTGAAAAAAAAATTGAAATTTAACCAATCCGCGGCTGCTGCGTTCTTACGTTAACGTTGACATTGTATTTATTACTTTAGGGAAATTTCTAAAGATATTTTACACAAAACATACACTCAATATAATATATTTATATTATAAATAATTTATATAATATATTGAGTATATATTTTTTGTAAAATATCCCATAAATTATTATTTTAACCGATATACATATATGGGACATTTTCTTCACATTTAAAATATTTAATTTGCTTTTGTGTTTTACGATACACTCTTTATATATCAATTTAAAATTGTATTTAGCAAGTTTTGAATTAATTAGAAAACCTACGTCAAAGATTTAACACTCGATTCATTAAGGAATTCATTAACAACAAAACTTTTACTTAAGTAATAGCTTCGTAGGCTAATGAATACTTATAAGTTAAATCCCGAGACTTGTGAGTTTTGCCCATGGTGTAAAGAAGAATGGTGAGCCCATTTTACCCTACTC